>CM069914.1:52338582-52838182 GCA_036172215.1 Camellia granthamiana | reverse complement strand
TGCAAATCCTGCCGATACGCCCGTGTATTGCCGGACAGTTAACGGCTATCTGGGAATCGGACAATATTTAGACATTCAAACATTTAAGCAACACGAAATACACATATGCCGAATATGAATGACAACGAAACATTTATAATGAAACGTTCTTTATTCAATAAAACAACAAGTTACATAGTTTCAAACGCGTCCTGCGTTCCAATCTTACAACTATTAAACTCATACGGCGTCACCCTCATCCTTACTCTTCTCAACTTCAAAAGCAGAAAACGGAAAATCTTTACTCCTGTAGCGTGGTGATGCCAAATCAATTCCCGACGCTCGAAGAGCTTCTGTGGCTTGAGATGCCTTGATCCAACCGTGCCTAAACCCACGGTTTTCACATCGGCACACTTCTTCGGCCAATTTTTCCTTGGTTTTCTCAATTCCCACTTTTCGGCCCTCATGGAAACCTTTCTCATAGGCCCTCCCCTTTCGCGCTCTCTATTGCGAACATACTTGCCGTCTCTCGGTCGGCAAGTGCGGAGCTGATAAGCCGGCTAGTAACCCTCTCTTCCACAATTGGGTTCGCGTGCGCGATGGATTGTGACTAAGCCGCCTTGGTCTTCCTTAGTTCCCGCTCGGCCGCCTCCACGCGGGCCTCCAAACTTCAAATACGTTCTTCCTTCTTCACCATCTCTTGACGGGTAGCGCAGTCGCATGCCGACTTCGTAAGCAGTGTAAAGCCCCTTCACCGCGCCGTGAATGCCCTCGCGAAACACCTCGTAGTCCTGTCGACCCAGCATTGATTGCTGAACCTCAGGAGGAAATATTTGTCGGGCAAAGTCGACCGCTACGTCTGCGTCTCGAACGATCGAGTCCGCCTCCGTCATGGGTCTATTCTTCACAAATACCGCAAAGCTTAATGGGCACGGATTCGCGTCGGACCTCCTCTCGACTCGGGACTGTGGAGATTTACCCTGCGACTGCTTTTCTCACCTGGACGATCTACTGCGACGTCGGGGAGACTGACGCCTCTCTCGACCCCTAGAACTCCTACTTCCTGCCCGCGAGGGTTCACCACCTCGATTCATAGCTCCGCCAAGCTCAGCTAGGGTCTTCGCTTCCCCTTTACTGTTAAAGAAGAGTCGGTTCGACATTCGCGCAATCAGTCTTCCCCCAGGAGCTCGAGTCAATTGTCCACCAAGCTCATAAAGGATGTACCTTTGTTCATTTATCCTTCACAGAGGCAGCACGTTGGAGGCAATCTCATTAATTGGAGATCCTGAATCGCCCGACGCCGGCTGAGTCGACGGCAGGGGCACGATTTTACCATAACCGCGAACCGCCTGGGGCAAGGGCAGATTCATCAATCTATCCCTCTCAAGTACCCCAGCCGGCTCCCCAATCGATTTTTCTAACCTCTGCAGGAACCGAACCGCCTGGGGTAAGGGCAGATTCATCAATCTATTCGGCTCAGGTACCCAGCCGGCTCACAAATTGACAGTTCATAATTCGAATCCAGTCGGCATGAGAAAGACGAATCAATATTGACAGGACATTCAATCTCTAAAAGTTATCCGGCTCAAGTACCCCAGCCGGCTCCCGACTCCGCAGGAACCGCCTAAGGCAAGGGCAGATTCATCAATCGATTCGTCTAAGGTACCCCAGCCGGCTCACAAATTGACAGTTCATAAGACGAATCAATATTGACACAGGACATTCAATCTCTAAAAGCTGAAACTCAGCAACAATTTTATGCAAAGTAGCGAAAGGCTTGGAGCCAAACTCAGCAAAATGTTTCATTAACATAATCACACAAATTGTGCACAAGTAGCAGCGACATTACAAGGAAATGTTCATTAATAAATTGCGTACAAGATGGTAACCAATTTATACATGAAAACTACCCTGAACCAACAAAACCCTATCAAACAAAAAACTTACACAAAAAACTTAATAAATTAGGAAACGCCTCCCAAATCACTCCTCGGTGTCGGATTCGAGTGGCTCAACATCCACTTGCTCGTAAGGAATTGGCAAAACCAATGTAACCCCAGCGGCAGCAAGGGCTTTGAGCCACCCATGTTTGAACCCCCGATTCTCAAATTTGGGAACTTCATCAACATATTTCGTGTAAGCGGCGCCTTTTCCCGCCTCAAAAGCCTCAGATTCGGCTCTCTCCTTAAGCCTCAGATTCGGCTCTCTCCTTGGCCGCCTTCAGCTCCTCTAGCTGAGTCTCCGCCTTGGCAAGTTCATCTTTTGAGAGCTTCAGTGATTCCTCACTCGCATTCGCTCTAGCCTCAGCGTCAGAACGAAGCTGTTCAGCAGTGCGAGCCCTCTCCTTCTCCGCTTCGGCTCGTGCGCTCTCCATTGCGGCTCTCATTTTTTCAAACTCCGCTCTACTCTTCTGACCTTCCACTTCGGCTTGCAAACGGTCAATTCTGCCAAGAGCATCATGCAGGCGGCGGCCCAAGTCGGCAATCCTGCCGACGGTCTGCAAGAATAAGGGATCATTAGATACCTTTATAAAAATAAATTTAGAAATAGATTTAAGATTCCTACCAGAAGTGCCGACTGCGCAGATATGGCTACGGCCATAATATCCGGCACAGCGCAAAAGGCTGCATTGTTAGCCGGCAAGGAAATCGAAGCCGCCAGGCTCAACGCAACGGCCGGATCCTCAATGGCAGAAGCATCGAAAGAAATCGGCGTATCTCTGATCTTTGGCTGAATAACAAAAGGAGCAACC
Source organism: Camellia granthamiana (assembly GCA_036172215.1). Taxonomy (NCBI): domain Eukaryota; kingdom Viridiplantae; phylum Streptophyta; class Magnoliopsida; order Ericales; family Theaceae; genus Camellia; species Camellia granthamiana. The sequence continues at coordinate 52,835,451 of CM069914.1, read as the reverse complement.
ACGTCCGATTCTTCGAGGCGAGGCCGTTTGACAGAAGGACTAATTTTTGAACTGGCTTCCCCCTCGGCGCTACGTTTTCGACCGCGCTCTTCCGGAATTTGCCGTTCTTCACCGGCCTGCTGTTCACCCCCTTTTTCCGTTTCAACCGGCGTAACCTGAACCATCCCTTCAACAGTGGGTACGGAGGCCTTAGTCAAACTGGGATCAGATTCGCCGGCCTCGGCCTTTTGTCGAGCAGCCATTCGCTCGGCGTTTCGCCTACGCGCCATTTGCGTAAGGCTTTCCTTCGCCATACCTTCGAAGAAATCACCGGGTAGGTCGCCCAAATTCGCGAAAATATCTCCGGGAGAAACTTCTGCCCGACCCGAAGTGGATGGTGAGGAAGGCTGATTAAGTCCGGCAGCCTCAAACGCTGAGCGCACGGCCTCGTCAACTTCTTCGGCCTCCCCAGTGAATTCTCCGGCCGGATCGGCAACTACTTCTATTACCGGCTCTAAGTCTTGCCCCGAATCAGAATCTTCGACACCAATCTGCCTAAGGTTCTTGTAGCTGGGGAAGATAAGAGCCGAAAGGTTTTGATCGCCGAGTGGAATTGGGATGTTTTCCGCAGCCGAGAATGTGGTATAAGTGGGTTCGTAGCGGAGTAAAATGTGGGCGGCTCTCCCTTGTTTTTGCACGTTTGGGCGATCGAAGTAGTCGAGTGCAATCTTAATGTCCCCTTAAGACCACGTCGTCAACTGACGTCAGAATCTTCTTCAATTTGTTATCTGCAAAAGGTAAGGAAAGCTTCAGGAAATAGAGCCGATTAAAAGACAGATCAACAAACATAAGATACTACGTGGTAACCTGGATCACCCTTATGTCTGGGAATGGGGTCTAGGCGATCTTCGCCTTCGGGGAACTCCCAGTTACCTCGGACATTGACCATTACATCGTCAACCCTCTTACCAGAGCTGGCAAGCATAGTCACCAAATGATGGTCAGTATCCTTGGCCCTGAGGAAGTACCCGCCCCAGCCGACCAGAAGATTTGGCTAAAGCATAACAGTGCCGAATGGCCGGAATTCCGAGATTGATCCTAAGGGGTCGATTCAACTCTATAACCCCCATAATGATTCGAAAGAAATTTACATTGGGCTGAGAAGGAATCAGACTCCAATAGCAAAGAATGGCCCTAAGCAATGGATGTAAGGGGAAACGAACTCCGCCCTCTGCAATGGACAGGAGGGGGAATAACGATCGTATCTGATCCTCTCTCTCTATATCTAGAGTGCTGTCCGTTACGAAAGACAAATGGACGTCATCGGGGGAAAAATGTCGCCGGAATCCGGAAATGCGACCCTCAGAAAGTAGGTCTTTCAAGTGTTTAGCCATTCCAACGGGAACCCAAGGATTCGCCGAAAGTAAAAACAATAAACAGAGAATAGGATCGCAAAGAAAAGGGAAGAAGACTTACGAGCGGATGAAGCAAAGGCAGACAGGCGAAAGTTGCAGAAAAATGTGAGTAAGAGAGATGCGCGCTGGCGGTCCAAACGTATCAGATGATCGACGAAATGTGCATCCAAAAGGACTGAAGTTTCAAATCGTAATAAATGCGAGACACATGAATGGCGCGGGAAAGTGTAATGATAAACGAAAAGGTGTGCGCCTTCTGACATCCCCTAATGCCTTGGGGGAACGCGAAGCCGCCTGATCTATGCTAAGCTTTTCGAATTCTAAACCAAACACGCCGATTAACTACCGTCAATAGGGAGTTCGGGGGGCAATTGTGGGAGCCAAATAAATGGATAAATCGGAAGGGGCATATATTTAGTAGACTGACATTAACCGGCCGCATCCTGCAGACTTTAACTGGCTGCACCCTGCAAGACTAGGATGAGCCGAATACAATACGTAAACCGATTGAGAAAGGATCTTTAAGGCCGAATAGAAGAACGGGTAATGATTGAAAAGTAGGCCCAGGCCCCGAGGCCTCAGAAGGAACAAATATAAATAGAGAAGCAGCGCTCTTGGAATGGTATGTAAGAATAACTTCACTTAACTTAGAAAACAAGCTTTCTTGAGTATAAGAGCTGACTTGCCCGTCGGAGTGCTAACCCCGGCACCCCCGACCGGAGTGTTTGTGTCTTTACAGGTGACTAGCTGAGGATCAAGAGCGTCTCCCAGGATCTGAAGAGTATTTCCAAAATCACTTCCCCACACCAACATATAGAAAAGATTTGCACCATACCATACACATAAAAGACTTGGATCATAAATAAATAAATAAAAAGAGAGAGATTATTTTTCTACTGTCTAACTAAAATGTAAATTTTCCAAATAAAAAGAAAAAAGAAAGCAAAAAAAATATATAAAAAAAAGGTCCTTACACATGGGAGGTTGATCCACTGGCTGGCAAGAAATAAATTGATCTTCGAAAGGAAGGCCCTTCTTCTATGGAGAAATGCTATATAAAAAATTTATTTAGAAACGGAAATGCCTCAGAGCTCAAAAATGCCGAGCTCGAAACGGCTCGAAAGAGAGGGAGAGGAGAAAGAGAAGGGAGGGAGAGGAAGAAGGTCAGCGTCGCAGCTCCCCGGCCCGCCGTCGTCGCAGCTCCCAGCCGCCGCCTCTGCTTCCTCCTCCGTCGCAGCCACCGCCGATGTCGCAGCCCCGCCGCCTCCCCTCCTCCTCAAACCGGTTTTTATGGCCCCCCTCCCCTTCCTCCTCATCCTCCTCCTCCTCCTCCTCCTCCTCTCCCTTCTCTTCTTCCTCCCTTCTTCTTCTTCTTCTTCGTTCTGCAAAACCAAGGAAAAAAAAAAAAAAAAAAAAAACCAAAATCGACACCAAAACGACGTCGTTTTGGTGTCGAGCCGCGTTTCGAGCCGCGACATTCGAGCTACGTAGTATTGATCGATTTAGAAAAATAGCCAAAAATAATAATAATGTGATTGTGATTTATTTTAAGTGAAAATCCCATTATATAATAATTGAATATAGTTTAAATAAATAAATAAAAGGCGACAAGCTAGTGTGAATTTAGATTTTTTTTTAATATTTTTCCGGGCGGGGTGGGGACATTAACTTTTGAACGCTACTTGACTCTCCAAACAAATCAGAGACCCTACCGGTAATGAATCTTTTGCCTGAAAAATAAATAAATAAATAAAACAAATTATTTGCCAAGGATGGCATTATTTCGTATTAGGATGTGTAAACCTTTTCAACTCATTTATATTAAATGTCTCCCCCTTCCCTCCATGTCCTTAGAAATAGACTAATATATACTGTTATATCCGTATTAAGTGAAAGCTTAAATTGATTTAGTGAAATCTTTTTTTTCTTTATATCACGTAATGATTTTATATATATTAAAATAAAAAAATTATTATACAGTGCAAGTGAGTTTCGAAACTAAGACCTTGGATTTTATTAAGAGCATATTTATCACTAAAGTAACATACATATTACAATATTAAATGTTTTATTATTTATTTTATTATTAGTTATCTGAATTGCACACGTATCGCTTATACCACCCGCTAATATGCAATTAGTTAAGTCTCAAGTTTGGTAGAATAATTCATAGGGATTAGCCCATCACCACCAATAGGCTAAGACAAAAATCCTCTATAAAAGACTATTTTGGGAACTCTCTTTTTTAGTTAAAAAGTCAAAAAGTTACTAAATTAGCCAAAAAGCCAACAACTCATACCAAAAAGTCAAAGATTCTCTTTTCTCTCTACTTTTTGCACATCTTTTCGTAAAAAGCCAAAAAGTCATCCCAAACATACTAGTTTTTTTTAGCTCATATTTTAGCCAAATAGCCAAAAAGTTACTAAATTAGCTTGTTCCCAAACGAGGCCTAAGATATGCTATGAAATTATAAGCTTTCTCATCTCACTATCTCTCCAAATTTACATCTATACTATATATTAAGCAAAAAGGAATTTTTAACCCCCAAGACCTGTGGGGAGCTTCAATATCTCAATATGAATTTTCTAAATTTTTTATTAAAAAAAAAAAATTCAGCATTTATTGATTTTGTCAAAATCCCCTGATCAACATTTATTAACTTTTTTCAATCCACATGTCTTTTCACATGCCTGCATTTACTGATTTGGTCAAAAATCTTCTGATCAGTATTTAAAATCCACTCATACAAATAATTATAGATATCATTTTTAACTTCTCACATACACTATGGTTAGTGATAAGATTATTAAATTATTTTTATAAAAAATCTTAAAAAACATAATTTATATATTAAAAAAAATCTAAAATAAATATAAATATCTATAATTATCTCGTGCATAGCCCCGACTGATAGGCTAATTATTAATGAAGGCATTGAAAGATCTTTGTCTAACATCACACCGGTACCCCCAAAGACTTACTTCTTCTGTTACAGGTTACCAGATCGAATCAGATCAAGGACCATACAAATCTGGACCCAAAGAAATGAGTCTTTCTTTCACCAAAAATAATCCACAAGTATTCCTCAAAAAAAGAATAATCCACGAGGGAATCCCATTATATGAATGGCAGTGATTTAGAATAGAAACAGTTGCGTGGGTCCCAACAAGCTTGGTGGGAGAATAGAAAGTTTCAATTCTCCCAAGTTGAGGCACAAAACCATTAAAATGTTTGTCCGACCGAGGGAATCAATATTAATTAATAAAAATGTTGGAAATTCGGTTAGATTTGATCCGACTCATAACTCGTGTCCACATGGATGGTAGATAATTCACGCTACTTAATAAATAAGATAATTAAGAAATTATTTAATGAAATATTTAAATTGTTTCTATTTACAGAGATATATATCATCTATGTGACATAGAGAAAATATATGTATTATTGTTGTGAGAGTTTGACCTAAAAAATTTGTATAGAATTTCTCTCTCGGTTCTTTTCTCTCAAGTCACCATTAGAAAACCTAGAAACTGAGAGGGTAGATAATACATTAAATGAACGAATTGGGGAAAATTCAATTATGAATTGAATGAATAAATTAGAGACTCACTTTTTCAATGAATCTGGAACAAGTTGCATGCACTCCCGGGCCCATCCTCACAGAGATGATTTTTGAAATTTCTATGTTCACAATCAGCTTGGTTGACACCATGGAAATGATTCGAATCCTTAAAGTTGTTGAGTTTTTTGTGCAGGTAAAATATTAAGTTGATTAGATAATTATAATCATATTATTTGGTCATATTTATCTTTTTTATAAAAAAAAATATTTCACAAAAAGTATAATTTTGATAATACACAGTTCATTATTTTGAAAGAGAAAAAATGATTTGATCATATAATTATAATTATTTAATTAAATCTATTTTTTATATTATCGGTATACTCAAATTTTTTTAAAAATAAATAATTTTAATTATCAAAATAAATATCAAAATGAAAAACTCAATCTGAGACAACTTGTTCCCTTACGAAAAAGTTACCTATATTGAATTGCTATTGCATGGCACATTCTACACCACAACCCCTGTATACATGTAAAACAGCAATCGAAATCTCGCAAATCCGAAATCTCCTTCTTCTTTTCGTTTTACATTTTAAAAGCTAAAAAATTGTAGGATTCTCATAGAATACAAATGCACACATTCTAAAAAAAATAATAATATTTTGCATAAAATTGGATACAAAAATTGTAGGATTCTCATAGAATACAAATACACACATTCTACAAAAATAAATAAATAAATAAATAAAAATAAAAATAAAATAAAATAAATAGATATATATTGTTAGTTCACTAATCGAGTTAGATACAAACTAAGATTAATAATATTTATAAGAAATACAATTCTTGGAGCATTGATATCAAATCAAATATAAACGTAAACAAAAAATAATAATGCTTGAGACTACTAAAAGTGGTGCTCTAAAAGCAATACTACTGATGTGGCAATGGGCCCCGTTTATTGCTTGTGTCTTATTTTTTATTTTATTTTTTTAAGTGCTTGCCAACTCATTAGTGGTGCTTTAGAGCACCACTTTTAGTGGTATGTATCATTACTGCACAAAAAAATGCATAGACAATAACAAGTTAGAACGGATTAATGTTTTTGGTCAAACAATAAATAAATGTGAATTCATTTTACATTTCGTATATGGGACCAATCAACCTTTTTATAGAGTGGTGCTTTGGCAAGAAAACTTGGGATATTCAATCCAATTTATTTATAATAAAACTTTGAAGACTTCCCACTGTAGTGTTGTGTAGTATGGTCCAACATGGTCTATTGTTGATGGTCTACTGGGTGGGGAACTTGGAAGTTTGAAGTATGAACATCCATAATATATTTATGAGAAATACTATTCATACATAAAATTCTTACTAAAAACTTCACAAAAAATATATGACAATGTTATTACTTTAAATAAATATATTTTAATAATATTTTGTTTTGAGGTATATAGTTCATCATTATGTATAAAAATTATGTATGAATTTTTGTGTATGTATAGCATTATTCTATATTTACTTTTAAAAAATAAATAAAAAAAATAACTAACTTTAAAGCATATTCAATTGGGGCATTGATGAGCAAGTGGTTCTGGCTTTGAGTTTTTTAGAATATTGTTATATGCATTAATTAGTATATTAATTAATGTATCAATTGATGATGTGGTATAATTTAAGAGTTTTTGGTATTTGTAATTTGTATAATGAGTGAGATAAATAATCATATCATAATTAGTGTTGGTACATTAGTTAGTATATTAATTGGTGCATGTTGTCCCACCGATTTTTATAAAGTCTAGACAGACGAATTGAAGCTTGGCTGGCTCACTCTAATTGGCGTTGGTTCAACCGTGAGTTTCATCAAAGAAATTGGTTTTCAAATCTGAACGGATTCAACCACCAAGGGTGGTAGCCATTTTCACGGGATTTGGTGAGCAAATGGTTCGGGGTTTGAGTCTTCGCGAAGATTATGCGATTATTTATTTTTGTTTTCGGCTTCTACTCTCCAGGATCCTATTGAAGTGGGATTAAACTATATATATATTTTTTTTTTGAGTGAGCACATGTTGATTTTCGAGTAAATTATCAATTAGTTCTAATAATTAAATTTAATTCTCATCAAATTTTATTAAAAATAAGTTCTAATAAAAGCATTACTAAAAATTATTTTTTATAACTGTTCTTTGCATGTCGCTAAAAATTGATAATTAATGATTTTTTTGTCAGGATTTTTATAAATTGTTCCTACAACTTACAATTAGTGACATTTTTCTGTGACAAATTTTTCAAACTACTGTTAAAAGTTGAAAATTAGTGACTTTTTTGTGACAATTTTTTTAAACTATCACTAAAACTTATAATTAGTGACAATTTTCAAACTGTCACTGAAAATTAACAATTAGTGATTTTTTTTAATAGTGTTTAATAGAAAACATCATTACTTATTATAGGACCTATTAGATAATAAATCTACATATCTACCTATAATGACATACACATATGTCCTAAATTTTTCGTGTGTTGTACTCCTACTTTGTCATGCCCATCTAAACCCCTTCTATTTTGTTCTCTAGGTGGGGTCTCCTTATGGCATAATCGAAGGAGATTTCGACGATTAGTCGCTCTTTCTTTTTAAAAGCAAAAATTGAGAGATCAAAACTTCTACACATACTTGATAACGTTTATGTTCTAAAAAAAATTGCCAAAACTATAAACGAATTCTTTTTCTTGACAGGAAAATGGAAACATGTTAAGAAAATTTGAAATAAGATTTTGCAAAACAAGTTTTTATTCCATTTTCTCATTTTCTGTCCAATCACTTCCTCTTATTTGACAACTCACCAAGCTTATATTTTTATTATTTTTATTTTTATATTTATATTTGATGGGCACGGCCCTAGAGGGCCCAACCCATGGCGCAAGGTCCAGCTCATGATCCAGATAGACTCAATCCACCCGTGTCATAAACCTTCCAAGCAGTCGCACGGTTAAAGCCCAGTAGCGTTGAGAAGCTAATACTGGGCCAGGACCAATAGCATTTAGACACCTATCAGGCAGGGAATTGGCCACATAAGTAGACAAAGATTTTACAAAGTTATTGCACTCACACATCAACCATTAAATGAGGTCATCACAGCATTAAATACAGTAAAACCCTTAACGCTGGAGTATGCAGAATCACCATGAACGATGGTAACTAGGCTATAGACTTTCGGCCAACAAGACAACTTGGAATGGATAAGGAAATGATGGGCAAGAGATATAGGGAAGCTTTTGAGGTACATTTGGGAGGATATATGGTATTCTTCCTCTTCTTCTTCTACGCTCTCTAACTAACCATATCTATCACTATTTCTCTACTCTAACCCAGCTTGATCGTCAGAGTGTCCACGGAGTACTGCACCCACACAGACCTTTTTGCGGGCACGTGTTGAGGATTCGACAACCAGCAGACCCGTTGAAGGCGTAAACCAGTCCGACCCATCCACCATTGACCATATTGCATTATAAGTTGGCGTCGTCTGTGTGAACTACCTCTAGTAGACAATTGTGTTTATTGTCACCGAAGGAAGCTCCGCTATCACCAATATTCTACGTCAGGGTGGGTGGTTACGACAAGATTTATGGCTTCACAATACAATGCTGGTAACCTTGAAGCTGAGTCCTTCAACCCAAATAACCCATCTCCGTATTTTGCAGAACTCACTAACAACATCAACCAACTGACCGAGCAAAACCAAGCCCTAATCAATGCTTTGCTTCAGCGTAACTTACTTATCATTCCTCCACCACCGCAAGTAATCCCCCCAAACCCGGAACAAACCCACCATCATCACCAATTCCCATCACATGTGTCCCAAGGACTGTTTTCGTCCTTCATCCCGCAGTCTCAACCGTCGAATCTTGATGATTTGCGTGCCCCTCTTTTAGGCTCGTAGCTCGCTAAGAGGGATCACTGCTTTTTCATAATCACCCTCTACAGCACCACGCTACCTTCCATGAAGGAGAGGCTAGCAGTGTTCAACCCGCGATTCATGCTACAAGGGACGATGCCCTTGTTTGGGATGAAGAACTACGGGCCATGAAGGTTCAGCTACAAGGGGTCATGCAGCACAAACCTTCTTCCACCGTCAACTCTCCCTTTACCGCTTCTATCAAAGATAAAGCTCTACCATCTAAGTTCAAAATGCCACCGTTTAAGACCTTCGATAGTACCACTGATCCGATTAATCACGTGGAAGCATATTGGACACTCATGATCCTCCATGTCTTTCCGAACGAAATCATGTGTCGCGTCTTTCCCGTCACATTAAAGGGGTTAGCGCGACTCTGGTTCAGCCAGCTTCCCCCAGACTCTATCACTTCTTTTCACCAGCTTAGCGAATATTTCTTGAGCCATTTCATCGGTGCTCAGCGGCAACGACATCCAGCGACTCAATTGCTAAATATCCGGCAGATAAAAGGGGAATCACTACGCAGCTTTGTCACCCGTTTCAATACAGAGGCTTTACAAATGGAGAAAAACGATGACAAGGTCATTCTCACAACCTCCATGGCCGGCTTGTGCCCATCGGATTTCCTCTTTTCCCTTTCCAAAATCCCCCTGTTCGTAATGGCCACCCTTCTCGCCAAAGCTCAGAAATACATGAATGTTGAAGACTTTGGTAGCTCGCCAAGACTCCACATCTAAAACCCTACAGTCCAGGAAAAGAGAAAAGAACCTGAGCCCAAGCACTCACAATATACTCATCGACCTCCTCAATACACAAACTTACCCTTACGTTCAGACCGAACAGTTCCTACCCGTCCACTTGGTCAGTTCAAATGGTACACACCTCTTAACTCACCTATAGAGCAAGTTTTGCACAAAATTCAACGTAACTATAACCTTAAATGGCCCCAACCATCAAAATCCCCCTCTACCCAGCAGGACCAATCCAAGTATTGTCGTTTCTATCGTGACCACGACCATACCACTAAAGAATGTGTCAACCTTAAAGACCAGGTCGAGGATTTGATCCACCAGGGGCATCTCAACTAATTCATAACAGCCTGTCCCCACCAAAGACCTAGGACCGACCTCCCAAGGCACAACGACCGGCACACTTCTCCTAGGCAGCCTAAACAACCGAGGCGAAATGATGACCGGGCTCAACAACAACCCCGAGTAGAAGGTGGTCCGGTTCCCCCATTAGGCGAGATCAGGGTCATCGCCAAAGGGCTCGCGTATGGCATACCATCTCAGTCGGCATAACGAGCTGAGCTCAGAAAAATTAGACAAGGCTCCGATAAGGAAGTGACGACGATGGATAGACCCTACAAGCAACCCAAGTAATAGTCTGAGCCGATCACTTTTACGGAGGCGGATTGCACAGGCGTTTGCTACCCTCACGACGACCGCCTAGTCATTTCTGCTCTCTTATCGAACTACAAAATCAGGCGAGTATTTGTCATGACCCAAACCTGCCCCTATAAGTTTGGCGTCGTAACCGGCCAGTAATCCAAGATTACTAAAGGCCTCCCTGTATAATCAAAACTATTCGGGGCTAGCGAAAGCAATATACAAAAACACTAATAGTCCAATGAGCTATGCATCTATATGAACAAATATTTACATGCAAAAACGTTAATTTATCCACATTCAGTACATAACTTATAACTTAACATCTTATACATAGCATATGCACATAACAAAAGTATAGCCTTCTAGGTCTAGCCCCAACTCAGAGGCACACAAAACAACTCGGTAGGCTTCAAAACGGTGGCTCAGCTAAAGATCCCTTCTAAGCTTGCCCTCCAGAACGCTCACCTATACATATATATAAAAACAGTGAGCTAAAGCTCAGTAAATAACATTAAAGTAAAGGGGTGAGTGAACGAATTCCAAATATATCATATCCACAAAACAAATCATGACACAATCATTCATATCAGTCTCATATCAAAACATAATATTATGGTACATCTCATAGAACATATCACATATCGTCTTTCGACAAGAGTAATCGATTCCGGATACCGATTAAACACATATCACCACAATGAAGTGGCTAATGAAATCTCGTAATCACATATATGTCATGGACCCGCATTAACATGCCATCCCCCGTGACTTAGGACTATCTATGGATGCCATAATAGATTTTAAACATAGGACATTCGTTCACGTAAACAAAATATTGTTTCAGAAATCATAACTTATCAAATCACATTTGGAACATAATTCATATGAACATATCTTTACAATAACGTTACTCACAGTGGGCTTCCAGATCGGTTGGTCAAGTAGTTCTTGACTCGTGACCTACAATCACAAATATGCATAGCACAATACACAATCATCTTAAACATATTTAGTTCACTTAAGCTTTTAAATATGGATGACTAGAATTAAGAATTAATTAAATTATTAAATTCCTTTAACTTCTAATTAAAACATGTGTAGTCATGTATTAACCAAACTAATTAAATATAAATAATCTAATCATATACCAACCCTTATTAAGTTCACTAATTACATAATCAAACTTAAATTAGGCTCATACACATTAAATTACAATTATTCAGTCATGTTTAAATTACTGAATCAAAAACTCATAAATATGCACATTTTGCAATTTTAACTCCATTTTCAAGCAAATCAAGGCCCAAATAATTAATCTTCACATTTATTTCCATAATCTTAAGCCTAACTCAGTTTCAATTGAATTTAATTAATTCTCAATTAAAGCTTAATTTGACTACATCTAATTTTATGAACCTAAATCAAATTTTTAATTGAATTCTTATAAGGCTCTAAATATCAAATTAAACCCATTTTTCCATTTTTGAAACTCAATTTCATGAAACATCCATTTTCTTGAACCCAAGCTCTAATTCATTAAACTCCATGAATCATGTAGGAGAACAAGTATAGAATCAAAAATATACCATAGATGTAAGGATTAGGAGTTAATTTGAACAATTCTACCCATTTGCAAACTTGCATGTCCTAAGCTCTTAATTACATGAGCAAATCTCCTATTTAAGGACAAATTCAATTCATTTAAACTTATATCTTGGAAGATGATGTGTAAGAGAGCTTCAATATCAAGAATTTGGAATAATTTCTTACCTTAATTGATACTTCAAGACCAAAAATTTCAGCTTTCTTATGGTTCCTCTTCTTCTTCTTCCTTTCAATTCTTCTTGAGTTCCTCTCTCTACATGTGGTTCACCAAGGCCACTAACCCTTCATTCTAATTCTTTCTTCTTTATTCAATTGATGAGTAAAGAAGAATAAAACACTATTCCACTAACCCTTTAATTAATACATACATAAGGCTTGACTTAATGAAGCTAAGAAATTAATTAAACAAATTAACTTCACTCAAATTAAATTCATCTCATCATCTTATAATCTTAATTACACTAAATTAAATTATACTAATGTGTATTAAGCTCTAATTCTCATTCAATTATTTAATTCCAACCTATTAAAATTAGCGAATTAGACGAAATCAGTTTTCAATTAAATGTCCCAAATGACTTTAAAAATTCCCATTAGCATATCCATGTACCCAATTTCGATTTCTGAACCCATTATGGTCGTCAATTTCAGTCCCAAAGTTGTAGCCTCATTAGATATTTTCAAATTAATTTGTATTATCGCATAGTTAAATAAAGATAATTGTGACACGCATTTTGGAGTCGTTACAGTACTTGTCGATAATGGCAGTTCTTCAGACATCATCTTCCTCAACGCCTACCGACAACTCAAGGTCGGGAAAGAAAAGTTGTCGCCCTTGCAAGGGGATCGATGACCTCCATAGGGGATCGCATAATTAAATAAAGAAAAGTTATCGCCCGATCGACCTTCCAATCACCATCGACCTTCCAATCACCATCGGAGAGTATCCACGGTAGTCTACAAAACTTCTTACCTTCCTCGTCGTCGACTGTCCCTCCGCTTACAATATCATACTTGGACGCACAGCTCTCAACGCCCTCCAAGCTATAACATCCACGTACCATTTAGCTATGAAATTTCCAACTAACTAGGGGGTCGGCACGGTGAGGGGTGAATAGACGGTGACCAGAGAATGCTATGTAGCCTCGTTAAAGAAGGTCTAGATAAGGGAGACTATGATCATCGAAGGCCTTGATGTCAAAGACGATAAGGAGCTAATCAGAGATTAACCAGTGGAGGAACTAGTTGAAGCACCCATTGATTCCATCGGCCCAACAAAGACGGCTAAGATCGGCAGTCAGCTGTCCTCTCAGGCTAAGGCCGACCTTACAACTCTCTTAGCTGAGCATAATGATGTCTTCGTTTGGACTCATTCGAACATGTCAGGTATTGACCTTTCTTTTATTACTCATCGCCTCAGCATTGAGTCCCATTTCCGGCAATTCCGGCAAAAACAGTGCATTTTTCATTTAGAGCACAATACTCTCATCGCCGCAGAGGTCGACAAGCTGTTGGCGACCCAATTCATAAAAAACGTAGACTATCCTATGTGGTTATCTAACGTGGTCTTGGTTCGCAAGAGTAACGGCAAATGGAAACTTAGCGCCGACTACTTTGACCTAAATTGAGCTTGCCCCAAAGATAGCTATCCCCTACCCAGGATTGATCTATTGGTCGATGCAACAGCAGGTCATTAGATGCTTAGTTTCATGGATGCATTTTCAGGCTACAACCAGGTATTAATGCATGCAGCTGATCAGGAGCACATATCTTTCATTACTGACAGGGGGACTTATCATTACTGTGTGATGCCATTCAGTCTGAAAAACATGAGAGCAACTTACCAACGCCTTGTTAACGCCATTTTCAAAAAACAGACTGGTAGGAACATGGAGGTCTACGTCGACGACATGCTTATCAAAAGCAAATTCTCCTTTGATCATTTAACTGACATACGGGAGACCTTCCAAGCCTTACGCAAATACAACATGAAACCAAACCTAAAGAAGTATGCCTTTGGCGTTCGGTCTAATAAGTTCTTGGGTTTCATGGTCAATCACAGAGGCATTGAAGCCAATCCAGAAAAGATCAAGGCCTTAATAGAAACACAATCTCCCCGAACCGTCAAGGAGGTCCAGCGTCTCACTGACAGAGTCGTCACCCTCAACTGCTTTATTTCACGGGCGACTAACAAGTGTCTTCCATTCCCAAGATACTTAGGCAGACTTTTGACTGGAACATTGGGTTCGAGGAGGCATTCTAACAAGTGAAACAGTGCATGGCCAACCCCCTCTCATCTTTCAAGCAATTCCGAGGGAGACCCTTTTTCTCTACTTAGTCATTTCCAACACCGCAGCCAGTGCGGCCCTAATTAGAGAAGAAGACTCAGTCCAATGCCCAATTTACTACATCAGTTGCGCACTTCGAGGGGGCAGAACAAAACTATCCTTTATTAGAGAAGATGGCTCTAGCTCTGGTTATCGCCTTCAGATTCCTCCAACCCTATTTTCAAGCCCACTCTGTAGCTATTCTCACTGACCAGCCTATCAAGAAGGTCATGCAATAGCCAAAATCCTCTGGCAGGCTTATGCAGTGGTTCTGTTGAGCTCAGCCAGTATGACATCTCTTACCGACCCCGCATAGTTATAAAAGGCCAAGCCGTCACGGACTTCATCCCAGAATTCACAAATGTCGACCCTCTTTGACCTCCCCCTCCAGTCAACACAACCCCTGAGAAAGTCGACCCTCATTCCTGGATTCTTAACGTTGACGGCTTATCCAGAAAAGAAGGCAGTAAAGCTAGGCTAATCCTCACCACCCCAGAAAGGGAAGATCTCAAGTGTGCCCTCCGTTTCCAATTCGTAGCCAGCAATAACAGGGCAAAGTTCAAAGCTCTGATAGCAGGTCTCAGGTTGGCCAAAGACATCAAGGTGGATCGCATTCAAGTATTTAGTGATTCTTAACTGGTTGTTGGGCAGTTAAACAAGGATTTCGACGCAAAGGAGGCCAAAATGAAATCTTACAAAGACGTCACCCTACCTTTCACATGTCTTTTCAACAGCTTCCACATCACACACATCCCACAATCAGAAAATTCCTAAGCCGATGAAATGGCCCAATTAGCTTCAGTAGACCAGTCAGACTATGACCACGAGGTCAAAATAGACTACTTAGCATACCCGACAATCTCACCAAACCCACAAGGAATTCATCTCCTTCAGAATGAACACATCCCTTGGGTACAAGACATTATCAAATTCCTCAAGCAAGGGGCACTACCAGGAGATAAAACGGAGGCAGATAAGGTCAGAGCTCAGTCGGCCAACTACATCATCATTGAAAGCATCTTGTATAAGTGAGGGTTCTCTCGGCCATACCTCAGGTGTTTAAATACTACCCAGGCCATTTATGTCATGAAGGAAATACATAAAGGGGGTTGTGGCATCTATTCTGGGGGACGGTCTTTAGCTCATAAAATTCGTTGCATGGGTTACTTTTGGCCCATGCTCAACCAAGATGCCATTGAATTTGTACTTAAATATGACAAATACCAATACTTCGCCAATATCCCTCACGTCCTCCAACAGAGTTGATCACGCTCTGCAGTCCTTATCCCTTCGCCAAGTGGGGAATCGATCTCGTAGGCCCCTTGTCGACCGACAGAGGCCAAGTAAAGTTTTCTGTGGTTGCCATCGATTACTTCACTAAATGCGTAGAAGCAGAACCCCTCACGAAGATTACCAAGCGGAATACTACCAGGTTCATTTGGCAGTCTATTGTGTGCCGCTTCGAGGTCCCTCAAGCCATCGCCCCCGACAATGGCAAACAGTTCGACAACACCAAATTTAGATAATTCTGCAAAGAGCTCAACATCTAGACTTGTTTTTCTTCCCCTAACTATGCCCAAGCTAATGGCCAGGTGGAAGTTACCAACCACTCTCTGTTGAAAATTGTCAAGACCAAGCTGGAGGCCGCCAAGGGACTCTAGGTAGAGGAGTTGCCAAACGTACTCTAGGTCTATTGGACGACAGCCATAACTCCCACTAGGGAGACCCCTTTTCATTTAACATATGGCGCCGAGACAGTCATCCCCGTGGAAGTTGGCCTATCAACCCCCAAGATCATCCATCCCGATTTGCAACTGAACGAAGAATTTCAGAGGGTCGACTTGGACCTCATTAAAGAATTGCAAGAAACAGCCGCTGTCCAACTGGCTTCATACCAGCAGAAAGTATGGCAACACTATAATTGCAGAGTCCGACCCAGGAAATTCGCAGTGGGAGACCTAGCCCTATGAGAAGCCACTCTTACCACCAAAACCTTACTGAAGGGAAGCTAGGAGCTAAGTGGAAAGGACCTTACATTCTCAAATCTAGGCCGCGTCTAAGCACTTACTGTCTGCAAGATATGGAAGGCAAAGACCTCTCTCACCTATGGAATGCTGAGCAGTTGAAGCGGTATTTCTAATAAAACGGAGTCTTTCCCTATTGTTTTGTCCATTTTACAGTTCGGTCCACTTGTTTATTTTTGCCATTTCAATACAATGTATACGCTTACAGTGGTATGACTGCACATCAATGACAAATATGTTCCCACTCTGTTATTTGTGTTGTACAATTTGAACAGCAATACACTGCATTGAACTTAAAAATGCTTGACCAGCTCAGCCAGACTGAGCCCTCTAAGCGTTAGCCAGACAGAGCATGAAGAGCTCGGCCAGATTAAGTCAAGCAGACCTCAGCTAGGCTGAGCATCAAAAGCCTCGGCTAGACTGAGCATGAAGAACTCGGCCAGACTGAGTCAAGTAGGTCTCAGCCAAGCTGAGCGTCACAAGCCTCAACCAGACTGAGCATGAAAAGTTTAGCCAGATCGAGCCCTCCAAGCCTCAGCCAAGAGAGCTCAACCAGATTGAGTAAAACAAGCCTCAGCCAAATTGAGCGTCCCAAGCCTCAACCAGACTGAGCCTGAAGTGCTCAACCAGACTAAGTCTAACAAGCCTCAACTAGACTGAGCTTAGCTAGACCGAGTCTAACATGCCTTCCAATTAAACATGATATACAACAATAATCACATATTTATTTAGACAGTTTTCAAACTCACAAATCTAGTTTTTATATAATCACATGATTGTTTTTACAGTCCCCAAAATTCCATCTTTGTTCTTTCTTTCAAATAAAATAACATGCGCAAGGCTAGTTCATCTTTACAAAAGGCAAAACATAAATAATAACAGTTTATTCCTCCACCAACTAGAACAACAGTCTTTGTAATTTAACACAAACTTCTTACAAACTCCAAAATTCTTTACACAAGCAAGTTCAATGTTTACAAAAGCAAATTAAAGCAAAACAAAGCATGCAAAAACTGTTGGTAGCAAAACTAAGTCTTCAATCCGCTCCACTTCCATCTCCTTCATCCCCACTGAATGTTAGATCTTCTTCCTCAATACCCTTATCCATGGAGGTCTAAACGATGTTTCATTCTCCTGACTTTAGGAGGGTGACGTTGATGTCTAGGAATATCTTTGCTGCCCTCCGCTGGCAACTCACCCATCCACTATCCCAGTACATGCTCATCTCATGCTTATAATAGTCCAACTACTGAAAGGTCTGGATTATTTCTCCTTTGGTCTGCCCCTCTACCAGTTCGGCAATAGCCACGGTTGACAGCCTAACACCACATTTCCCTTTCCTAGCTAAGCTCCTTGCTACGGCTGTGTCGACTAATATTTGAAACTCTGGTGATAGCTTAAACTATTCCACCACAACAGTGTACAGATCTGGATAAGCAGCCCTTTCAGACGCCATCATCCTGGCTAACTCTGCTGTCTTGACCTTTTTTTCTTCTAAGGCCTTCGCCAACTCTGTTGCTCGTGCATCCGCCTCTTCTTTCTCCTTCAAAGATAATTCATATAGCTCTTCATTGTTGACTAATGCTTCTTCCCATCTCTCCTTTACGATATCACAAGCTGCTTGGATTTCTTAGGTTCTTCTCTACTCTACAACCAACTCCACTGCCTTCTCGCCCAGCTGCGCCCTGGCCTCTGCCAACTGCACCTTAGTTTCCTTCTCCCCTACCTTGACACGTTCTGTTATGAAGCCCTCAACTACTGCCAACACCTCTATCTTTTTGGCATTTTGCGCATGCATCAACTCTTGGTAGTAGGTACTTCGTGCCGTTTTTCACCAGCGTGCACACCTCATGTTCGTCATTCCCAACTCTACTTGGGTTTTCTCCAACTGAGCTTTGAGTGGGGCCACCTCTATCTTTGCTTCCACACCCTTGCCCACCAACGCTGTTGCCAACATCAGCGATTCCATTTGGGCAGAACAGAATGCTCTCATCAGATCAGCCTTCCCAAACCTAGAGACATCCATGACTGCTGCATCTCTATAGTTCCCAGCAAGTGTTTCGCTGCCACTCGTGCATTGCTCAACATATTGGCAGGCTCCCCACTACTTGTTGGCAGGAGACCAACTACTGCTTCTAGATGGCAATCAGCGATCCTCCTAACTCCAGCAGTTGTGCTCGCTTGGGCAGGACTTTCCTCCCTATCTTCATCTCTACCACACTATCTTTCTCTCTCCTGTCTTCTAGAGCAAGAACGTTGCCAGTCTGTTTCTCTTCCTGCATTTCCTCCATCCCTACCACCTCCACCATTTCTGCAATTAGGGGCTCAGACTCTTCCCCAACGACCATCCCTGGCTTGGGCCCCACTTCCACCTCACCGCTCACCGCCACCGTTGCTTCCTTACTCTTCTTCTGAACAGCTTCTCTCTCTCCTCCCTCAGTCATCCCCTTTCTTTTCTTCCTTAACACCTTCCCCATCTCTGCTCTATTCCTCTGCTTCAGTGGGTCCACTGGCGCTTTCAGTGGCTCAAAAGTACTCATGTCCTTGCCTGCCAACGGTTTGGGCCTTGGGCGTGCCCACTTCTACACCACCACTTTCGGCGCTGGTCTCAACTCCTTTTCCTTGTATTTTTTTATCATCGCCAGGATCCGTCTATCCTCTACCTCCTGGACTTTTCTTATCACCTCCACCTCCTCAGACATAGGGTCTCCCTTTGCAGGCTCTGGCCCCAAGTCCAGAGCAAATAGGGCAAGGGCTTCACCAGGTCATCCTACTTTAACTCCTCTTTTTCCTTTCAACGCATCCCCTGCTTTGCCCTGCCCTCTGCCACGTCGTCTAACTTCGGCTCTAGCGACTTGGTGGGGACTTTTCACATTGTCTGAGCCCCGTTCCCCCCCCTTCTCTGATACAAAAACCAATTCGTCCGTCATTCCCTGACCGATGAAGGCAACCCTGCGGCCAACCCTCTGCCCGCCACTGCTTGTAGGGTTACCCACGTCTCCTGTTGACCAGACGCATTGTAACAAGAGAATAACTCATCTACCGACATCGTTCCCCCGTCAATAGCCCGCGGCCAGGAGACCACGCACGCCATCAAAATCTTCCATGCGTTAGGCGTCAATTGGCCAAACGCCACCTGTGGTCGATTTAGCACATCGACGACGATTTAGGGAACTGGCAGCCTCAAAACCCCGCAGAGGACCTCTTCATACAAAGTAAACTCCTGGGGCCTAACATCCGATGGCGATGGCGATGGCAATGGCAATCTCAACTTCACATTTGCTACGATCTAATATTTAATACGTAGCCCCTCTAGATCCCCCACTGTCAGTGTTGACCTATCTACCTTGGTGTGCTAATGGTCAGGGGCCATCTAGCTCAGTGGTTAGACGATCAATATCATCATTGCCGGAACGGACCGTGGTCGCCTTTTCCCCCCTACTTTCCACTAACCTCTCCACTCGATACTTCTCTACTTACGCAATCTCGTCATCCTCGCCCAATGCATCCGGTGTCAGGGCAGAGGTTCTCTCTTGTGCCATTTCTCTCACGTTTCTATAAATCGCCTTGGACGCGGGGAGCAGGAAGTTTAAGACATGAAACAAGGGACAATTACATGAGATGAACGAGGAAAAGTTTGGGATCTATCAGGTTTCTCGCAATTAGATACGTAAATCGCACAAGACCAAATGCCCAAGGTTGCCTGTGTTCCAAGGATCGTGATTAAACTTCGCCAGTTTAAAACTCACCAACTGTAGACACCCCATTTTGACGGGCCCTAAGACTTGAGCGCTTTCTTTTGATTACCCAATGATGAAAACAAGAATATGCTATCTCACAAAATTCTCAGTGAAAAAGATGGAATGTAAACTTTAATCTCAACCTTACACCCATTTTTTGCTAAATTATTTTAGATCCATTCTCTATTTTCTTTTACTTTTTTTATTATGTATTATATATATATATATATATATTAAATATATATTTAATTATATTATATAAGGGTAATATTTCCTCTTTGAAATTCTCCAACATTCCACCGTTTGGTTCTTTGTTTTCTTTTGCTTTAGATCCGCTTTGGTCAAATTATGTTACATATTTGGCCTACTAAAATTTATTTTATTAGTCCATTTATTTTGTTATTTTATAATTTAAATGTTTTTGTGTGTTTTTACATTTTTTGGGGGTATTTGTACATATATTTATGCTAATTATACATTTTATATATTATTATATTATAAAGTTACTATGCATCTTTTGAAAATTTTCTCTCTCATTCACCATTTAATGTTTTGTTTGTTTGTGAGGTTTTATTGCCTATAAAAGAGGCAGGTGGATGAAGAAAATAGAGGCTTCTTTGGGGGTAGAGATTTCGAGAGGAAAAAAATTGGTGCGATAGAGTTTGAGGAAAAAAGAATCAGAAAGAAAAGAGAAAAAGGAAAATTAATTTTTGAGAAAGGGAGAAAATAAAATATTTTCTTAGATATTTTATTTTTCTGAACCAAACTTTTATTTCCATTTCATCAATACACCATTCAAAAAATCAACTACTAAAGCTATCATTCCAAATTTTGGACTGAGAATTGAGAACGCATTCCACAACCTTGAGGGTAATCAAAAGAAAGTTTGTGAATCAGAAAATTCATCATTTCCCCGAAGGGTGAATTTTTGCAAACTTTCATTTAATTTAAAAATGTGATATAACTTGTTTAAATACTTCATTTACTGTTTTTCATAACTATTTTTTTTTATCGCTTTAATGAGAAAGTTGTACCACCCACATATCTGTTGTAAATTACTTTTTAATATAATTGTTTTACCATTATAAAAGGAAGACTACGCCACCCACATATCTATTGTAATTTATTAATATTTTTTATATATATAACTGTTTTATTGCTTTAACGGGAAGGTTACAACCACCCACACATTTGTTGTAATTTAAGCTGTTGTAATTTATTACTTCAAATAAAATGTTGTAATTTATTACTTATATAAATTGTTGTAATTTACTGTTTTAAATGGTCGGTCGAACTACCTAATTTGGTAAAGATGTGACCCCATTGGATGAATAGTGATCGACGGTGAATAGTAACTTTCGGAGGTAAATAGTAACCCTGACGATGAATAGTACCTTCGGCGATGAATAGTAACCACAAACGAAAAATGCCTAATGAGATGAATAATGACCAAAGATGGTGAATAGTAACCGCCACGGTGAATAGTACTTTTCGGCAATGAATAGTGCTCCGCAAAATTGAGTTTTTTTAAGCAAAATAGAGCAATCTCCTTGCGTCAAGCGGAACAGTTTCCGGTGGTTTTCAAGGCATATGAAGATTTTTCTTTTATTTATTTTATTTTGAGTGTTTTGTGAGATTTTTATTTTCTTATAATATTCTCCCCGTCCCTCTCTAATTTGGTTTGTAATTATTCTTTCAAATGTTGTAATAATTTCCTGCCCCCACTTCTTTGTATCCCTTTCTTTTACTTGCTTTCTTTATTTGTGAATATGCATCATATTTTGTTTTTCGTTATATCCATACTTTACATCCATGTTTCATACATCTTGATTCGGCTAATTTTGCATTTGTGGATTAATCAATTCCTATTCGATTATGTGCGCTATTTCATATTCTTGAGATGATTCACATGTCATATCTTAGAAGCCAAAATCTTTAGTTGCTTCTCATAAGTGAATTGCATTAAGATTTTGTATATAAGATCATGTATATTTTACTAACTTTGTTTTGTAGCTTGTTTCACGGGACATCAAACATGTAAATTTTTATGCTTTAGCATCTCGTTTGTGTGTGTTTTTCTTACTATGTTTAGCATTATACTATGAGACTATTTGCTTATGTGATATAACTCTATGAATGTCAGTGGATAGAGGTTGTGTCGCTTAATTTGGAATGATATTGATTTTCATATTTGTAAACTCAATTTATTTGGGTTGCACATCTTCAAAACTCTTTCAAAACTACATGAAATCAAATTGTTTTAAAGTGGGTGACATAGTCTATACTTGTATGCTTCACATTAGTAATTTTTTTAGGATTTATTAAATAATCGGAATATGAACATATAAAGTAAATAAAATTCATATCATGGTTTAGTAAAAGTCGATCTTTTGATCGGGTGAGCGGGGGTGCTCAATTAATACAACAAAAAGTATAATTAATAACATTTGTTTATAGCATTTTTTTATGAATGTTATAAAATAAAAGGTATACATAACATTTTTTACTAAAATGCTGTAAAAGATTTTTGAATAATAACATTTAATTTTTTATAGCAATTTTTTATATTTTAATAGCAATTGAAAACCAATATTAAAGGTTTCCTTTAGTACGGAACTTCACTCTACAGGATATAGCAAAGAAAGAATGTTATTGAAACCTGAAAGAAAAAAGGCGCTCTAATTTTGCCGCGATTTTTCCATTCAGTTTCCATCTCTTGCACGACCCCTCTCTTGCGTTGTATTTCTTCATATATAATCGCAAATCGAGCATACAAAAAAAACCCTAGAAAACACTTGGAATTTTTTTCAAGTTTTTGCGTTTGATTTGGCAAGTTTGTGTCTCTGATTGGACGAGTTGGTCGATTTACTGGATCAGAGCTGTAAGGAGTTGAAGCTCTGTTATTCATCGTTGAAGTTTCATAGGTAATTTGATGTTTTATGTACTTCTTTCTCTTTGAGTCATTTTTTTAATTTTTTTTTTCGAAAAATTGAACCAAAAAAAGAAGAAGAAGAATAAGAATAAACACTCAGTGCTCTGTTATTTTGGATGATTTGGTTTTAATTTAGTAAGAAGTACATTAATCATTTCTGTGATTTTAGTATGAAGTTGAAATGAGTTTTTCATCTTCTTGAGGATTTTCTTCAATTTTCATTCTGGTTTTGTATTGTACAATGTTTTTGAATAGTAGTGTATTGTTTGGGTTGTTGAAATTGTCTACATAGGTGGTAAAGTTATATAGGGTCATAGTTTCTCTCATATATTGCACTAGTATATATTATTATGCCTCTTAGTGCTTGATAAAATGCCACTAAGAGTGGCTGAACTTGTATACTGTTTTCTTTTGAGTTTTTTTAATATCTGTATTAGTATCTATATCTATATCTATATTTATATATATGTACACATAAAGATAAGCACTATATTTGAAATTTATCATGTTATTATATATGAGAACTCACCAAGGAGATGAAAAGTTTGGTGAAACAAAAATGTTATATATAGAAGCCATCACAAAAAAAAAAAAGGATTCTGGATTTTTATTTTCTTCTGTTTTCAAAGAAAAAAAATTATGGTTTATGGTAAAATGGCAATAACATTGGCTAAAAGTAGATATTATATCAGTGCATTGTATTTTATGTCAACATTTGCAACCATTTGTGAAAGTTATGTGTGAGTTTTTCTTCTATCCATGCCATCATTAAAAACACGATGGGTAAAAGAAAATGGGTAGGTGAGTAAGGATTTTTGGCCTATTGATATAGCAATACTATGTAGTTTGAGGTTGTTGTTTAACTTTTATGGAGTATAGTTCGATCGGGTTATATGTAGTTCTTCATGTGATTGTTATTGAGTTTGGAAATTGTTGACTTTAAAGATATTGTTGGATTTTGAATCATTATTTGAAATTAATCTATGACCGATTGAACCCAAAAAAAAAAAAAAAGGTATGTGATTTAACTCCAACTAAACTCTATTTGGATATGCAAATTTGGATTTGTAAATGAAATTAAAATTTATAGATTTAAATTGATCTCAAGTTATGGGAACTTAATTAATATTCAAAAATCTCTTTGTAAGAGTTAAAGTGATTATACTTGAGCAATTATGGACCTTTTATTAGATATTAGTTAACAGCAGCAACAAGCACTCGGATGGATACATCTACACCCAATCTGCTGCTGCAAACTGCCATAAACTGTAGAACTGAGATCTAGCAGCCAACTCTTATATACAAGCTCAACCAAGAAATGAGAAAATAGAACTGCAAACTGACCTCTTCCTCTTACAATATCCATAATTTAGAAAGTCAGTTTGTATGGTTTCTTAATATAGAAGGTCAAAAGGATACTTGACAATAGTTTAAGGGATCACTGTGTAAATACCCTTTTTTTTTTTGGGTCCAAAAGTTGAAAGAACCAGGGTTCAAAAACGTGCACTTAAACCAAGTAGAATGTTCTGAATTTTTCTTGGTACGATTTTTTGTTTTTAAACTGTATAGTGATCAAGTACTCCAACCATATAACTGTTAGCTTCCCACCATGACTATCGTTGAACACTTGAGGCAAAAAGTTCACAATACCACTTATTATGCCACTACACCCTACTAGTCGAAGAAACTCATTACCCCACACCAAAACAAATATACACATATACGAAAATTCTATACCATCTATACTATTATATATGTGAGCACCTAAATTGGTGTCTTGAAGCTTTTTCTCTCTTCATGCCAGGTGTCCAGTGATCTATCAAAAACCAAAAAAAAAATACTAGAGAAGAGAATGGGCCAACACTTAGAACTGAAGACCACAAATTTAATAAGGAAGAATCTTATCACTTGAGATTACAACTAATATATTTTAAATATTTTATTTGTTTTTATCTATACTATTATATATGTGAGCACCTAAATTGGTGTCTTTTAAGCTTTGTCTCTCTTCATACCGAGTGTCTAGTGATCTATCAAAAACCAAAAAAAAAAAATGCTAGAGAAAAGAATAGGCCAAGACTTGAAGTTTAGAGCACAAATTTGATAAGGAATAATCTTAACACTTGAGATTCCAACCAATATATGTTAAATATTTTATTTATTGAGCTTGCACACGCATCACGTGAGCCACCTACTATCTTTTATAAGTACTGCAACGAGATGTTAATTATTATTACCATTTGTTTTGAGAGATAGAGGAGTGATTGAAATTGAGATGGAGGTAAAATTTATTAATATTGTATTAGTGTTTTAATGCTATGGAAGATATGTATCATATACACTGTTAGTTACACATTTTTAAAAATTTTAACATTATTAGAAAATATGTAATTTTATTTATGAAGTACAAATTATGTATCAAAAAACAATCCGTAATATTCGTCACAAATGATGCAAGAAAAAAATGCAATATTTGCCTAAAAAAATAAGTAAAAAAAGTTATATATGATACACAACTACTTAATATTTATTATAAAAATACATAACATATATTACAAAAATATGTAAAAATTAGGATTGTACACGGATCAGATTGATCAAGTTTTAGAGTAAATTAGGAACCGAACAGTAGGAACTAGTATATATATATATATACTGCAAACTGATAAGGAACTGAACAGTAGGAACAATAGGAACACGGATCGGATTCTTCTATGTCTTGCTCTTCATCACAATTGGTCAATCAAGTAGTTTAACATATCTAATGCTTTCCTTCATGGAGTTCTTGAAGAAGAGGTGCATATGTTGCAGCCTCTTGGCTTCGTTCATCCTACTCAATCCACTCATGTCTGCAAACTTCACAAGGCCTTATATGGGCTCAAACAAGCACCTAGAGCCTGGTACTCCACCTTCTCTGCATTTCTTCTATCTCAGGGGTTTTAGAATAGTAAATGTGATTCATCTGTATTCATTCAGAAGTCTGATAGCACTATTACTGTGCTTTTAATCTATGTTGATGACATATTACTCACAGGAAATAATGATGCTCATATTACCTCTCTTATTGCTCATATGCATGAGGTTTTTTCTATGAAAGAATTGGGTCCTGTGTCCTATTTCTTGGGCATTTCAGTTCAAGCTATTGGTACTGGTTATACACTTTGTTAACAAACGTATGCTCATGACATACTTGTGTGAGCTGGATTAGCTGAATGCAAGCCCTGTTCTTCACCTATGTCTGTCAAGCCTAGTCTCACTAGTTCTTTCACTGAATTGTTTGACAATCCTTCTCTTTATCGCAGTATAGTTGGGCTTTGCAGTACTTAACTATCACCAGACCTAACATCTCCTTTACTATTAATCAGTTGTGTCAACATATGCATGCCCCCAACTTGGGTCATTTTTCTGCTGTTAATCAGTTGTGTCAGCTTCTGTTCATATATATGTCTGTTAGAGATATTAGATATTTGTTAGAGTTAGATATTAGTTAGAAGATTGGTTAGAAGTTTGTTAGACAAGTTGTTAGATAGTTAGACAGTCATTATACGAATGTCTATATAAACAATAATGTAGCTACAATACAAGTATTGAATAAAGAATTGAGGAGTTCATCTTTTTTTCATTGTGATAAAGAGCAAGACAAAGAAGAATCTGAATACAGCAGCAGTTGAAGTCACAGCTTATGTTGCTACAGTCTAAGACATTAGTGCCACCACTATATCAGCAGCACTCATGCCTATCTCACAGCTGCAACTTCAGATCTAGCTCAGCTTCTGTTCCTATATCTGTCTATTAGATATTAGATATTTGCTAGAGTTAGATATTAGTTACATATTTCCAGACTAAAATCAATCAAGTTTCTGTCAATGATCTGGTTACATAACCTGCATCAGGTTAGAAGATGCCTGGATTAGTAGGCTTACAGCAGCAGCTTCAGTGGTCTAGTACATAAATCTATTGGGATGGTCTGATTCTTATTCTGTTCTGTTCTAGCTTTCTGGGTGAGCAGCTGCTGCTTTGTGTCATTAATCCTGGTTATTGCCTTGGTTCTGGCCCTGGTGAGCAGCAGCAGTAATATTGGGTTTGGTTGGAGAGCTCCTGAGAAAGTTGTTACTCCTGTATAGTTGCCTACTGCTGTGTGTACAGAGGTGTCACACAGGGGAGGTTAACTGCTAGCTGCTGTTTTGTACTGCTGTTGTTGTTGTTTTATTATAGAAAGAACAGCTGTAGTTACAGAGAAGAAAGTTGGAGTAGGAGGGTAGAAGATCTGTAAAGACCTGCATCTGCAATCTACCATAGGCTGTAGAGTAGAGAAAAGTAGGATATCAGCCAACTTTTCGATGCAGTCCTCAACCTAGAACCAACCTGGATACACCTCAAAAAAGCACATAGCTAGCTAATGAGACTTCAATACCCTGGATATAGAGAAAATGAGACCATAACAAAGAGGGCAGATCAACCTGCAACTATACATGAACCCTTTTTTTGGATCCTTTTAATGTGTTCAGGGTCCCCATACCAGCTGTATGTGGACCATGAACTCACCCCATAATCCCAAAAGCTGAATCAATGTCAGCACAAAGATACGAGTATTTTCCCTTGCATAGCCCGCAAGGGTAGGCCATAAAATATTCACCTGAACATCAATACTAGTATAGACTAAATAAGAACGACTTTTACAATCAAAATTAAAGGATTTCTTCACACTTGAGGCGCTTAGAGTAGCCATCATCCCTTGCTGCCAGATTCCTAATTCCAGAGGACAAACAGCCCACAAGTGTTCCCAGCGGTAGAAGACATCCAGCAGACATTTTATGTAACCCTTCTTTCCAGCAACAGACTTGAAACGAATACGCAACCTGATACATGAATTCCTATCACAGCTAAGAACCAATGCTCTATGCCATCGGCAAGAAAAAGCTTTACATACGAACCACAAACAGCCCACATTATATGAACTCACATCACTCGACCCACAATATGAGACCTCACTACACTCTAGAAATGTTGACAGCAAGCAACTTGCAAGATAGAACAACAATTCATAAGCGTGTAAACAAGTTAGCAACAAAATCTCTCAATATGGGCAGTGAAAGGTATGTGATTTAATGTCCTCCCCACACTCAACCCTCTATGATATGGTGTAGCTCCCAGAACAGCACCTTTCAACCTGCACATTAACCAAACAATTAGATAACACTCTATTTATGCTCCCATTCACTCAACCCACTTGAAGTGATCTCACATCCCTCAAAACTCTTCTAACCGAATCCAGAGAGGTAACTCTATTCTTCAAAATTGAATCTGGCAACCTCCATGTCTCCAGAAACAACCTGTCACTTTGATTACTATTCAGGTTAGTAACAGAAAACATCCGAAATCGAACCATATCAATTATTTGCTTAATAACCACCTCCTCGGGGAGGAACTCCCTATTAAAAAATCTGTTATTTCTGGTCATCCACAATTGGTCAACTGTGCAATTAAAAACCAATCTGGAAATGACCGACCCGAGGGATTTACTCCAAATTTGTTGAGACAGAAGCTGAACCAGCTCAAACCATGGCAGATCTGGCCAGAAACATTTAACTTTATTTTCATGACATTCCACACTCTATCAGAGAAAGGGCAGTGGAAAAACAGGTGGTTGTGATCTTCATAAGGGTTATGGCAAACATAACACTCTGGAGATTGACTAATACCAAACTGCTTAACCCTATCCCCCAGTGTTAAGTCTCACTGTCACGCAACCCTCAACAGGAATTCCCTAACCCCCACAACTAGCCAATACATGCAGAAAGATGAGGAAAAAATGTACAGCATGAATGTACTCCATCATGCAATATAGAAGGGTTTTTTTTTTTTTTTTTTTTCCCTATGAGAGGGGAGGGAAGGAATTGTTTAGCTTATTCAAATTTTGTGGTTGAAATTTCGTCAAACTATATTAGTTTAGTTATTTATTTATTATATGTATTTTTATTTGATTTGGATATTGCTTTGCTGTTTATTAGAACTATATTTGTTTTATGAAAATTCATGTATATTATGATTCTCTTTCTTTATTGCATTCTTGTTTTTTTTACTCTAATCATATGATCTTCTCATTATACATGACCATTTATAGGCAATTTTATATTTTTGCCTTCTTATGAAAGTTAAGACAATGGAATTGATGCCTATAAGACACTTTTAAAATATTCATTACAGTTATCACAAAATGTCTCAAACCTTAATATAGCCTTGGTGTAGCATTGCCTACGACTAAAATTCATAAAGGTCATGTTCGAAGACCTGTATATTTATGTATCATAGTTTATTAAGAAATCCCTATTTTCACTATTTAGATGCACTTCTATTTGTGTGAAATTTCTATGCACTTCTATTTGTGTGAAATTTCTCCACCTTTCTGATCTAAGCAACTATATGTATTACTTGGCCATATTAGGAAAACAGTTACTTCGCGATTAATGATGGAGAAAGATTGGGTACATCTTAATAGGTAATGAAAATTATATTTGGAACCTGTTGTGCTTAAAATATTCATTCTCAAATGTTTTGATAAATTTGGACTTTGAATGGTAAAATAGAACTACAGATGAATACATGAAAGCAGCATGGAATTTTGTGGACATGGCTAAAAGGAATGCAGGGTATCCAGAGAAGATTATATGTCCTTGCAAAGATTGTCGAAACTTAAGTCACCATTGTATTGAGGTTGTGTATGAGCATTTGGTCATAAAGGGAATGGATGAAACTTATACAAATTGGTTTCATCATGGAGAACAACCAAATGTCAGTGATAAATCTGATATGGAAATGTTAAGCTCATACAATTTATTTAAAGCTGCATGTGCGCGAGATGACAATTATGAAAAATCTGTTGACGAAAGTGGAGATGAGGATTTTTTCAAATTACTGGAAGATGCAGAAACTCCATTATATTTAGGTTGTGAAAAATACACAAAGTTGTCAGCAATTGTAGCTCTTTACAAGCTTAAAGCTGTAAATGAATGGTCTGATAACAGTTTTAATAAACTTCTGGAGATATTACATGATATGTTACCAATGGGAAATGTCATTCTGAAGTCTGTATACTCTATGAAAAAATTTGTCAAAGCATTTGATTTAGGGTATGAGAAGATTCATGCTTGTGTGAATGATTGCTGTTTGTTTAGAAAAGAGAATGCTGAAATGGAGAGTTGTCCAAAATGTGATTTTTCACGATGGAAGGTCGATCAACGCACCAATAAAATTAAAAAAGGTGTTCCTGCTGAAGTGCTAAGATATTTTCCTATAATCCCAAGGTTTAGGAGGATGTTTAGGTCATCACAAATGGCTGAAGATTTAAGGTGGCATTTTGCTCATAAAAGTGAAGATAGCAAGATGCGACACCCAGTTGATTCTTGTTCATGGGACTTGGTTAATAATAAGTGGCCACCTTTTGCATCAGATCCTCGCAATCTTAGACTAGGTCTAGCTGCTGATGGTTTCAATCCATTTCGTAATTTGAGTTCTACGTACAGTTGTTGGCCCGTGATGCTAGTTGCATATAACTTCCCACCATGGTTATGTATGAAAAGAGAAAATGTTATGTTGACATTATTGATTCCAGGAAAAAAGCAACCAGGTAATGACATTGATGTATATTTACAACCGCTTATAGAAGACCTGCAAGAGTTATGGAATAATGGGGTGAATATTTATGATGCTTTCACAAAAACTGTTTTCAATTTGAGGGCAATTTTATTGTGGACAATAAATGACTTTCCAGCATATGGAAATCTCTCTGGGTGTACTACAAAGGGTAGAATAGCATGTCCTATATGTGGCAACAATACATATTCACAATGGCTAAAATTTAGTAGGAAGTTTGCATACATGGGCCACAGGTGCTTCCTTCCGCCATCTCACCCTTTTCGAAAGAAAAAAACTTGGTTTGATGGTAAGGAAGAAAAGAGAAGAAATCCAAAAATCATGACTGGCAACAACATTTGGGTTTCTATTAAAGACATGAAGAATGATTACGGAAAAAGTGGAAACAAGAAGCGAAAGCGAGATAATGAACCTATTCAAACGTGGAAAAAGAGGTCAATTTTTTTTGAATTACCATATTGGAAGGTAATTGTTATTGACTATTTTGATATATCTTATTTATTTATTTTTTAATTTTTTTGAGTTTTTGATAGTAGCAATTTTATAAGTGTTTTTATAATGATTTCTCAGGAACTTACATTACGTCATAACTTAGATGTAATGCATATAGAGAAAAATGTTTGTGAGAGCATCATTGGCACCTTGTTGGATATCAATGGAAAATCAAAGGATGGTCTCAATGCTCGTAAGGATTTACAAGAAATGGGAATACGACACGACTTGCATCCAACAGACCATGGGACTAGAACATACCTCCCTGCAGCTGCACATACACTATCAAGGACTGAAAAGAAAATATTTTGCAAGAGGTTATTTGACCTAAAATTACCCGATGGGTATAGCTCAAATATTGGGAATTGTATATCGATGGAGGAATGCAAGATTATAGGTCTCAAATCCCACGATTGTCATGTTCTGATGCAACAATTGTTGCCTGTAGCTTTGAAAGGATTAATGCCGGAAGGACCAAGAAATGCCATAATTCGGTTGTGTTCATTCTTCAATAGAATATGTCAACGAGTCCTTGATAGAGAACAAATAGCTACCCTCGAAGAAGAAGTCATTGAAACCTTATGCATGTTTGAAAGGTTCTTTCCACCTTCATTCTTTGACATCATGATACATTTAACGATTCACATAGGACGAGAAGCACGATTATGTGGACCAGTCCAATACCGTTGGATGTATCCCTTTGAAAGGTGAACACCTATTTTATGATTATTAAATATGACTATGTGTTAAGAAGTATCATTTTAATATGATGTTCATTTTTCTGAAGATATATGAAGATACTCAAAGGATATGTTAGGAATCCTGCGAGACCTGAAGGCTGCATCGCAGAATGCTATCTTGCAGATGAGTGCATGTCATTTTGTAATAAAAATATGAAGACAACTATTGAAGTAGATTATCAAGTAGGCCGCAATCAAGATTTTGATAATGATGTGATTCTTGAAGGTCATCCAATTTCAGGTGGAACATCAATCACATTGAGTGATGAATTGTTGGAAACTGCACATCGTTGCGTGTTGTTCAATACAGCCATAGTGGAACCCTATTTGGAGTAAGTATGATAGAATTTCCAATGCATAATTTACTAGGTACCTGATATCAATTATAAACCACTTACATATTTTGGTTTCAATCAGGATGCATTTAGAGGACTTAAAGCAATCAAACAGGAGCCTTGGTCTTCAAAAAAATAAAAGCTTACTTTTGAAGCGACATGCTGAAAATTTCGCAGCATGGTTAAAGGAAAAGGTTACATGTTATTTCAAATCTGTTTGTCTAGAAGAATATAATAACATAACATATGACTTTATTTCCTTACTTTTTAACAGATTCAGTTTCATGCGCCATCAACTAATGAGTTGGACAATAATGAGGTGGACAAACTAAAATGGCTTGCATATGGTCCTAGAAAGCATGCAATGTCCTATAATGGATATATAATTAATGGGCAACGATTCCACATAAAGGAAGCAGAGAAGTCAACTCAAAATAGTGGTGTTTCTATTGAAGCTAGCACCATGTGCAGAGCAAGTGCAAAGGACACTTCACAAGTTATTGATGTCGTTGCATATTATGGTGTGATTAGAGATATAATTTTATTAGATTACCATACATTTCAACTTCCAATATTCAAGTGTGATTGGGCAAATATTGGACATGGTGTGAGATTTGAAGATGGTTTTACACTTGTTAATCTACCCCAAGGTGAGAACCAATATGAGAGGGAGCCTTTTATATTGGCCTCACAAGCAAAACAAGTGTTTTATTCGAGAGAAACTGATTCATCTAATTGGTATGTTTTACTAAAGGCACCGCCAAGAGGTTATTATGAGTTGGAAATGTATGATGAGAACGAAGATATGTCTTCCAGGCCACAACACGTTTCATCACTTGATTTGAACATTGATGATGATAATGACGAAGGCAGTTTTGTGAGAGAAGATTGTGAGGGCATATTGGTGTGATTTGTGTGGTACTCTTGAAAAGATTGTAGTTTTTATCTCAAGTCTTTTTGAGTTTATAATGTTATTTTGAAATTTCTTTTTAAAGCACTAGTTTACATTCTAAATTTGTTTCAGCATTATTTATGGTGGTTTGAAACAAGATAAAAGAGTTTTAACTTATGATGAATATATAATATTGCACTTTACAAGTTTTTATTTAAAACTTTTTGGGAAATGATGGTATGTACAGGTTTTTTTTGCTTGGTCATTTCTATCACTTTTGTAGCCTTTATGTATTTATAAGGTATACAACTCAATTCTTGTTTCAAGATACTTTCTTTATTTCAATTCAGTTCTCTAACTAAGTTTGGAATTTGATGCTATGTTATTATTTTGTTGAATAGGTTGGCTACCATGGTTGCTAGTTGTAAGGAGAGGTTACGTCCCAGGCAGACATCAAGTGAAGTCTCTCTTGAAGGACCATCCAACCTCTTGCCTCAAGATTCCCTAGAAACAGCTACAGTTCCTACAGAGGGTTCACAAAGTCTTAAACGCAAAAGGGGCCCAACCAAATTGAAAACAATTGCAGTGGATGGCGGAAGTCGAATTGAAATAGCATACAATGACTTGGGTCAACCAATTGGTGATGGATCGGTCAAATTATCCTCCTTCTTAGGAGCTCTTGTTCGAGAGATTGTACCTGTAACACTTCCTGATTGGAGGAAACTTCCTTCGGGGATGGGAGAAGTCTTATGGAAATCTATTCAGGTGTAGTATACCAAACTTAAATATCTTTGCTTTGAACATAAAATAATCATAACATTTATGGTAATTCAACTTGCAGGTAAGATTTAAGGTAGATGAAGAGTGGCAAAAAGATCATATATTTATGTCAATGGATGATCTTTGGAGGGCCTCCAAATCAAGATTAGTTACCAAAATAAGGAAAGCATCAAACGAAGAAGAAAGGCTTAAACTACGACCTGATAACATCAAATCAATTCATGAGTGGAAGGATTTCTTGAAGGAAAAGACAAGTGAAAAGTTTAAGGTAAGAAACTTCTGAAGTTGTCAATACTATTTTATAAAGGCAACATATGATAAAGACAAATTCTATTGTTATCAACACTATTTTATAAAGGCAAATTGTATTCTGCATTGCTTTTTGCTGCTGCCTACACTGTTTTATAATCTGCATTGCTTTTTGCTGCTGCCTACACTGCCTCCATTGTTGTAATCTGCATTGCTCAGGACTGTAATCTGTCTGCTGTTGAAGTCTGTCTACCTGGGTGTTTGATCTGCCTCCACTGTTTTGGACTTCCCCTGATCTGTCTCTAGTGTTTTGGTTGATATTCTTGGTTGCTAGAGTGCAGTGCAGTGTTAATTTTTGGTTGCTACTCTTGGTTGCTATTCTTGCTACAGTGCAGTGTTTCGGTTGCTATTTTTGGTAGCTCCAGTGCAGTGTTATGGTTGCTTTTTTTGCTACAGTGCAATGTTCTGGACTTCCCCTCAACTGCTTCGGTTTTGTTCTGCTTTGCTGCAGCATTTTGATGCTTATTTTTAGCTGTGTTTTTAGTGCAGTATGCTTTGTTGCAGTGTTATGTGTTGTTCTGTTTAGCTTTGTTTTTTGTTTCTTTTTTGGCTTTCTCTGTTGTTGGTCTCTCACCAACTAGGAGGTTTGAGCTTCTTCAAGCTTTTAGCTCCTCTTTATTGATGTTTTCCATTGCACCATGTACGTGTTTCATCAATAAAGTTTTCTTTTGCCGATCAAAAAAAAAAAAAAACTTTCAATAAAATAGAATGTTTTCGTTGACCCAAAAAAAAAAAAAAAATACTGAAATTGATTAATTGCTTTAGGCTAAAAGTGAGAAATTCAAAACAATTAGAAGGAAGCAACTCCCACATACATGCAGTCGCAAGGGATATGCACGGTTGACTGAAGACATGGTAACATCAAATTTTATTATAAATTTTATTTAGTTCTGTTTGTATTTTTTCTATAGTATGAATCTTCTTTTTTTTTTTTTTCCCCCCCAGAAAAACAAGGGTGCAACCTCTTCATCTCTGTCTAGAGTTCCTGTCTGGATTCAAGCACATACCAAAAAGAGTGGTGAACCCATAAACACAACTGTTGCTGAAACTATTGTAAGAACATTTCTCTATTCAATAATTTTTTATTTTTTATTTTTTTTATAATAGATCTTGATACTCATTGGTCATCCTTATCTACTAAGACATAATAATAATAATATTATTTTTTCAGGATAAATTGAAAGAGGTTGAACTTGATGATCCAGTATCATCATCTGTTCTTAAGGTAAAAGACGACGCTCTTTCAAAAATACTTGGTCGTGAGAATCGCGGGCGAATAAGAGGGCTTGGCAAAGGAGTTACTCTTACTACTTGTTTGGCATAACCTATATAATCCATCTTTTTATCTTTTTATCTTTTTTCCATCACATCACCTCTCTACTTTTCTGCACATCTTTTCGTAAAAAGACAAAAAGTACACTTTTTTAGGACACCCCAAACTAACCCTAAATTATGTGTACTCTCACAAAGGGATAGTTATAAAACTCAAGAAAAAGAAGAAGCTAGTCAATTGAAAGAAAGAGTGGCACATTTGGAGAGCATAGTTAGTCATCTAATGAAAAATGAGGCAAGTAGTTTTACGCATTTATTAAATTTACTGATATAGGTTTCAAACTTTTTAACATAATTACATTATTGTCTTTCATTTTTTGGTGTCAGAATCAAGCAAGCGAGGAAGGATCAACAAGACCTATGGTTTCTCCCTCGGTAAAAAATATTACTTGCATTCCATTTTTCATGAAAGTAGTGTGCGCACAAGCACACACACATACATTTCCATTCTATGAGTATATTTATCTTTAGAGATCAACTTTAGATTACCACTTAAATATCCATCTAACAAGAATAGTAATGAGTTAAAGAAAAACGCAAATGCAATGACATATACAACGAATTGTAACTTTGAAAGTAGAAGATATGCTTTTGAGACAAAGCTAAGTAAAATATATGTACTACAACAATGCTTTCCTGATTTATTTGCTAGGAAAAAAATTTGAAGAATTGAAGAGGAAAAACATAAGAAAGTTTCAATAGTAATCACCAAATTTGAGGGTTTACATATTAACATAGTGTATATATATAGAGAAAGAGGGGAGCTAACAACCATATATGAGTGACAATTTCTCTTGTTTGTCATTGCCTTGTTACTAAAATGTCAGAACACTAACACCCCCAACAAGAAATGCAAGTTGCTGGATTGGATGGGGTCAGGGGAAGTAGTTGCTGAAGGGCGTTGGTCTTCAAGTGATCCGAAACAGCTTGTCCATCACATTCCTATTGGACCTAATGCCATGAGAGTATGGGTGGATCTCGCAAGAGAAGTTGGAGCATATTTATGGAGGCCTACTGCTGACATGACTTACATCGAAGACGCTGTGGGTACTACAGTTGCATGGCCAGCTGACAAAGTTGTTATGGGGCAGTGATCGCTTCTACAGGTTGGTAATTTTTTAAAAGATTAAAAAAATTACTCTTCATGAACAATTTAAATCTTATTATATTCGTTTTTATTTATTCCACTTGGAGAAATGTATTTGTAGAGAATCTAGAAATGTTTTTTTTTTTTTGAATAGACGGGTCGGATCTAAACCGGAATCCTTGTAATGCAATAGAAGTACACTTTATTAAGAGATAAAGACAATACAAAGTGAGCAGAGGGGTCATGGCCCCTCACTATCTCTTCTATGGTCCATCCTTGCATGTAACAACCACTGGGTTTCAGGTAATTGAAGCAATGCCCATAAAACAAGATCATTTTGGCTTTAAAGACAAATACATCATTATGTTAACCATGATAATGAAGATGTAGCAAAAAAACAATACCCCACAATTATAATCTCAAGCATCTGATTTGGGTTTTGCTTAGAGTCGTAGGAGATGAATGATTTGTACCTAGCATTTGATTTGG
Organism: Camellia granthamiana; assembly: GCA_036172215.1. Lineage (NCBI taxonomy): Eukaryota > Viridiplantae > Streptophyta > Magnoliopsida > Ericales > Theaceae > Camellia > Camellia granthamiana. Next base: position 52,798,405 of record CM069914.1, on the reverse strand, counting down.
TTGCTGCTGCTAGTAGATTGGGTGTTCTTTTAACCTAGCATCTGATTTGGTTGTTGCTAGTGGATTGGGTTGCATCTGATTTGGTTGCTACTGCTGCTTGTTTTTGTCCTAGTGTCTTTTTAATTTGCTGCTTGTTTTGTTGCTGTTGGTGCTGATTGATTTGGTTGCCACTAGAGATCTGTATACCATGAAACTTATCTTTACAGTGTACAAATGACCTTAGTTATACCATGAAAAATCTGCAATTAAATGGACGGAATGCCATACAGCTTCGGCGTACTTTACATGAAGTAAGTGATTAGTACATATCAAGGAACTGAATGACACTATTGGTATATGCAAACCAGTTATGATATGACGGTGACAGTAGTAGAACCAAAGTTCAAAAGTTAATCCAATCATTTGCAGGAATAATGGAAGCAATACAACTTTGCATACTTTTAACAGGTTATGGTGGCATACATATGTAGCCAAGTGAGCCATTAGCCTTTAAAGACCAATGTCAATAGTATTTTTATCCTTTAGATAAGCATTCTAGCAAATGGTAAATGACTTCTGTGTTAAGCATGTATAATCCAAAATATGTGTCGCAAGGTGACAAGTTATGCCTCTACTGACAAACCAACAAAAGTAGGTAAAGCATTTGTGAGCAGCTAAAGCATACGTGATCAACAAATTATGCACAGCAACATGTTTATGTTAGTAAATACTTCAACTTTTCGTTAGTTGGTTTGCTTTTTTTGGGCCAAGTTCTTTTCTTTTCTTTTTTTTAATTTTTGTTTCTTTGTTTGTTGGTCCCTCACCAACTTTTTGGCTTGAGCTAGCATATGATTAGGTGTTCTTCTTAGTGCCAACTTAGTTGGGATTAAGAAGTAATGCTATGATGCTTTTTCCTCTCGCCTCCCTTTATTGATGTATTGTCATGGTTTCTATATGTTAATTTCGTCAATAAAATTCCTTTTTTTCCTGATAAAAAAAAAAAAAAACAATCATTTTTAAAATTAAAAAAAAAAAAATCTTAATGGCAATTCTCCTTTGCATTTGCTGTGTCACTTTGTATTTCCTTACATGCTTTTGAAAAGAAAAGAGAGTAGAGATATAAGCATTAGGTATAAATACGTTGTTTATTGATGTAATTTTATTTTTATTTTTCCTTTTTACTGATATACACTCTATTTTTAAACTGATTATACTTACTGTGATGTGTTGATTATTGTTTTACAGTTATTAGGTTTGGAAAGAAGATGGAACCAATAGAAGTCAGCTTGGAAGTTTGTGGGTGCAGAAAAGGAATTTGAATGTGTTATTATGTCTTGTACATACCGACATTATGACTTTAAGTTTTTGTTTTTATTTTTCTGAACGTAGTGAGAGATTGTGTGACGCCCCAAAATTTAAGGACATCATAGTAAGGTTTAAAACTTAAAATCAATTTTCGTAATTAAGAATCCTCATCAATGTTGCCACCAAATTTACCATCACTATTATCCAGACATTAACAACCCAAAATTTAAAGCTTTCAAATTACAATTCCAATAAAACTTAAAACTTAGTCTCGGTACACAAAATAAATTACAACAACTGCAAAAGAAAGCTAGAGAAAGCTAGGAAATGTATGAAATGGTTCGTAGAATTTGGGGACTCTTCAAGCTAACCAAGGCTGAATGTCACCTTGCACGGCCTCGATGTTTCCTTCATTTTCTTCGGTACCTGGCATAAAACGCCAGGGCAACGAGAATGCCAATGAGCGACGAGCTCAGTAATACTACAACCCGAAAATACCCACCCCGATAATAATACTCATAAATGATTGTTATGTAATAACAGAATGATAAGTTGCGTTTAATAAGCATAATAAAAATGCTAACAGTTAAAATAATAACAATAGATAAATAAATAATGAATAAAATGGCAACGGGAATAGTGATTCATCATAAGGAATATGCACACTTTTCTTTTTAAAGTCACATAGATACAATTCATCAGATAAGTTTAAGTAACTCCCCGCGGAGCACTATTTCCACTCAACCGCTTAACAATGGCCACGGGCAATTCTGACTCCCTCTTGGTCAAATATTCAAACGTTACTTACTGTAACTACCAATGATGCCCACGCACCAGGGTTACATACCCGAGTCGTGACATCACGGTCTGCCCCAAGGGAACGGTCTATGTTGTGACACCCACACCACCAACCTTATATCGCCTACACCGATAAGAGCCGAAATACCTTCCCGTGCCATGTTAGGGTTCGCAACTCATCGCGCAAGATTCTAAACCGGGCTCGCCCCATCACTTTTAAATTTTTAATGTATCATCGGTTCAATTTTGTGTTTCTTTACTTCGTTGAATTCACATTTTTATGCATGTGTGAGTTTTAGTTCAAGAATCACAGTGATATAATGTTTATATAGCACAACAACATCATATATGGCAACCAAAATAAATGTGATAGAGTTTCTTAGGAGTCATCACAAAATTTCTTAAGAATTCACATACATCTCCTTTCAGTACTGTTTAGTCAAACAAAAAAATATATATATAAAACCCATACCAAACGATGTTCAACCATTATAATATTTTAACTGGTGCTAGTTCATCAAGTTAGGAAAATATTTCGAGAAGAGTACCAGGGCTAAAAACGATTTTAAAATGGAGGAATAATTTTTGGAAGAAAATTGGTTTGCTGGGACAGTGAGTTACATTCACCTCCAGCACAGGTGATCCGGGTTTGAAAAATAAAAAGGGGCCTCAAACGATGTCAAAAATAGGCATGGTCAGAACATTTTGCTAAATTTTTGAGTTTAGAACATATTTCCAGAAGAGTGTGTGGGCTGAAAACCAACCGAAGATGGTCAAATGATTTTTATAAGAAAACTGGACAGATTCTGTCACCTTTTGGAAAAATTGGTGTTTCTCTCTCAATACTTAGTAAAAAATTATGAAACCAGCGGCGTTTGAAAGGTAGCTTAAAAATATAACTTTTCTGATTTGAACCACTTGAAAATTTATCCTATGGAATAAACAGAGACCTGGTAAAGTTAGCGTTGCTGCTGCCTCCAAACAGCAATGAAGTAAAAAGATACATTCAGGCCATGAAAATGTCAGCACAGGTGTTTTGTGTTCGAAAAATAAAAAGGGTCCTCAAATGGTGTCGAAAAGAGGCATGGTCAGAACGGTTTGCTAAATTTTTGAGTTTAAAACATATTTCCAGAAGAGTGTGAAGACTGAAAACCAGTCGAAGGAGGTCAAATAATTTTTATAAGAAAACTGGACAGATTCTGTCACATTTTGAAAAATTTGGCATTTCTCTCTCAAAACTTACTAAAAAATTACGAAACCAGTGGCGTTTGAAAGGTAACTTAAAAATCTAACTTTTCCAAGTGGTCTTGCAGAAAAATACCATTTTTAGAGAAAATGGGACCTATTTGAAGCTACTGCTTCTGCTGTGTTGCAAGCGACGCTTAGGGAAAATATTTGTTTTGGTAAGAAAATGATGTCCAATTATTTTATAAAAATTTTACACAGTGTATAACACCTACATATACTTCCAGTATACACAGATTCTTAACATCAATTAGTTTCAATTTATTAGAGCTCTCTTTTCACCCGATAAAGGGTAAAACAGTGAGAAGAATCTATGCTTCAAGTAAAGGGAGCCATTCTCATCTCATTTTACTCTTTTGCAAGATTATTTCAACAATGGAGACTATTAAATACATAAAAACAACAGTAGCTAAGCCATATATTTATATCAAGAAGAGATATGAAATTATGAAACCATCATCCTATTCAAAATTTTAAGCATGCATGGTACCATTTTGCTATATATGACTTAACCATACTTAGTCTTGTATATATAAATTCAATTAGAGGTATCTAAGGGAGGATAGAGGTGATGTATTCTTACCTCAAGAGCTTTTGCAAACACCTCTCAAACTAAGTTGAAATTGGTATTCACCAAGTACCCTCTCTTTTTCCTCTCTTTCTCTTCTCTTTTCTACTCTCTTTTTCTCCTCTCTTTTTCCTCTCCACTCTTTCTTTCCTCTCACAGCTGTGTGGGTGTGTATTATGGCTGAAATGGAATTCTATGTAGGCAAAATAGGAGCCACTTTTGTTTCATTCTATTATTTCCTTTCTTTAGCAAAACAAATTTCTATTGGTTTGGAATTGCCATCCTATGCCATGCTTACTTCTCTAGGGATGTTGAGTGTGAAATTGGGAAACCAAGCATGCCTTGCATGCAACATAGCATCCTAGGGAAAAAGAAGTGGCAGCCACTTTTCTTGCAATTTGACACCTTTTTTTTTTTTTTTTTTTTTTGAATTGAATTGAAATTGATGCCAATACAATATTAATATAATATATATATATATATATGATTTTGAGTCACTTTAATATTAGAATATTATTTTATGTAACTAAAAGACATGAGATTGAACCAATTAATCTCCATGGGTAAATTTTCTTGTACACAAATTATTAATGTAAAACTTTATACAGAATAATATATTAAGAATTAGATTTGTGTAGTCACAAAAGTGACGATGACAAGGACAACAATAATAATAATACTATGAAAATAAAAAATGCACTAATTAAATAATTGAAAGTTAATTATAGAATTGCGTCACAAAATGTTGTTATGGAATTGGATTATCGATGTTGATTACAAAATTTAAGTAGCTAAATATAATTACCAAAATAATTTAATATGCAAAAATATGGGTTCTCACAACCTATCCCCCTTGAAATAATTTCGTCCTCGAAATTTTGATGAATGCCTTTATCTTCAAACAACTGAGGGCAGTTGACTCGAGTTGCATCCTTTCTTTCCCAGGTAAACTCCTCCACTCCTCGGTGCTGCCACAACACTCGCACCAAGTGGATGACTTTGTCACTCAGGTTCTTTTCTCGTTGATCCATAATCTTTATTGGCCTTTCCTCAAAGCTTGCATTTTTATTGAGATCAAGATCTCCCAAGTTGATAACATGGGAAGGGTGTGGCTCATACTTTCGTAACATTGAGGTGTGAAAAACATTATGCACTACTGCGAGCTGTGGTGGTAGTGCTAAACGGTATGTCACCTCTCCTACCTTGCCCAGAACTTCAAAGAGTCCCATATAATGAGGTGCAAGTTTTTGTTTCTTCCCGAATTGTGCAGTACCTAGACGAGCTCGAACTTTGAGAAAGACATGATCCCCTACCTCAAACATTAAGGGTCGTCTCCTTTGATTCGCATAGCTCTTTTGTCAACTTTGGGCTATTTAGTCGTTGTCTGATCAGTTTTACCTTTTCAGTGGTCTCCTGAACCAGGTCGGGTCCTAGCAAGGTTTCTTCCCCTACTTCTGTCCAACAGACCGGTGATCGACAAGGTCGCCCATAAAGTGCTTCATACGGTGCCATTCCAATACTGGCCTGGAAACTATTGTTGTAAGCGAACTCAACGAGAGGTAAGTGCTTCTCCCAACTTCCATTAAAATCCATAACGCAAGCTCGAAGCATATCCTCCAAGGTTTGTATCGTCCTCTCAGACTGTCCATCTGTTTGTGGGTGAAATGCCGTGCTAAAACATAAATTCATTCCCATTGCCTTCTGCAAGCTTTGCCAAAATTGGGAAGTGAATCGAGGGTCACGATCAGACACGATACTCACTGGTACTCCGTGTAATCTGATCACTTCTTTGATGAACAATCTACTAAGTGAATCTAACGTATCTGATGACCCGACAGGTAAGAATCGGGCTGTCTTAGTCAGTCGATCTACCACTACCCATACGCCGTCATGTCTCTGTGGTGATTAAGGCAAACCCGTCACAAAATCCATGGTTATGTGTTCCCATTTCCACTCCGGGATTGGTAAAGGTTGAAGTGTTCCTGCCGGTCTTTGGTGTTCCGCCTTTACTTGTTGACATGTCAGGCACTGAGACACAAACTTGGCTATATCCTTTTTTATTCCGCCCCACCAATATTGGCGTTTTAAGTCTTGGTACATCTTAGTTCCTCCTGGATGTACTGCGAATACTGAATGGTGAAATTTCTTAAGTACCTTTTCTCTTAGTGAGTCGTCATTTGGCACGAACACTCGACCTTGATATTTCAAACTCCCATCTGTGTGAATTTCCCAACCAGGCATGGTTTCACTAGATTCCATTCGTGCCTTGATGAATGCCACCTCCTGATCGTACTGTTGTGATTCTAATATCTCGCTCAAAATTTTAGGCGTAGCAATTTGAGCACCAAGGTAAGCCCTTTCATCTTGAACCTCCATCTGTACCCCAAATTCATTGAGCGTTCCAATCATATTCCATTCTCTCAGGGCTAAACTAGCAACAATCCCTCTATTTTTGCGGCTTAAGGTATCTGCTACAACGTTAGCCTTGCCGGGATGATAAGAAAGGGTAAATTGGTAATCCTCCAGGTACTCCATCCAACGTCTCTGACGCATGTTCAGGTCCCTTTGGGTGAACAGATACTTCAAGCTTTTGTGGTCGGTGAATATTTCAAACTTTTCACCATATAGGTAGTGTCTCCAAATTTTAAGTGCATGAACTAGGGCTGCTAACTCCAAGTCATGAGTGGGATAATTCTTCTCATGGTTCTTTAATTGCCTTGATCCATATGCCACCACCTTGCCATTTTGCATCAACACGCACCCTAGACCTTCTTTAGAAGCGTCACAATACACATTGTACCCAACGTCACGCTCTGGTACTATGAGAATAGGGGCACTCGTCAATCTTTTCTTAAGTTCTTGGAATGAATTTTCACAAGACTTGTTCCATTCAAACTTTACTCCTTTTTTAGTCAAGCGTGTCATTGGTTTGGCCAATCTTGAGAAGTCCTGAATGAATCTTCGATAGTAACCGGCCAATCCTAAGAAACTACGAATCTCGAATGTGTTCTTAGGTTGCTTCCACTCTGTCACTGCCTCTACTTTAGTTGGGTCCACCGATACTCCCTTTTCAGACACCACGTGACCCAAAAACTTTACTTCCTCCATCCAGAATTCACATTTACTAGCTTTAGCATACAATTGGTTCTCCCTCAAGGTTTGAAGTATTATTCTCAAATGTTGTTCATGGTCTCCTTCAAACTTGGAATATACAAAAATATCATCAATGAAAACTACCACAAATTGATCTAAGTAAGGCGTGAATATTTTGTTCATTAAGCTCATGAACACACCTGGTGCATTGGTTAGGCCGAATGGAATCACTACGAACTCATAGTGGCCATAGCGGGTTCAAAATGCAGTCTTAAGAATATCTTCTTCCCGAATACGCAACTGGTGATGCCCAGACCTGAGGTCTATCTTTGAGAAATACTTTGCCCTTCTAAGTTGATCGAAAAGGTCATCAATCCTAGGTAGTGGATATCGATTCGTAATGGTGACTCTATTGAGTTGTCGGTAATCAATGCACAATCTAAGTGCCCTATCTTTCTTCATAGCAAATAAGGCTGGTGCTCCGCACGAGGACGTGCCTGGCCTTATAAATTCCTTGTCCAATAATTCTTGCAACTGTGTCTTAAGCTCTCTTAATTTAGATGATGCCATACGATGTGGTGCCATTGAGATCGTACCAGGTCATAGTTCAATGGTAAAGTCTACTTCTCGCTTTGGGGGTAGTCTTGGTAACTCCTCTAGTAATACATCAACATACTCGCACACCTCACAAGGTAGCCCTAGTTCTATACGATCCTTGTCTTTCAGAACTAAGCTAGATAGCCACCCAGCTAGGTGATTGGGCCACTTTGACTTTCCAAGTGTCAGTGATAGGGAATCTCATCTATCCCCCTTAAATTGGAATTGTGTTCCGTCATGAGAGTAGGTAGTCATCGTCTTTCGATAGCAATTAATGGTGGCTCTATGGGCTGATAACCAGTCTATTCCTAGGATAACATCAAAGTTTGACATTTTCATGACTCGTAGGTCGCGAGTTAAGCGTAAACTGGAGACTCCTAGTTCACATGATTTGCACACGAGATCTACTCGAGTTTGACCTCCTAATGTTGAAGCTACACTTATAGGTGTTTCTAATCATTCAAGCTCTAATCCCAAGACCACCGTTACAGTAGAGAAAAAAAAAGAGTATGATGTGGCTACGATAATAGCATAATTAGCATAAAAATTCAAATGGAATTTGAATAGACAGTACAGTCGGATGACATGATGGTTTTGAACTTTTAATAGGGTTGAGATTATGGACCTGGTGACCAAACTAGATATTTGAATTGAAATTGTGTTTGGCCATACACATTTCAAACCAAATACCTAAGATTCTTCACCTTGTAAGGATTAAAAGAGTACAACTGGTTTTCAAGGGAACAACACACAAGATACAATAATCGAGGCTCAAAAATCGCCAATTGATCATCTTAAGGCAATACTTTGTCGAATTGGAAATGTTCAATGAAGATATAGAAGTGATGATTTTACATTCGACAAATTTGGTGTCAAGCTAGAGGTACAATTAGGATCAAATAAGGATAGTTACTATGATTAGCATAAAGCTCGCATAAACTATGAGTCACAAAACTCTATTTCTTCTAACATATGACACTACTCCTCAATTGAGGTTAAACCTCTTCCCACTGTCCCTAGGTATTCTAACCTAGAGCTCTGATACCATGTTGTGACGCCCCAAAATTTAAGGACATCATAGTAAGGTTTAAAACTTAAAATCAATTTTCGTAATTAAGAATCCTCATCAATGTTGCCACCAAATTTACCATCACTATTATCCAGACATTAACAACCCAAAATTTAAAGCTTTCAAATTACAATTCCAATAAAACTTAAAACTTAGTCTCGGTACACAAAATAAATTACAACAACTGCAAAAGAAAGCTAGAGAAAGCTAGGAAATGTATGAAATGGTTCGTAGAATTTGGGGACTCTTCAAGCTAACCAAGGCTGAATGTCACCTTGCACGGCCTCGATGTTTCCTTCATTTTCTTCGGTACCTGGCATAAAACGCCAGGGCAACGAGAATGCCAATGAGCGACGAGCTCAGTAATACTACAACCCGAAAATACCCACCCCGATAATAATACTCATAAATGATTGTTATGTAATAACAGAATGATAAGTTGCGTTTAATAAGCATAATAAAAATGCTAACAGTTAAAATAATAACAATAGATAAATAAATAATGAATAAAATGGCAACGGGAATAGTGATTCGTCATAAGGAATATGCACACTTTTCTTTTTAAAGTCACATAGATACAATTCATCAGATAAGTTTAAGTAACTCCCCGCGGAGCACTATTTCCACTCAACCGCTTAACAATGGCCACGGGCAATTCTGACTCCCTCTTGGTCAAATATTCAAACGTTACTTACTGTAACTACCAATGATGCCCACGCACCAGGGTTACATACCCGAGTCGTGACATCACGGTCTGCCCCAAAGGAACGGTCTATGTTGTGACACCCACACCACCAACCTTATATCGCCTACACCGATAAGAGCCGAAATACCTTCCCGTGCCATGTTAGGGTTCGCAACTCATCGCGCAAGATTCTAAACCGGGCTCGCCCCATCACTTTTAAATTTTTAATGTATCATCGGTTCAATTTTGTGTTTCTTTACTTCGTTGAATTCACATTTTTATGCATGTGTGAGTTTTAGTTCAAGAATCACAGTGATATAATGTTTATATAGCACAACAACATCATATATGGCAACCAAAATAAATGTGATAGAGTTTCTTAGGAGTCATCACAAAATTTCTTAAGAATTCACATACATCTCCTTTCAGTACTGTTTAGTCAAACAAAAAAATATATATATAAAACCCATACCAAACGATGTTCAACCATTATAATATTTTAACTGGTGCTAGTTCATCAAGTTAGGAAAATATTTCGAGAAGAGTACCAGGGCTAAAAACGATTTTAAAATGGAGGAATAATTTTTGGAAGAAAATTGGTTTGCTGGGACAGTGAGTTACATTCACCTCCAGCACAGGTGATCCGGGTTTGAAAAATAAAAAGGGGCCTCAAACGATGTCAAAAATAGGCATGGTCAGAACATTTTGCTAAATTTTTGAGTTTAGAACATATTTCCAGAAGAGTGTGTGGGCTGAAAACCAACCGAAGATGGTCAAATGATTTTTATAAGAAAACTGGACAGATTCTGTCACCTTTTGGAAAAATTGGTGTTTCTCTCTCAATACTTAGTAAAAAATTATGAAACCAGCGGCGTTTGAAAGGTAGCTTAAAAATATAACTTTTCTGATTTGAACCACTTGAAAATTTATCCTATGGAATAAACAGAGACCTGGTAAAGTTAGCGTTGCTGCTGCCTCCAAACAGCAATGAAGTAAAAAGATACATTCAGGCCATGAAAATGTCAGCACAGGTGTTCTGTGTTCGAAAAATAAAAAGGGTCCTCAAATGGTGTCGAAAAGAGGCATGGTCAGAACGGTTTGCTAAATTTTTGAGTTTAAAACATATTTCCAGAAGAGTGTGAAGACTGAAAACCAGTCGAAGGAGGTCAAATAATTTTTATAAGAAAACTGGACAGATTCTGTCACATTTTGAAAAATTTGGCATTTCTCTCTCAAAACTTACTAAAAAATTACGAAACCAGTGGCGTTTGAAAGGTAACTTAAAAATCTAACTTTTCCAAGTGGTCTTGCAGAAAAATACCATTTTTAGAGAAAATGGGACCTATTTGAAGCTACTGCTTCTGCTGTGTTGCAAGCGACGCTTAGGGAAAATATTTGTTTTGGTAAGAAAATGATGTCCAATTATTTTATAAAAATTTTACACAGTGTATAACACCTACATATACTTCCAGTATACACAGATTCTTAACATCAATTAGTTTCAATTTATTAGAGCTCTCTTTTCACCCGATAAAGGGTAAAACAGTGAGAAGAATCTATGCTTCAAGTAAAGGGAGCCATTGTCATCTCATTTTACTCTTTTGCAAGATTATTTCAACAATGGAGACTATTAAATACATAAAAACAACAGTAGCTAAGCCATATATTTATATCAAGAAGAGATATGAAATTATGAAACCATCATCCTATTCAAAATTTTAAGCATGCATGGTACCATTTTGCTATATATGACTTAACCATACTTAGTCTTGTATATATAAATTCAATTAGAGGTATCTAAGGGAGGATAGAGGTGATGTATTCTTACCTCAAGAGCTTTTGCAAACACCTCTCAAACTAAGTTGAAATTGGTATTCACCAAGTACCCTCTCTTTTTCCTCTCTTTCTCTTCTCTTTTCTACTCTCTTTTTCTCCTCTCTTTTTCCTCTCCACTCTTTCTTTCCTCTCACAGCTGTGTGGGTGTGTATTATGGCTGAAATGGAATTCTATGTAGGCAAAATAGGAGCCACTTTTGTTTCATTCTATTATTTCCTTTCTTTAGCAAAACAAATTTCTATTGGCTTGGAATTGCCATCCTATGCCATGCTTACTTCTCTAGGGATGTTGAGTGTGAAATTGGGAAACCAAGCATGCCTTGCATGCAACATAGCATCCTAGGGAAAAAGAAGTGGCAGCCACTTTTCTTGCAATTTGACACCTTTTTTTTTTTTTTTTTTTTTTTTTTGAATTGAATTGAAATTGATGCCAATACAATATTAATATAATATATATATATATATATGATTTTGAGTCACTTTAATATTAGAATATTATTTTATGTAACTAAAAGACATGAGATTGAACCAATTAATCTCCATGGGTAAATTTTCTTGTACACAAATTATTAATGTAAAACTTTATACAGAATAATATATTAAGAATTAGATTTGTGTAGTCACAAAAGTGACGATGACAAGGACAACAATAATAATAATACTATGAAAATAAAAAATGCACTAATTAAATAATTGAAAGTTAATTATAGAATTGCGTCACAAAATGTTGTTATGGAATTGGATTATCGATGTTGATTACAAAATTTAAGTAGCTAAATATAATTACCAAAATAATTTAATATGCAAAAATATGGGTTCTCACAACCTATCCCCCTTGAAATAATTTCGTCCTCGAAATTTTGATGAATGCCTTTATCTTCAAACAACTGAGGGCAGTTGACTCGAGTTGCATCCTTTCTTTCCCAGGTAAACTCCTCCACTCCTCGGTGCTGCCACAACACTCGCACCAAGTGGATGACTTTGTCACTCAGGTTCTTTTCTCGTTGATCCATAATCTTTATTGGCCTTTCCTCAAAGCTTGCATTTTTATTGAGATCAAGATCTCCCAAGTTGATAACATGGGAAGGGTGTGGCTCATACTTTCGTAACATTGAGGTGTGAAAAACATTATGCACTACTGCGAGCTGTGGTGGTAGTGCTAAACGGTATGTCACCTCTCCTACCTTGCCCAGAACTTCAAAGAGTCCCATATAATGAGGTGCAAGTTTTTGTTTCTTCCCGAATTGTGCAGTACCTAGACGAGCTCGAACTTTGAGAAAGACATGATCCCCTACCTCAAACATTAAGGGTCGTCTCCTTTGATTCGCATAGCTCTTTTGTCAACTTTGGGCTATTTAGTCGTTGTCTGATCAGTTTTACCTTTTCAGTGGTCTCCTGAACCAGGTCGGGTCCTAGCAAGGTTTCTTCCCCTACTTCTGTCCAACAGACCGGTGATCGACAAGGTCGCCCATAAAGTGCTTCATACGGTGCCATTCCAATACTGGCCTGGAAACTATTGTTGTAAGCGAACTCAACGAGAGGTAAGTGCTTCTCCCAACTTCCATTAAAATCCATAACGCAAGCTCGAAGCATATCCTCCAAGGTTTGTATCGTCCTCTCAGACTGTCCATCTGTTTGTGGGTGAAATGCCGTGCTAAAACATAAATTCATTCCCATTGCCTTCTGCAAGCTTTGCCAAAATTGGGAAGTGAATCGAGGGTCACGATCAGACACGATACTCACTGGTACTCCGTGTAATCTGATCACTTCTTTGATGAACAATCTACTAAGTGAATCTAACGTATCTGATGACCCGACAGGTAAGAATCGGGCTGTCTTAGTCAGTCGATCTACCACTACCCATACGCCGTCATGTCTCTGTGGTGATTAAGGCAAACCCGTCACAAAATCCATGGTTATGTGTTCCCATTTCCACTCCGGGATTGGTAAAGGTTGAAGTGTTCCTGCCGGTCTTTGGTGTTCCGCCTTTACTTGTTGACATGTCAGGCACTGAGACACAAACTTGGCTATATCCTTTTTTATTCCGCCCCACCAATATTGGCGTTTTAAGTCTTGGTACATCTTAGTTCCTCCTGGATGTACTGCGAATACTGAATGGTGAAATTTCTTAAGTACCTTTTCTCTTAGTGAGTCGTCATTTGGCACGAACACTCGACCTTGATATTTCAAACTCCCATCTGTGTGAATTTCCCAACCAGGCATGGTTTCACTAGATTCCATTCGTGCCTTGATGAATGCCACCTCCTGATCGTACTGTTGTGATTCTAATATCTCGCTCAAAATTTTAGGCGTAGCAATTTGAGCACCAAGGTAAGCCCTTTCATCTTGAACCTCCATCTGTACCCCAAATTCATTGAGCGTTCCAATCATATTCCATTCTCTCAGGGCTAAACTAGCAACAATCCCTCTATTTTTGCGGCTTAAGGTATCTGCTACAACGTTAGCCTTGCCGGGATGATAAGAAAGGGTAAATTGGTAATCCTCCAGGTACTCCATCCAACGTCTCTGACGCATGTTCAGGTCCCTTTGGGTGAACAGATACTTCAAGCTTTTGTGGTCGGTGAATATTTCAAACTTTTCACCATATAGGTAGTGTCTCCAAATTTTAAGTGCATGAACTAGGGCTGCTAACTCCAAGTCATGAGTGGGATAATTCTTCTCATGGTTCTTTAATTGCCTTGATCCATATGCCACCACCTTGCCATTTTGCATCAACACGCACCCTAGACCTTCTTTAGAAGCGTCACAATACACATTGTACCCAACGTCACGCTCTGGTACTATGAGAATAGGGGCACTCGTCAATCTTTTCTTAAGTTCTTGGAATGAATTTTCACAAGACTTGTTCCATTCAAACTTTACTCCTTTTTTAGTCAAGCGTGTCATTGGTTTGGCCAATCTTGAGAAGTCCTGAATGAATCTTCGATAGTAACCGGCCAATCCTAAGAAACTACGAATCTCGAATGTGTTCTTAGGTTGCTTCCACTCTGTCACTGCCTCTACTTTAGTTGGGTCCACCGATACTCCCTTTTCAGACACCACGTGACCCAAAAACTTTACTTCCTCCATCCAGAATTCACATTTACTAGCTTTAGCATACAATTGGTTCTCCCTCAAGGTTTGAAGTATTATTCTCAAATGTTGTTCATGGTCTCCTTCAAACTTGGAATATACAAAAATATCATCAATGAAAACTACCACAAATTGATCTAAGTAAGGCGTGAATATTTTGTTCATTAAGCTCATGAACACACCTGGTGCATTGGTTAGGCCGAATGGAATCACTACGAACTCATAGTGGCCATAGCGGGTTCAAAATGCAGTCTTAAGAATATCTTCTTCCCGAATACGCAACTGGTGATGCCCAGACCTGAGGTCTATCTTTGAGAAATACTTTGCCCTTCTAAGTTGATCGAAAAGGTCATCAATCCTAGGTAGTGGATATCGATTCGTAATGGTGACTCTATTGAGTTGTCGGTAATCAATGCACAATCTAAGTGCCCTATCTTTCTTCATAGCAAATAAGGCTGGTGCTCCGCACGAGGACGTGCCTGGCCTTATAAATTCCTTGTCCAATAATTCTTGCAACTGTGTCTTAAGCTCTCTTAATTTAGATGATGCCATACGATGTGGTGCCATTGAGATCGTACCAGGTCATAGTTCAATGGTAAAGTCTACTTCTCGCTTTGGGGGTAGTCTTGGTAACTCCTCTAGTAATACATCAACATACTCGCACACCTCACAAGGTAGCCCTAGTTCTATACGATCCTTGTCTTTCAGAACTAAGCTAGCTAGCCACCCAGCTAGGTGATTGGGCCACTTTGACTTTCCAAGTGTCAGTGATAGGGAATCTCATCTATCCCCCTTAAATTGGAATTGTGTTCCGTCATGAGAGTAGGTAGTCATCGTCTTTCGATAGCAATTAATGGTGGCTCTATGGGCTGATAACCAGTCTATTCCTAGGATAACATCAAAGTTTGACATTTTCATGACTCGTAGGTCGCGAGTTAAGCGTAAACTGGAGACTCCTAGTTCACATGATTTGCACACGAGATCTACTCGAGTTTGACCTCCTAATGTTGAAGCTACACTTATAGGTGTTTCTAATCATTCAAGCTCTAATCCCAAGACCACCGTTACAGTAGAGAAAAAAAAAGAGTATGATGTGGCTACGATAATAGCATAATTAGCATAAAAATTCAAATGGAATTTGAATAGACAGTACAGTCGGATGACATGATGGTTTTGAACTTTTAATAGGGTTGAGATTATGGACCTGGTGACCAAACTAGATATTTGAATTGAAATTGTGTTTGGCCATACACATTTCAAACCAAATACCTAAGATTCTTCACCTTGTAAGGATTAAAAGAGTACAACTGGTTTTCAAGGGAACAACACACAAGATACAATAATCGAGGCTCAAAAATCGCCAATTGATCATCTTAAGGCAATACTTTGTCGAATTGGAAATGTTCAATGAAGATATAGAAGTGATGATTTTACATTCGACAAATTTGGTGTCAAGCTAGAGGTACAATTAGGATCAAATAAGGATAGTTACTATGATTAGCATAAAGCTCGCATAAACTATGAGTCACAAAACTCTATTTCTTCTAACATATGACACTACTCCTCAATTGAGGTTAAACCTCTTCCCACTGTCCCTAGGTATTCTAACCTAGAGCTCTGATACCATGTTGTGACGCCCCAAAATTTAAGGACATCATAGTAAGGTTTAAAACTTAAAATCAATTTTCGTAATTAAGAATCCTCATCAATGTTGCCACCAAATTTACCATCACTATTATCCAGACATTAACAACCCAAAATTTAAAGCTTTCAAATTACAATTCCAATAAAACTTAAAACTTAGTCTCGGTACACAAAATAAATTACAACAACTGCAAACGAAAGCTAGAGAAAGCTAGGAAATGTATGAAATGGTTCGTAGAATTTGGGGACTCTTCAAGCTAACCAAGGCTGAATGTCACCTTGCACGGCCTCGATGTTTCCTTCATTTTCTTCGGTACCTGGCATAAAACGCCAGGGCAACGAGAATGCCAATGAGCGACGAGCTCAGTAATACTACAACCCGAAAATACCCACCCCGATAATAATACTCATAAATGATTGTTATGTAATAACAGAATGATAAGTTGCGTTTAATAAGCATAATAAAAATGCTAACAGTTAAAATAATAACAATAGATAAATAAATAATGAATAAAATGGCAACGGGAATAGTGATTCGTCATAAGGAATATGCACACTTTTCTTTTTAAAGTCACATAGATACAATTCATCAGATAAGTTTAAGTAACTCCCCGCGGAGCACTATTTCCACTCAACCGCTTAACAATGGCCACGGGCAATTCTGACTCCCTCTTGGTCAAATATTCAAACGTTACTTACTGTAACTACCAATGATGCCCACGCACCAGGGTTACATACCCGAGTCGTGACATCACGGTCTGCCCCAAAGGAACGGTCTATGTTGTGACACCCACACCACCAACCTTATATCGCCTACACCGATAAGAGCCGAAATACCTTCCCGTGCCATGTTAGGGTTCGCAACTCATCGCGCAAGATTCTAAACCGGGCTCGCCCCATCACTTTTAAATTTTTAATGTATCATCGGTTCAATTTTGTGTTTCTTTACTTCGTTGAATTCACATTTTTATGCATGTGTGAGTTTTAGTTCAAGAATCACAGTGATATAATGTTTATATAGCACAACAACATCATATATGGCAACCAAAATAAATGTGATAGAGTTTCTTAGGAGTCATCACAAAATTTCTTAAGAATTCACATACATCTCCTTTCAGTACTGTTTAGTCAAACAAAAAAATATATATATAAAACCCATACCAAACGATGTTCAACCATTATAATATTTTAACTGGTGCTAGTTCATCAAGTTAGGAAAATATTTCGAGAAGAGTACCAGGGCTAAAAACGATTTTAAAATGGAGGAATAATTTTTGGAAGAAAATTGGTTTGCTGGGACAGTGAGTTACATTCACCTCCAGCACAGGTGATCCGGGTTTGAAAAATAAAAAGGGGCCTCAAACGATGTCAAAAATAGGCATGGTCAGAACATTTTGCTAAATTTTTGAGTTTAGAACATATTTCCAGAAGAGTGTGTGGGCTGAAAACCAACCGAAGATGGTCAAATGATTTTTATAAGAAAACTGGACAGATTCTGTCACCTTTTGGAAAAATTGGTGTTTCTCTCTCAATACTTAGTAAAAAATTATGAAACCAGCGGCGTTTGAAAGGTAGCTTAAAAATATAACTTTTCTGATTTGAACCACTTGAAAATTTATCCTATGGAATAAACAGAGACCTGGTAAAGTTAGCGTTGCTGCTGCCTCCAAACAGCAATGAAGTAAAAAGATACATTCAGGCCATGAAAATGTCAGCACAGGTGTTCTGTGTTCGAAAAATAAAAAGGGTCCTCAAATGGTGTCGAAAAGAGGCATGGTCAGAACGGTTTGCTAAATTTTTGAGTTTAAAACATATTTCCAGAAGAGTGTGAAGACTGAAAACCAGTCGAAGGAGGTCAAATAATTTTTATAAGAAAACTGGACAGATTCTGTCACATTTTGAAAAATTTGGCATTTCTCTCTCAAAACTTACTAAAAAATTACGAAACCAGTGGCGTTTGAAAGGTAACTTAAAAATCTAACTTTTCCAAGTGGTCTTGCAGAAAAATACCATTTTTAGAGAAAATGGGACCTATTTGAAGCTACTGCTTCTGCTGTGTTGCAAGCGACGCTTAGGGAAAATATTTGTTTTGGTAAGAAAATGATGTCCAATTATTTTATAAAAATTTTACACAGTGTATAACACCTACATATACTTCCAGTATACACAGATTCTTAACATCAATTAGTTTCAATTTATTAGAGCTCTCTTTTCACCCGATAAAGGGTAAAACAGTGAGAAGAATCTATGCTTCAAGTAAAGGGAGCCATTGTCATCTCATTTTACTCTTTTGCAAGATTATTTCAACAATGGAGACTATTAAATACATAAAAACAACAGTAGCTAAGCCATATATTTATATCAAGAAGAGATATGAAATTATGAAACCATCATCCTATTCAAAATTTTAAGCATGCATGGTACCATTTTGCTATATATGACTTAACCATACTTAGTCTTGTATATATAAATTCAATTAGAGGTATCTAAGGGAGGATAGAGGTGATGTATTCTTACCTCAAGAGCTTTTGCAAACACCTCTCAAACTAAGTTGAAATTGGTATTTACCAAGTACCCTCTCTTTTTCCTCTCTTTCTCTTCTCTTTTCTACTCTCTTTTTCTCCTCTCTTTTTCCTCTCCACTCTTTCTTTCCTCTCACAGCTGTGTGGGTGTGTATTATGGCTGAAATGGAATTCTATGTAGGCAAAATAGGAGCCACTTTTGTTTCATTCTATTATTTCCTTTCTTTAGCAAAACAAATTTCTATTGGCTTGGAATTGCCATCCTATGCCATGCTTACTTCTCTAGGGATGTTGAGTGTGAAATTGGGAAACCAAGCATGCCTTGCATGCAACATAGCATCCTAGGGAAAAAGAAGTGGCAGCCACTTTTCTTGCAATTTGACACCTTTTTTTTTTTTTTTTTTTTTTTTAATTGAATTGAAATTGATGCCAATACAATATTAATATAATATATATATATATATATATGATTTTGAGTCACTTTAATATTAGAATATTATTTTATGTAACTAAAAGACATGAGATTGAACCAATTAATCTCCATGGGTAAATTTTCTTGTACACAAATTATTAATGTAAAACTTTATACAGAATAATATATTAAGAATTAGATTTGTGTAGTCACAAAAGTGACGATGACAAGGACAACAATAATAATAATACTATGAAAATAAAAAATGCACTAATTAAATAATTGAAAGTTAATTATAGAATTGCGTCACAAAATGTTGTTATGGAATTGGATTATCGATGTTGATTACAAAATTTAAGTAGCTAAATATAATTACCAAAATAATTTAATATGCAAAAATACGGGTTCTCACAGATTGTGTTTTGGTACTTTATTAAGACAATGTTATGACAATTTTATTATTTCTTGAAATTTGTGGTGATGAATTATTTTTCAATGATGATATTGTTTTGTATGTGATAGATGAAAATGTGTTTGTTGCATTTACAGGATTTAGGTTTCCAATATTGGTGTTGGAATGGATTTTTATTATATTTATAAATACTATATGATAGCATTTAAAATTGCTATCATAATAAGGTGTTTGTAGCATTAAAAAAATGTTATCAAAAAGTTTGTTGGCATGCTTTATTATAACATTCTTAGTTAGTTATGATATGGTAAATTATAACATTACTAGATTGCTATTAAAACAATTTCATAGCATTAACAAAATGTTATCCTTTGGTATTTTTAGTAACTTTTAACTATTTCATAGCATTCAAAAATTGTTATAATATATTTACGATAGCGTTCAACGATAACATTCGATAAATGTTATTAAAAATGATACACTTTTAATAACATGGGCAAACATAGCATTCCAACGAATGTTATTGCTTACTTTTCATAGCATTCATCGAATGCTATAAAATGTGGTTTTTGTTTCTAAAAGTTGCCAATTCTGGACTCTCATCTATGTTCCACATTGCACTTGTGAGACTAGATCAAAGAGATCTCAGGAGTCCGAACTATTTAACGCATGCCGGTACCCCCCGGGCATGTTATAGTTTATGGTGACTCCGCTGGGGATTTTATGAAACCTTGACTCGAACTCCATGATATGACTTTTATTTTCAATTATATATTCATTGCATTGCATTGTATTCATTGGTGCACTTTGAGTCCCTGTGTTGCCCAGATACTGGTGGGAGCACAGGAAAACTTTTTGTGACACTACACCTATCTTTACGATAGTTTAAAGGCCTTGTGTTGTAACCTTTTGAGATCTGTCAAAAAGGTAGCTCTACTATCTAGTATTGCTATCTAAGGTTCTCAGACTCTGAAGAGAGATTATTTGACTCTTCTGATTTCCTGGGATCTTTATTGGTTATGACCCAAAGGACTCTTTGGTAACGTCACCTTGACTTCAACCCTAGAGTACAGCTAACCTTGTGCATATAGCGAACTCTAGTACCTTCCAACAATAGGACATGATGCTCTGCCATTTCTAGGATGTATGATGCCATTTGTTTGAATAGTGAAACCCTAGATCATTTCAAAGTTAGGACAGGGTAACCCTAACCCCCATAGGGGTGTTTGTTCTATTTCCTGCTATGTGTTATGTGCAATGTATTGGATCTATACAGGGGTTCTCAAAGTTGAATGAGTGGTTTAGGCATTTCATTTTGTGAGGTTAAGTTTAGTTTTTTGGTGATGCATATAGTGGTCAGTTGTGTGAATTGGAGCGAAGTGCTACCAAAATTCTGATTAAAGGTCTTATTTTTGTTTTTGCAAGGTGGTTATAGCACTATAGCTTCAGAGTAGTCTATTATTCCCCAAGTTCTGTAAGACTCGCACCGGTAGACTGTTCAAAGTACCCTTCCTTCGCGAACTACATCATCTTCAATCACCTCCCTAGAATCAGTGATGGCTCAAATTCTGGAGAATATAGCAAACATGTTTTTATCCCTCCAAAGAAGCATAGATGCTATCGCCAATACGGTTTCCACTCACAATGATGCTCTCGCTAAATTACAACACCAATCTAGGATGTCCACTGTCCAACCACCTTTGGTGACTCATCCCGATCCACCTCTACCTGCTAATGCCAACGTTTTAAAAATCAACATAGTCGTTGTCGCCACTACTACCATTGCCAACCCTTTTGGCAATACTGGCCCACAAACAGTCGAGTCAACCCGACCCCCAAATGAACCCTTTCATCCCCTCCACATGTCCCCAACTCATGCCGTGGAAATCCTCGTAGAAAAGGGGCACCTCAAGCTCCTTGATCCCCGACCTCTCCCTAATATTTTACCAGCCAGACATGACCCCAATAAATACTGCACCTTTCACCAACAACATGGTCATGAGACTGACCGTTGTTTTCGTTTACGCCATGAGATTCATGATCTCATCAACAATAAAGCCATAGCTCCGCCTCAACCCCAAAGACCCAAGGTCATCACCCCACCCACAAAATCTACCATTGATGGGTTAATAAACTTGGGAGATAATGCAACTAACTCTGTGTGTAACAACCCAAATTTTTAATTATGTTGTAGAATTTATACTAATATTATTTAATCTCAGTTCGGAAAATATATAATTTATTATATATTATTATGTGTAATTTTGTAAAACAATATAATTAGTATAAGTTTAGGGGTCAAAATATAAATAATAATAATATAGATAATAATAATAATAATAATGGGTGTGGTAGTAAAATAAATAATTAATTTTCTGTTGGTATATGATAGAGTGTAATTTATTTATATAATTATAATAGAATTAGGGTCAAAATGTAATTATAAGAAATTAATTAGATAAGTATAAATCTTGTGAGATTTAAACCCAAATCTTGCCGTGGACACGTGGTGGCTAATGAGAGGGCTTGCCTTCCTATAAATGGGAGAAGATTAGGATCAGTGTAAGAGAGAGAAAGGAAAAGAAAGAAGAGAGAAAGGAAAGGAAAGGAAAGAAAAGAGGAAAGAAAGGAAAAAATAATGGAAGTCAAAAGGGTCTTTGGTAGTAGAAAGGAAGAGTAAGATATTAAAGTTAAGGTGAGTTATATTATACCTTGAGTCACCATAATATATTTTACGTATGTTTTGACTTACCAAAATCTGTTTTACACAAGTTATGTTTTATTAGTATATTAATAAAAGATATGTTTTATAAAGGTTTCAGTTACGTGGATTATCTTCTGAACCCTATTTGCTAAAGTGAAACCCATGGATATGTCTGTTTATATTTTAAAGAATATTTCACTATGACCTTATAAACAATTATGTTTTGTAAGTACCACCACGGGAGTCCCACGCCTTGGGGGACTTAAATAATCATTGGCCTCTGTTTGGTTACTTTGTGGCCCTCTGATCCATTGACCTATGTTCTGTGCGGAGTTAAGTGCTACACTATTGTGGGAGCCACCTCTAGAATTCGTACGAGCCACCTCTTGAATCCGTACCTCTGTTATGTGCGGAGCAAAGTGCTGTGCGGACCTAAGTGCTACACTATTGTAGGAGCATTTCTAGAATCCATACGAGCCACCTCTTGAATCCGTACCTCTGTTCTGATTGTCACTTCTGTGACCTCTGTTCTGTTCTGTTCTGTACCGTGGTTATGGTTATTTATTTACATAATATCTGTATTTCAGTTTCTGCTACTTAAATGATTTGCTTACCAATGATTTATTCACCAAATTGAGTTATGTAAATGTTTTGGCCTAACTAACTATCCATGGTTATTTCGTATCCCTTATACTCTTGGTATAATATTTCTCACTCTGCCATGTGCTTATAGTTGTTTACCAATTTTCAAGAAATATTGCAATTCAGAAAAAACTTTTGGAAAAGTCTTAGACGCGGGGCTGTGGAATAGATACACACAGCACTTTTGATATTATTTTTATATATGTAAATATCGGCCTTTTTGGGTCAATAAATTTTGTAATAAAAATAGAAGCTCCAATGATTATTTTGGTACTCTTATTTAAATATTACTTCCGCTCGCGTTTATTGATTTGTTTAAGAATTGGCCGTAGGTAACTTCAGTTACTGACCATCACGATGCTTAACCCTTGGGTACGAGGAGCGGGTCGTGACACTGTGATGGGGGGATGAACCACCTGCTAATTGCACACATTTCTTTCCAGACGTAGTGGATGACACGCACTA
The DNA here is from genome assembly GCA_036172215.1 of Camellia granthamiana. Lineage (NCBI taxonomy): Eukaryota > Viridiplantae > Streptophyta > Magnoliopsida > Ericales > Theaceae > Camellia > Camellia granthamiana. The sequence goes on along the minus strand of CM069914.1, from coordinate 52,775,337 downwards.
TTTTAACAATTTGAGAATGATTTCATTTTACTTTCTGAATTGAGTGTTAAGTCTGAGTTTGATTCCATCCAGTCTGTAGATTTGGGATTTCGAGTCATTCTAGCAAGTCTAAATCTGTTGATTTCGGGAATGCTAACCTAGACATTTCTGTCATGGCTAGGTCTTCTTTGTTATTTCGGCCACCTTGTTGGTCGGCCGTCCCGACGGTGGACCACCATTGTCAGTCGATCATTTTGTTGGTCAACCACCCTTGTCAGTCGAGCACCCTCACAATTGGCCACCTTGTTGGTCGGTCACCTACACAGTCGACCGTCCCGACGGTGGACCACCCTCATTGGTCGGTCATTTTGTTGGTCAACCACTCTTGTCAGTCGACCACCCTCACGATCGGCCACCTTTGTTGTTGGTCACCTACACGGTCGGTCGTCCAGATATTGGACTACCCACATCAGTTGATCATTTTGTTAGTTAACCACCCCTGTCGATTGACTACCCTTATGATCGGCCACATTTACGGTCGATCACCCTCACGATCGACCACCTTATTGGTCGGTCACCTACACGATTGGTCATCTTGACGGTGGACCACCCTTGTCGGTCGGTCATTTTGTTTGTCAACCACCTTATCGTTTTGCCACCTTTACAGTCGGCCACCCTCACGATTGGCTACAGTGCTGACTTTCCTTCCTTCCCGGAAGCGGAACTTACCCGCCCGCCCTCTATAACCTTTCTCGCCTTGGGAGACTACCTCTATCTTTCATAGTCCCTTCGTTGGACTGAAGCTGTACTCGGGAATGAGAGACTACTAATGGGCACGACCCAAGAGGGCCTAGCCCACGACGTAGGGTCTAGCTCGCGGCCCAGATAGACTTAATCCACCCATGTCCTAAACCTTCCAAGTAGTCGTACGATTAAAGCCCAGTAGCTTTGAGAAGCTAATGCTGGGCCAGGACCACTAACATTCAGACACCTATTAGGCAAGGAATTAGCTACATAAGAAGACAAAGATCCTGTAAAGTTATTGCATTCACACATTAGCCATTAAATGAGGCCATTACAGCATTAAATACAGCAAGACCCCTCACGCCGTAGTATGCAAAATCACCATAGACGATGGTAACTGGGCTATAGACTTTCGGCCAACAAGACAACTTGGAATAGACAAGGAAATGATAGGCAAGAGATATAGGGAAGCTTTCGAGGTACATTTGGGGGGATATATGGTATTCTTTCTCTTCTTCTTCTATGCTCTCTAACTAACCACTATCTATCACTATTTCTCTACCCTAACCCAACTTGATTGTCGGAGTGTCCACGGGAGACTACTCCCCTACAGACCTTTTTGCAGGCACACATCGAGGATTTGACAACCAGTAGACTTGTTGAAGGCGCTGACCAGTCCGACCCATTCACCATTGACCATATTGTATTATCAATTTTTATATTTATTTTAATAAGATATGTGTATATATAGGCTATAAACAAAAAGCCTAAAAACTGATAATGTTAAACTACGAATACCAAAATAAAATCTTACTAAAATTATAGTGATCAATGGTGTAAATTACCTTATATTATACCATAATTTATTATTATTAATTTTTTGTTTGAAACATATTCTCAAAATCTTTTTTGGTTGAGTTTCAAAATATAATTTAATGGCAAAAATAAAAAAAACACTTTTTACTATTTTCATATGTTTTTTTTTTTTAAGGCAGGAATAATTTTTAACAATTAAAAAAAAATAGAATTTACTTTTAATTTTTTTTTATAAATTAGAATAGTTTTTAACAATTAATTTTTTTGGAGATATTTTATTCATGGGTCTCTCAATTGGGCTAAAAAACAAAGTCTGGGTTTCAAGGGGCCTATATTGCGAGAGTCTATAACCACCCGAGAACCTTTCCCGCGTTTTTTTCCCCTCAATTCAAACTTCAAAAATCACAAGCATGCTCTGTTCTCCTTTATACTTTATCTTTTAAGGGAAAAGAATTCAAACACTGATCTGTTTTCTGCGATTTTTATTCGAGAGAGAGAGAGAGAGGGAGGGCGGTTTATTTACAATAACGTAATTTTAAAAAGCGTTAAAAAATCACAACTGAAATTAATTCTCATTCTGCAGTGATTGATTTCTTGCAATGGAAATTCAGGCCACCCGGTTTCCAGGTACCTTTTTATTTTTATTTTTTTTCAATAATTTGTTCTCAATTTAATCTTCTTGTTCACACACATATATATACATAGATTTAGAAATATATCTGAAATTTTCAATGTACTACACAAAACCCAGGAAAATCTCAGCCCTCGAAGGCGAAAACTAACCCAAAAGCAATCCAAGCACCCAAACAAAACACCAAAGAACAACCCATTCACAGGTAAAACATACCCATAATGCCCAACTACTCTAATTATTATATCTCTCCATTTCATGTTTCTAAATCCTCTGTTCTACAGGCAAAGGCGAGTCTTCGGCACCACTCGAAACCCTAATGTTCCCCCAAAGACAGTGGCCGAGAAGCCCGATTTCAAAAAACCTTCAATCCAAGTCTCCCGAAAACAACCCAATCTAACCCAAACCTCTCTCAACACCAAATCCCCTGAAAAAAACAGAGCAATGTTGAAGAAGAAAGAGAAGAGTGTGTGTTTTCATGAACAAATCGGGAAAATTGCGGCTGTAGGTGTGGCGGGGGGAGGTGTTTCGAGTCCTCGGACTCCGATGGCGGGTTTGGCTCCGGTGGCTAAGGGTGGAGTTTCCGGTACACCGTACCGGAGTGCAGAGAGGTGTAGCAAGTGTAGGTTTGATAGGATGGAGAGTCCGGCTTACTGGATTAGTCAGATCAGATTGGCCGAGTCGGTTGGGAAACATTTTGTTTCGGCTGCGTTCTTTAGGCTTGCTCTTGAATCGAAGGCAGAGGTTAGAACACTTTCACTTTCTTTACTCATTTCTCTATTTAAAATTTAAAAAGTTTTATTAAAGGGAAAGTCTTTGGACAGAAAAGTTGACAAGATTTGAAACTTTGACATTAAATTTAAGAAAAAAAAGTACTTACTAGTTGAGCAACATATATTGTGATATTAGGTAGTAAAATTTTAACATTATAATTTGAGAATAGAATTATATTTTAAGTTTGTAAGTTTAGAAATTATGATTTGAGTATGAAAAATTTATTTGGTTATAAATTTTGAATTGAATGATGTGACATATGATATTTGATTCAAAAACTTATAACTCATAACTTCACATACAACTTAAAATTCTATTTAAAATTCATAAAAAAAAAAATTTTAAATCTGAAAATATGTTTTATTTAAAATATAAAAAAAAAAATGAAAAAAAAAAAAAAAATTTGTTCCAGTCAACCGGCCAGACATCTGGGAGATAACTGGGTAAACGTGCTTTGAAAGGTGGGGGTGGAATTAATTTTTAAAAACTCTAACTAAACACAACATTCAAAACAAGAGGTGGAACTAAGATTCTAGAATTCTACCAAATAGAACCTTAATTTTTTTTATCATTTATTTTTACTCATTTGAAGTATATACACATTACGTATGCCAACTATAGTAATAAATTAAGTGTACAAAATGGTATTAAACTGGACATTCTTACCCATTAAATATGTAAGTTGTCACTTGAATATATGTTGTGGTTTTGTGGATGATGGTATTCATACTTTCTAATCTTTGGGACCTTGTTTTAAAGCCAATTAGCAGCCTTGGCATTGAGCTGAAGAGGTACATGGCAGGGCATGAGAGCTTATCCACAGAGACTGAGTGGCTTCATGTCTCTGTTAGCTATGGTTTGATTCTGCACCCTGAAGATGATGCTAATGGTGATACCACTCTTGAAGATCAACCACATAATCACTTGAAGGAACAATCGACCGAGCAATGTGAAATTTAAACAAACAACACATTTGTGAGAATGTAGACCAGAAATTAATGTATGGGTATCACTTGCAAAGGATTGCAATGTGAAATGCTTTTGTGGCGTCTTTGATAGTGATGCAGTGTAGATTGACGGTTTTTTTGATCAATGCACATTGACAGAAAGTTAGGGATCATTTGGCATTGATTTTTTTAATTAGTTTTTTAATTTTTTGACTTTTTTAACTAAGACTTTTTTGTTTGTTTGGTTTTTTGGTTTTTGAATGACAATTTTTTTTTATCCTTTTGTGATTTTTTGATATTTTTTTTTATTCTTCTGTGATTTTTTAGCCTGAAATGAAAACCAAACCGAGGCTAATTGGTTACTGAAGTTTGACAATTTGATGGCAAGACAGATGATTTTGTTAATTTTTTAAAAGTTGTTAGAACATGGTCAAAAGTCCCGAGACCACTAATTCAATCAGTAGCACATTAATTTCATGTTGAAATAAAAAATAGAAAACATTTTTATGACAAATTATTTTTGTTGTCTGTCAAAACAAATAAAGTGTTAATTCCATCAATTATTTTCTCTCGACCAAACATTAAACTTGCTTACTCCGATTACAATCGCATATCCTGAAATTTGCTCAAACCGGATCGACATGGTTCAATGGGAACGAAGACTCGGTGTATTTCAGCAGCGGTGTTCAGATCAGACAGGCAAATTGACTCATAAATGCAAAATGTTCTGAAAATCATATGTAAGTCCAGTGTTTTGAAAATTAGGAATTGAGAAACCTTTTGTATCTTGATAATGACATTTCAACCTTCATATTCATGTCAAAAAATCACTGGACTATCTGGTGTTTTGGGAAGTTGGTAAAAAATTGATTTTTTGGTTTTTTAGTTTTTTTGGTGATTTTTTTGGCAAAAAACTGGATTGTTTTGGATAAAAAAATTGACTTTTTTTGACTAAAAAAGCTAAAAAGTTAAAAAACTGACTTTTTACCAATCTTCCCAAAGTGCCCCTATATATAAAATTCTAATATACATACCTTTAAAAAGGGTGTATCATATATATTTTTATTTGTCATTTTTTTTAGTTATAATCAATTTTTTTCTTTAATTATGATACATTGATATTATTTTAGTTATGACTTCTGAAATATTTAAATATGTCTCATGTTATATTTAGTTATGACATTTTTTTTAATTATGACTCATAAAATACAAAGTTATGCAATTTTTTTTGCTCCAAGCTTTTTATGGTTGAATTTTGTTTTCAACTTTTGTGATCTAAGAGCATCTCCAATCCAATATTAGATGTTTCATCAAATTTAAATTTGATGAAAAGTGCCTCATTTTGATGCTACAACCCTTTCACCAGATTCATATCAAATAAACAGAAAATTAAACTTTCATCAAATGAAGGGAGTCTTTCATCCACTCAAGAGCAACTTTGATAATTTTTTTGTTCAGATTCAAACGACCTCCAAGACATCTGTTCGGACATCTTCCTAGACAATTAGGGATTTGAAAAAATCTGATAAAAATTCTAATTTTAGCATTAGAGTGAACAATTTAAATCAAACTTTTTATCAATTTTTTACTTAAATTTGATGAAATTTTTTATTCAATGTTGAATATGATCTAACATTATTAGCTTTATATAAAGTAATTTTACATATATAATAATATGTTATAGAGTGCTGTCTGATACCATTAGACCTACCACGAATTTCATTTTGATAATTTGAATTATTTATTTAGTATGATCTTTTGTGTACATCATTCACATAGAAAATTAAGTCAATCCGATAGTCGTAACATATTCAATTTATGACATTTGTATTAAAAAAATAAAAGAAAAATGTATTTTAAAAAATAAATCATTCCTTTTTTTGATAACAAACACGATAAATTAAATAGACTACAATTATAAGATTGACCTGAAAAAATTTATAAAATAAACAATTTAAATTATTAAAATAAGAGTCGTGATAAGTTCCACTTGGCCTAAATATCACCCCCGGTCCTGATTATGCACTGAGGGAATCCAACTCCATAATAATATAAATCTCAGAGTAATTTGGCCTATTTGCTTGTGTTTTTGCTTTTATTTAAAAAAAAAAAAAAATCCTTATTTGACAAATTGTGTCTAAAAAAACATTTTTTTGAAAACAATCACTTTTGAAAAACACTAAAATGTTAAAAATAAAAATAAAAAAAAAATCTCATGGAAATGAAAAACAAATAATAAAATTATATATGTTTTCAAACTTGTCAATATTTTGCTTTTAATAAATATCAAATTGAAAAGGGAAAACACAACCATAGATAGATTAGAACATAAAGAGACTTCCTTTTTGGGTGTGGCTGATTGTGTGGAAGCCTTTGTGGCGTTTAGGGGTGCAAAAATGGCTCACGACCTTTGAGTGGTCTGAAGTTTGTCTGCGGCTCGAGGTGGGCTTCACCCGTTTAAGTTCGTTAGGGCCCGGGTTTGAGCTCAGCTCGAGCCCCTGGTTCTGGGCCTGGGCCTAGTCAATCATTTTGAAGCCCGACCCGGCTCAGCCCGTGGGCCAACTCATCGGCCCGCTTAAGGCCTACTCAAGGCCCGACCTGGGGCCCGGCCAGCCAGAGGCCGAGTGTCTTTTTTCGTGAAAAATAATAAAATTTTGATAAAAAATTTTGAAAAATAGTCAGGCCTGCCTAAGGCCCTAAATACCCCCTGAGCCTGGGCCTAATTTTTTGGCCCGTGGACTAGTCCGGTCCGACCCAAATTTTGGTGAGAGCTCGTGAGGCTCGACATAGATCGGGCCAGGCTGGGCCAGATTTACACCCCTAGCGGCGTCTAAAGCGGTTGATTTGGCACGAATTTTTGGGCTTTGCCGATGTTTAGCTATAAGGGGATTTTCAAAATCTTGTAAGAGTATTTTCGTTAAATTAGTTAAAATTTTGTTGTATTTAGATATTATTTTGACATCTTTTATAAAAGTCTATTTTTTTATCTTTTTACTTTTTTTGGATCACATTATCTCTCAATTTTTTTTACATATCTTTTCATAAAAAATTTAAAAGTATACTTATTTAGATCATCACAAACGCCCTCTTAGACTTAAATGTTACTTTATTATTATTATTATTATTATTTTGGCTATACACCTTTTTAAATACGTTGTCCAATAAACTCTCTATTCTTATTCTATATTATATAAATATTATTTTTATTCATTTTAATTTAGAATTATTTTTTATAAACTCAACACAATTAATTTCAAAATATGAAAAGTATTTTTTAATGTTTGACTAGATGAAACCACGAATTACATTTGTTGAGTTAAAACCACCAAAACTAAAATGACTAACTTCAGGGACGGAGCCGAGATTCGGTGATTGGGAGGGGACCAAAAGCAAGATATTGAACAAATTCAAGCAGTTGGGTTAAGAAAAATTTAGATAGTTTAAATCATTATTAAAAATAAACTAATGAATAATGAAAACACTTTGTAAATGTGTTCTAAGGACTTAAATTTCAATGACTCATCACTTAAAAAAAAATACAAATTAGCTGTATTATCACATAATTCACCTAATACTTGATAATAAATTATGGATTGCACTAATTTTAAATTGTACGCAAAAGGCGCATATGTCTTTTCATAAATGATTTATAACAAACTTACAATGATTCATAACTTTTCTCACTTTGTAACATTTTACTATTCATGACATAACAACAATAATTTGTAACTAACTGTGTGTGTCAATTTCCGATCACACTGTCAAATTAGTACTTAGCTGGAGAGCACCGGCAGAATAAGATAAGCCCGAACGACCTGCAACAGAAAGAAGAGATTCCGACGGTGGTTCGTCCACCCGGGAGCACTCCGATGATTAAGTCAGTAATCAAATATCTCTCAGAGATAATCAATAGTGCTTAACTCACCGTTCAAAATATAAATTGCGTACCATAGACCCAAGGGGGTGCCTCTCTTTTATAGCCAATACAATCCTAGTCCCAATAGAAGCATAGCTTCAATGGACTTAGGATTACTGCTAATCTTAGACTCCTAGTAGGATTGAGATAAACTCTCTAAGAGTCTTATCCTTACCCAAACTGAAGTCTTCTTTCATTTTAGGACTCTTGTCCCTCATCCACTTATCCCGGACTTCGATATCTTTAGAGATAACCTCGGCCTAGCCGAGATCACCTCAGCGTCATGACCAGGTCACGTGGCACCTCGGCTGAAACTTCGGCGTCACCTTGGCCACGTGTTGGCACTCAGAAAATATGTCCTCACAACTGCCCTCTAGATTCTATTACCTCGACATCCTGAGGTGATGGAACCTACATCGTTTATTCCATTTAGAACGTCGGCTAAGCTTACTTCATTCGTTCATTACTGAGGTCATAATACGTCGGCTCGATATGACCAAAAATTTACAGTCAAGTTTCTCAGCTTAGATCATCCTCCAAGCCGAGGTTATACTCCGTTAAATAGAGAATTCTAAGAGCTTCAACACACGTATGAGCTGTCACGCATGACTACTCAACCGTTCTTGCCACGCGTCTCTCTTTCTTTGGGCTGTTCCCAATACGCACCATTAAGTCGGATTGCTCTTGCGTGCACCGTCTGACACGCACGTTGTTTTAGGCACATTTATTGCCTTTTTGCCGCCGTTTTTTGTTTCAACAAAACTTTATTCCTCTCTCTTCGTCGTTTCACCTTTTTATCCTCATTTTCGTGCAAGCTCTCTCTCTTCGCTCTTCCAAATCTGCCTTTAATTCAAGCGTTCGAGCTCTGCAACTTGCTCCGGTGAGATTTTTACCGCTCTGTCGCTTTTGCAACCGTCGTTCTGACTTCGGCGATCCTCACACCGGCCTCACTTTCTCTGGTAAGTCACTGTTCCTCCTGGTTTCAGTTCTTGATTTTCTTTGAACTCTGTCATATTTGTGAACTTGCTCAAGTCTCTGATCGTTTAATCTGTACCTCGATTTCTTGAGCATGTTTACTTCGTGATTCTGTTCTTTGCTCAATCCTTTGTTGAATACTCACATCGCTTTCATATCTGTTGATTTTTGCCACTGTTCTTGGCTCCCCACACCTGCACAAGTTTTACTGCTGTGTTCTTTGATGATTCATTATTGTTCTTGACTCTAAATCGTATTCCTATTTCTGTTTGCCGTGTTTTTTCCAGATTCTTGCCTTCAATTTTCACTTGCCTAGATTTAGGATTGGGATTTTGTCTATAGAACTTACGAACCTTAGGAAAAACTTACGCGAATTCCCTTTAGATCCACACAAACTCTTACCATAGTACCTTTTTAGGTTTTAGCCGAGGTCCCTCAAACCCTTAAAAAACGTTTCCTTCTGAAATCCAACTCCTCCAATTAAGCCGACGTCATGGGTATGTAGAAGTATAGAGTAGACACCCCAACTAAGTTAGAGTACTTTAGGCAGGAGTTTTCCATTCCTGTCGACGTCCACCTCAGGTTGGCAGGGGAGGAGCATTCCATTATGCCCGACATGAACCTCATGCCTTTCCCAATAGTGGCTTTCATCGAGTGTGGACTTAGGTTTCCACTTGACACCCTTTTCCGACATCCAGTACTGCCACACCATGTGTCACCTAAAATCAGAAAAAGGCCACGTCTATTACCTCAAGCCAAGGTCTACGGAGTACAAGCTTATTGCCGACCTCCCAGACTCAAACAACGGTGCCAGAGACGATTACTTCATCGTCTCGGGCAACTGGGAGTTTCAACCAAACGATGACCTCCACCTTTATCCCCTAAGCCGAACAGTTTTCGGGGACGGAGATGGTAAGAGCCAGGCATCACCTTTCCTCGCTTTTTTTTCCAAGTTTCCAATACTTTGTTCTAAGGTCTGTGCTCTTCTTTTTGCAGTTCTTTCGCGACCACCAAAGCGCTTTCCCAAGTCCTTCTTCCCCAGCAAGGACTTGAAGAAGCTACTGGATCTACCAGTTCACAAGTGCAGAGCCCCTTTGCTACTAAACTTCATTCTTACTTACAAGTCGGTTCTTCCCGACGTTCCAAAGAAGAAGAAGAGTCAGTCTCCTCTATCTGCCACTACTCTTCCCAGAACTTCATCATCTCGGCCAGATCAGGGGTCAACCTCAGATCCAGCAGAACAACCATCTACCTCGGCTCCACAATTGATCCCACCATCTCAACGCCGTCGACGACACCACACTGTTTTTGCTGCTGAGATGGACTGCAAGAAAGCAGTCGCTGAAGATCTTTTGGCTGACGTCCCATCCAGCGTCGACACCCAACCAGTGCAGTCCCAGCTTCCACCAAAGTCAAAGCCAAAAAGACTGAAGAAGGCTCAACCAAAGGCAACGGTGACTCAGATTGATACTGAGGACACCTTGCCAATCTCAAAATTGGCTGAGAGTGAAAAGACCACTTCCGCCGCCGAGTAGAGGTTCGCCGAGGCCGAACCATCCCAATCCACTCGGTCAAAAAGGCCAAGGTCTGAGTCGGCCACAAACTCGGGGCCATTAAAACATGATTTCCCCTGGGCCCTACCAATCACAATCGATAACAAGCCAGTTACGGCTGGTGATAGCGCCGACGACATTGAGGTCGGCGTTGCCCTCTCCACCGCCTTGCTTCTGCCCGAGGATCTTAATCATAACGCTAAGATGAGCGAATACGAAAATTTTGCTCTGATGCTGTAGCATTCCGTTCAAGTAAGTTCTTTACACTTGGTATTTTTTTCTTTCTTTTTCTTTCTATAAATTTGTTTTAATAACTTCTGCTCTGTCCATTTTCCTTCAGTCGATCCAGCACGCCCACTCCTTCTCAATGCAATCTTTTGAAACGAGGAAGGAGTTGGCCGACAAGACCAGGGAGGTCTCTGGTTTGCAAAAGTCCATCAAAAGGACTGAGTCCAAGATGAAAACTTTATCAGACCAGGCCGAGGCAGCCGTCAAGGCTAAAGATGAGGCCGAGGAGAAAGCAGATGCTGCAGAGGCCATCAAAAAGGTTCTTGAGACCGAAAAGAAAGAGGCCGAGGAAAAGATGACCCAGGCCCAGAAAGAACTTCAGGATGCCTTGGCCATAAAGGAGGCCAAGATCAAGGCCGTTGATGAGAGGGTGTATTCTGAGGGGGGCGGCCGACGTCAAGGAGGACTACAAAAAACAAGTAAAGCAGGAATGTAACAAGGGTTTCACCCTGGGTTGGATGGCTGCTCTAAAAAAGCTTGACGTCCATGAGGACTCCCCCCTCAAGAATGATAACGTTCTACCCCTGCCATTCCCCCCTACTCCAAGCTAATCTGAAGACGATTCTGAGTCTGAGGAGGAAGCTTTGGTGAGGAAATCGAAGGAAGCTGTTGGGGCCAAGTCCCTTATTCCAGATGAGCAAGTCCTAGACTTGACTCAAGATGAGGAAGGTGAGGTCCCCAAAGACGCTCCTCCTGAGAAAACAACATCGGATGCGCCTATAGCCGACAAGAGCCTCGACTAAACTCTTCAAGAAATTAATGCCGAGCTCGCGGCTGAGAGGGCCACTGAGATGTCTTTTCAACAGTCTTCCGAACTCTAGACCCAACCGCCTAAAGACGCCGAAGAGTCTTAGTTTGATGCTTTTCTCCTTTTATTTTTTCCTTGTACCTTGTACTTTTTCTTTGAAACAATGTAAGCTTTCTGTCTGGCCAATGTGCCTTCTTTTGTAATTTCTGAACAATTACTCTTTTGGTAAGCCGAAGTGCCCTCTTTATTTTGAACTGTTTCGTCTGAATTCAAGTACAATTTTCTTTGTATGACTCTTGTATGATTCTGTACTTAGAATAATTTTGCATGCTTTCAAGCATACACCTTTATCTGTGCAATTTCCTCGGGGTCATATACCTCAGTTTATACAAACTGATGGTTTACTTCGACAAGTACATAAGTACTTCTTTTAATACAACATTGGTCTTAACTTGTGAATTTCAACAAGTATTTAAACCAATCCTGCTTTGTCATAACCTCGGTTTCAACCTTAGTTTAACTTTAACTTATAAACTTTAAGTTTCAATAAGCGTTAAACATAACCTCAGTTTAACTTCAACTTGTAAATTTAAAATTTTAGCAAGTGTTAAACATAACCTTAGTTTAACTTCAACTTGTAAACTTAAGTTTCAACATGCGTTAAACATGACCTCGGTTTAACTTCAACTTGTAAACTTAAAATTTCAACAAGTGTTAAACATAATCTTAGTTTAACTTCAACTTGTAAACTTAAGTTTCAACAAGCGTTAAACATGACCTCGGTTTAACTTCAACTTGTAAACTTAAATTTCAACAAGCATTAAACATATTTTAGTTTGTAAATTCTACCTTTCCAGGAATCATATCCCAACTCTCTGCCCCCTAATGTGAACTTAAGTTCCACTTGGGTTCTCATTGTGCATATATTCCAAAGACATCGTCGAGTATCTTATCAGTCATAAGTGTAAAAAATCAAGCTAAAACTTTATTATTACTTCGGCTAAAAAACAAAAAACAAGAAAGTCTAATGATAAAAGAATTTCAGATTGCAAGTATTCCAGGGTCTTGGTAGCTCTTTGCCTTCGCAATCCTCAAGCCGATATGCCCCGTTGCCCAAGATCGAGATGATTCTATAGGATCCTTCCCAATTTGGGCCAAGCTTACCTTCTCTGGGATCTTTCTTGTGGCCGACGACCTTTCTCAGGACGAGGTCACCAACTTGGAACTCTCGCGGGTTCACCTTTTTATTATAAGCCCTGGCAAGCTGTTGCTGGTATGCCCCCAGCTGAATTGCTGCTTTCTCTCTTCTCTCTTCTAGAAGATCCAGATCTCGGGGCTAAAAATACATCATTAGTTCCATTCTCCACTGCCTGGGTTCTGATCCCTAGGATGCCAACCTCCAGCAAAATGACTGCTTCTGTGCCATAAGCCATAGCAAACGGGGATTCCCCCGTTGATCTTCTCGGCGTAGTTCGATATGCCCAGAGTACACTAGGTAATTCATCTACCCACTTTCCCTTTGCTGCTTGTAGCCTCTTCTTTATCCCATCCAAGATAACTTTGTTGGACGCTTCTGCTTATCCATTGCTTTGAGGAAAACTTGGGGTAGAAAAGTAATTCTTGATTTTGAATTTTGCACAGAATCTTTTGATTAGCTTACTGTCAAATTGTGTTCCATTGTCTGCAACTATTGCTCTTGGAATCCCAAACCTGGTAATGATGTTCTTCCAGATTAAGTTCTTTACATCAATGTCTCGAATCTTGGAAAGGGATTCAGCTTCTACCCATTTGGTGAAATAATCTGTTGCCACTAGTAAGTACTTCCTTTGCCCAGGTTCTTGAGGTAGTTTTTCGACAAGATCCATGCCCTACTGGGCAAATGGCCAAGGACTGGATACTAGGTTTAAGTGGGTTGCTGGTTGATGTATCAAAGGTGCAAACCTTTGGCACTTCTCACACTTCTTCACATAAGCTTCGGCATCTTTCTATATATAGGGCCACCAATACCCCTGAGTAATGGCCCTGTGGGCAAGTGACCTGCCCCCAGCGTGGCTTCCACATATTCCTTCATGTATCTCGTATAGAAAATCTTCAACCTGTGCAGGATGCACACACCTCAGAAGGGATCCAGTAAATGATCTTCTATAGAGGTGTCCTTCTGGGGTCAGACTGAATCTTGCCGACTTCAGTCTGATCTTGTACGCTTCTTTTCGGTCATCGGGCAGCTTCCCGTCTTTAAGGAATGCTATTATTGTATCTATCCAACTTGGTCCCATCTCCACACACATTACTTCACGCTCTGTGTTTAGTGGTTCTATGCTTGGACCAGGTAAGTAGTCAACATTGTCGTCCTTGCCTTTCCAGGTTGTATTGCACTAACTAGGTAGGCCAGAGCATCAACGTGACTATTATCATCTCGGCTAACCTGCTATAGTCAGCAATTCTGAAACAAGGCTACCAATCTGCCGACCTCCTTTGCATAGGCCGATATCCTTTCGTCTCGGGCTGCGAACTCGCCTGTTGTCTAGTTGACTATAAGTTGAGAGTCACAGAAGACTATCACCTCATCTGCTTCTACTGCTACTACCAATTTCAATCCTGCAATCAGTGCTTCATACTCTGCTTCATTGTTTGAGGCCTTGAACCCCAAACGAATGGATTGTTCTAGTATTTGTCTATCTGGAGATACCAGTACTACTCATGCCCCCGCTCCTTGTCGGTTCGAACTCCCATCTACAAACAGTCGAAAGGAGTCGCCGATGTAAACGCTGCAGGGCCTGAGGTTTTCTTCCTCCTTTGTTCTATTGCCCTCGGCTAGGCTCCTCTTTGTTCATTTAGACATCGTTCACCTCGGCTCAACGGAGCCCGATGTATGATGGCTCCTGGTGTGAACTTGGCCACGAAGTCGGACAAAACTTGGCCTTCGATTGCTGTTCTGGGCCTGTATTCCAGGTCATACTGGCCCAAGGCCACTGCCCATCTGGCTATTCTGTCTGTCAGATCTCCCTGCTGCAACAGGGACTTCAAAGGATGTTCAGTTAGCACCACAATTTTGTGGGCTTGAAAGTAATGGTTCAGCTTCTTTGAAGCCATTACTAAAGCAAGTGTTAGCTTCTCCAAGGGTAAATACCTGATTTCCGCATCAGCCAGGGTTTTGCTTACATAGTAAACAGCTCTTTATTCCTATTTTTCTTCACGGATCACCACTGCACTTACCGCATGTTCTAAAACTGCCAAGTACAGGAATAGCTCCTCTCCAGGTTCTGGATTTGAGAGAACTGGAGCCGTGGTCAAATACTTCTTCAAGTCGGCCAAGGCGACTTCGCACTCTTCTGTCCATAAGAAGTCTGTGGCCTTCTTCACTAAACTGAAGAAGGGTTTGCATTTGTCAGAACTTCTGCTTATGAACCTATTCAGGGCTGCAACCCTTCTAGTCAACATCTGTACTTGCTTCACCGATGTTGGGCTTTCCAGTTCTATGATGGCCTTAATCTGATCTGGGCTGGTCTCAATGCCCCTTCTGGTCACAAAGTATCCCAAAAACTTACCAGATCCCACTCCAAATGCGCACTTCGATGCATTGAGTCGAAGCCGATATGTTTTTCGAATGTCAAAGACTGCCTTTAAGTCCTCCAGATGGTCCTTAGGTTCCCTGGTCTTCACGACCATGTCATCGATGTACACCTCCACTGTTCGGCCAATTAGGTGTCTGAACATCTTGGTTACCAATCTCTGGTAAGTTGCTCCTGCATTTTTCAGCCCAAAAGGCATCACTCTGTAGCAATACAGCTTCTTTGGGGTGATAAACGCAGTCTTCTCCTCATCTGGATGGTACATGGCTATCTGATGGTACCCCCTGTAGGCATCCAAGAAGTTCATCCTTCCATGCCCTGAAGTGGCATCCACCAGTTAGTCAATCTTGGGTAATAGGAAACTGTCTTTGGGACAGGCCTTGTTTAGGCTGGTAAAGTCCACGCAGACCCTCCATTTACCACTCTTTTTCTTCACCACCACGGTATTTGATAGCCATGTCGGGTAATTTACTTTTCGAATGGCTTTGGCCTCCAGAAGTCTGTTTACTTCCTCTTCTACTGCCTCAACGTGCATCAACGTCAGTCTCGTTGGATTACAGGTTTAGCCGACCTGTCTACGTTCAGTTTATGGCAAGTGACCTCAAGGTCAATGCTAGGCATCTCGTAAGGCGTCCAAGTAAATACCTCAATGTTTGCTCTCAAGAAAGCCTCCAGTTCTTTTTCCTCTTCCTCGGCTAAGCCCGAGCTGAGAAAGAAGAAGCGTTCCTCATCCCCTTGCTGTACAAGGATTTTCTTCAAGGCTTCTTCACTCTTTTCGGCTGGCTCTTTACCGACATCATCTAGGACTTCCACGTCCTCGTCTTCAATCTCTGCTGTCTCTGGTTCTCGTATGCTGCAGGTGGATTTCATTGCTTCCATGGAACAGTTCTTTGCCTGCAGGTGATCCCTTCTCACCTCCTCTATCCCATGCTCTATTGGGAACCGCAATAATTGATGCAACGTTGAGGGAACAGCCCCCATTGCATGCAGCCATGGTCTTCCCAAGATAGCATTGTAGGGGGAGGGTGTGTCGATTATGGTGAATTCTGTTTATCTTTTTGGTGCCAGCCTGCACCTCCAAGCTTGCTGCTCCCAGAAGCCACGTTGGCGTTCCATTGAACCCCACCATTGGGCTGTTAGACTACTCCATATCGTCTGAGTGAAGGCCCAGCTCCTTGTAACACCTGACATACATGATGTCACAAAAGTTGCCTTGGTCAATTAGGATGCGCTTCACTTGCCACTCCCCAACCTGGAAGGATACTATCAAGGCATCGTTATGTGGATGCTGCACCATCTCAAGATCGGCTTCTGTGAAGGACACTACTGGTCCATCGCACTCCTCGGCCCGAGGTCTTTTCTCCTGGACCTGGTACACATGCTGCAAGTGCTTTACCTTCTGGGTCTCCCCCCATATTTCGTTTTCGTTGACCTTTGAGTGAATTACATTAATTACCCGAGGTCCGCCTGCTGAGGTTGTTGTGTTGGGGGAGATGGAACTGCTGGTGCCTGAGGCAGTCTTGCTTGCTCTTCCCTTGTCCTGGCCTCATCCACAAGGTCCCTTAAATGGCCTTGCCTTACCAGGTCTTCCAGGTGTGACTTCAGGGCTCTGCAACCCTGAGTCAGATGCCCATCTTCATTATGGTAAGCACAATGCTTACCAAGGCTTCTTCCCATAAATTCTCCCGGCACCCTTGCCGGTGCTCTGTAATAGGGCTGATTTCGGATTTTCTCCAAGACTTTGAAAATCGGGATTCGGAATATAGTTGTGACTGCTTATGCAGCTCTCAGTCCTATCTCTTGCTTGTTGGATCCGTTGTTAACTCGGCTTCGCTTCGGCAAATCGTTTCCTTTCTCTTGCTTTGTCTCCTTAGTCCCTGGCGTGTCTTCCTCGGCTCTGGCATATTTCTCAATTCTGGCCATGAGCTCTTCCATGCTTTTTGGCAATGATTTTGCCAATGACTTTCATAGTGGACAATCATCTTTTAGGCTCTCAGGCTTTCATCCTTGCCAATTTTCAGAGCCATCAGGGCGTCTACCCTTAACGGCTGTAGTTTGTTTGTTGCAAACCTGGCCACAAACATCTCGACCAGGCCCTCCCAGGTTTTCACAGTTCCTTTCGGCAACTTGTGAAACCAGTCTGATGCAATTTCTCCGAAGGATGAGGGGAACACCTTGCAAAGCAATGGTTCATTCCCGGTGTATAACGCCATCGAGTTCAGGTACAAACCGACGTGAAAGTTGGGGTCCGTCTTCCCGTCGTAGATCTGGAATCTTGGCATGCTGAACCTCTTCGAGTCTTCGAATTTGTCCAATTCTACCGAGAATGGTGTTCTCAGCTTGACCGGGGAGGTTACCTCGGCATCTTGTTGCCTCCTCTGTGGGTAATCGCTTAGGTCCTCCTTGGTCCGACCAGGAGCTCGGCTATCTCCTGACTTCAGCCTTTTTGGTGCACTACTCTTAGCTTCGTTGTGAGCCCTCTTCGACCTTTCTCCATTAGTTGCGTCGAAGCACAACTCCTACCTTTGAACATGTCGATGTTCTTTGGGGTCTGCTTCCTTGGTGCGATGTGTCCTTCGAGATTCTTCCATTCTTGACTCTCCTTGCCCAACCTCCCTTGAAGGCCGGTGAGAGTGTTTTTTGCTCCTGGTGTGCTGGGGGACTGAAGGGACTGTTTTCTGCCCATCTTGTCGGGCATCTTGCTTTGCTGCTGAAATCGGCGTATCTTGCAGTGGGTATGATAGCTGCATGACATTATTCTGCATCATGAAATTGACCATTGTTTGCAAGTCAGCCAATTTGTTCGCCATGGCCTTTACCTTATCGTCCCTCCACAGGCATCTTTCTTTCCATACCTGGAGGTCGTTCTCATTGTAGTACCCGCTTTGGTCCTTTTTCTTTGGTACGTCGCCTTCCTGGTCGACGTCCTTTCCTCCATGACTCTTATCACGAGTCTCTTCGTTGCAGTTGTCTCCTTCGACGTCAAGGTCTACAGGTTTCCTAGTCTCAGTAAAAGTGTCGTCCCCAACCTTCTCTTTCTGTCCGTCGTTGGCCATCTATTCTCCTTTCTTTCCCACAAACGACGCCAAATTATGTGTGTCAAGTTCCGATCACACTGCCAAATTAGTACTTAGCTGGAGAGCACCGGTAGAATAGGATAAACCCGAACGACCTATAATAGAAAGAAGAGATTCCGGCGGTGGTTTGTCCACCCAGGGGCACTCCGATGATTAAGTCAGTAATCAAATATCTCTCAAAGATAATCAATGGTGCTTAACTCACTGTTCAGAATATAAATTACGTACCTTAGACCCATGGGGGTGCCTCTCTTTTATAGCCAATACAATCCTAGTCCCAATAGAAGCCTAGTTTCAATAGACTTAGGATTACTGCTAATCTTGGACTCCTAGTAGAATTGGGATAAACTCTCTAAGAGTCTTATCCTTACCCAAACTGAAGTCTTCTTTCATTTTAGGACTCTTGTCCCTTATCCGCTTATCCTGGACTCCGATATCTTCGAAGATAACCTCAGCCTAGCCGAAATCACCTCGGCGTCATGACCAGGTCACGTGGCACCTCAGCTGACACCTCGGCGTCACCTTGGCCACGTGTTGGCACTCAGAAAATATGTCCCCACACTAACATAAAATGTCTACCCAACAAATTTACAAATTAAACAATTTAGATTCAAACCTAAAATGAGTCCACAACTATACAAACTAGACCTTCTAGTGTAAGTCATTAAGCTGTCGTTTGGCAAGTGGGTTAGGTTTGAGTTGAGACTAAAACAGCACAAAAAGATAAAATAAGCTAAATTTTTCTTATGGTACATCCCTTTATAATATAATCACAATAGTTTGTTTTTTTATCAGTAAAAAAGAAAACTTTATTAATAAACATTTGAAATATTACATCAATAAAGGAAAATGATGAGTGCAAAGAGTATCATAGTGGAACAATTCAATCTTAATTAAGTTGGCACCGAGAGTCACACCTAATTATATGCTAGCACACCATCAAAAATTGATGATAAACCAACTACAAAAAAGAACAACCTAAGACCAACAAACTTCAAAAACACACCCAAGAGCCACCAAAATAAGCTAACAGAGCAGCCCACAGTAATTTTCTTATGACATAACTTTTCCCTTAAGTAAAAGAGAGAAATTAAAATAATAAAAAAAATTCAGAGAAATTGAAATGAATATGTATTTAAAAAGTATATGAATAGAAATATATGACATTAGGGGCCAAATATAATTAAACTACGGCCTCATTTGGCAAGTAGTGATTTTAGTCAAAAAGTCACCAAACAAATCAAAAAATCAATAATCTATACTAAAAAGTCTAAGATTCCTTGTTCTCTTTACTTTTTGCACATCTTTCGTAAAAAATTAAAAAGTCATCCCAAACACACTAATTTTTTTATATCATATTTTAGCCAAAAAAATTAAAAAGTTATCAAAAAAACCTATCTCAAACATGGCATAAGGTTCATATATATAATACATATATTCATACAGTTTTGTAATAGTAATTAGTAGGGCCAGGGCCATGGCCGCTCTTGACTCCCCTGCCTCTGCGCTTGACTAACTCGATAACTAATTTGTTGAAAGTAAAATTTAGAAATTTATTCATTATTTTAACTAAACAATAAAAAAGAAATAAAATAAAAATAAAAATAAAAACTAGTGTAATAAAGACTGATTTTTTATGTGGGCATGGTCATATATATTTTGTTACAAGTTGTGAGGGTGAGCAGATATTTTCGGGGCTAATTCATGTAGGGCAGCTGGGCAACAAGCTTGCACATGGGTTAGCAAGAATGGCTAGGAATTATGACCATCAGCAAGTATGGATGGAGGGTGTCCCGCTGTCTTTGATGGAAACCTCTGTTTTGTTGTAATCCTTCTACTATCTGTTTACCATCTAGAACAAAAGAAACTACATAAAAAACGGGTCGCGTGCTAATTAGATTTTCTTACGTATGTTAATCACTTTTTTAACAAGAATGGATCAAAATACTCTGTCATAGTTCTAGAAAAAGCGTGTTTAAACATTATTAATCATGTTAATTTTTCCTAATAAAGCACTGTCCAGTTATGCATTAGAATGCATCCGTTGCAAGTGATTACAACTTACAGATAAATTCAAAAGCATATGGTTAAATTACTAGTAAACAAATGAAAATCATCGTGCACTAACTACTAAACCGATCATAAAATTAGTCTTTCACGTAAAATATATATATATATATATATACTTGGCTAAACAAAGATGATAACAAGATCAATGTTCTTGTTTATTTAATGGGTTGAACAAAATGTGTTGACATGCCCTAATTATAGATGAAAATTCCACAATCAATTGCCATTAATTTAGGATAAACTTCTCTCATTTCAAAATAAAATAGTGTACGGGAGCCAAATATCCTCCGTTGCCCGTATTCCTTATGCCCAAGCTGCACTCCGTTCCGATTAACCTGAGAATGCAATCAGGGTGAGCTACCTGGCGGTGTGTTACTGGAAAATCCCTCCGACGATCAACTTAGTGCACTTAGAGGGAGAGAGAGAGAGAGAGAGAGAGAAGGAGAGAGAGAGAGAGAAAGAAGGGAGAAGACAAAGTGGTAGGTGAGTTCTGATTTTTGGATGTTCCAGACCTGACTTTGGGGACGTAGCTTCGTTTATATAACTTTCGCGCGCGCTTCTGCATCTACTCACCTTTGGACGCGTGTATCTACTATCATCTCCCATTTTCCCACGTGTCAACGTAAATACAGCTAAACACCACCTAATAAAAAAGCCAAACAGCTTCAACATGCACGGACAGTGCAATCCCCTTCCTTCAGTCTCGTGGCGTCGCATAGCACTCTTAACCGAGATACCTTCAATACGGAGCCATGCCATCACTCAACAACCGGGCTATTTGTCCGGTTTCTTTAACAACTCCGTACAATGGCTCAACCAAGCTCCTTGGCTACAATCGAGCAGAAGCTCGATTCACCACGTCGAAAAGACTAATCCAGCCCAACTCTGAATAGTGCATAACTTCCCAGACCGGTCATCCACCATTATTCTTGCCCAACCAGAATAAGACCTCAGTCTAATACGCACTTAAACCAGACCGAGCAGAAACTCCTGATTCCAGCCAAACCAGCTCGGCCTAACGTTTCGATGACAAACCTCCCTCTTAATTGCCCTTTAATTCCATCCGCGCTAGTGTGACCGAAATTACGTTCTCCGGCCGGGATCGCTCATCTGCTTGGTCTTTCTCCCAGAGTCATTTAATGCTAAATTTCACGGTAAGTCCCATAACTTGCTCGGCTGGCGCTTTGATTTTTCAACTTGTTCTTTCAAGACTGACACCGGTCTTGTTATAGACACACGTCCTCCGCTCATTGGCTTCGTACAGCCAACCCCGCCACCTTATGATGTCTCTTCAAGTTCAAATCTTGGTGCCTCTTCTTCCCTTATATACACATCACATGGTCCTTCACATCTCTTCTCTTACTATTCATCTTCCTCTCAGACATCCTTCTAGAGCACACCCAGCCTCCGATTTTCGTCTGTTTTACTGGAATCAGAGCTGTCTCTCGAGGGAATTCGACCTTGTCGCCATCACTGAAGCTTCATCTCACCGTTTGGAGCTTCAATCCATGCCCTAACCTGTAAGTCTTAAACTCCTTCTCTGTTTTTCGTCAGTTCTTCGTGCTCCTTTCTTCTCTTTATTTTTTATGCTCTTAAACCCTAACTCTCATAGATGAGTCTTAGGGTAGGATAACAGTAGCAACACAATGCCGAAAATGGGGTTAGACTAGGGTTTTCGTCCCGTTTAGAGAACACAAAATGTCTTTGCCCCTCATCTTCGACACTGTTCACTATCGTCTGTGATGAAAGTGTGAAGATCTGGGATTGACCGGGCTACAAACCTCTGTTTGATCTTAAATCATACCTTAACCAAGCAAGTCCCTTGTTTGTAGAACCTAGTGCCCCGTTTGTTTTGGGAGATAGAATGGAGGGGATTGATAGTGAGGGGATTAATAGTGAGGGGATTGTTTGTAAGGGGATTGATAGTGAGAGGATTAATAGTGAGGGGATTGATAGTGAGGAGATTAATAGTGCGGAATTGTTAAATTATTTTTATATAAAATAATAAAACAAATATAAAAATATAAAAATTAAACATTAATATTTTAAAAAAAAATTCCAATATATAAAAAATAAAAAAAATAAAAAAATTTCTAATCCTCTCACTATTTTTCTAATACATCTCTACCTCCTCCTTACTAGTCCCAAGGGATTACTAATCCCCTCTCTATCTCTCAAAACAAACACCCCATTCTCAATCCCCTCCTCACTATCAAACCCAATTCCCTCCCTATAACCCCAAACAAACGGGGCCTAGGGGAAAAACCGAGATATTAAACGCACTGAGCCGCTCGACCGAGCTAATATCTCGTCTGCTCGAGCGACCGGGTTATCGTGCTTAAAATTGGGACCGTGGTGCCATTATCCCCAAAGTGACCGAGCTAAAATCGAGCTCGTTTGCGCGCCCGTGCTATCACTTACACTTGGTTTTACACGGCAGAGTCCTAGGGGACCAGACACCTACACAGGGGCTTTCAAAGACCGAGCAGCTACCGTACAAAATTTTGCAAACTTAACATTGCTGTACTGAACAAGCCGACCTTCCAATGGGGTGCTATCGCTTCCTTGTTAATACGCCGGGCGCGATGGCCGCGTTCCAAGAAGAGTATGGCACTCTGGTTGACATGCATCTGGAGCTTGGTGAGGAGGGCATAAACCCATGGGGTAGGCTAGAGTCCTGCCTCTTCACCTTGCTAAGCTAGTCGAAGGAGGGTTACGCTTCCCTGTGCAACCCTTGATATGCGAGTTCTTAAGACACACCAAGCTCACACCGTCACAAGTGTCCACCAACACATTCGGGATCATAAACGGCTTGGCCGAGCTGAACCACCAGCTTTGTTTGAACTTGGGCCTGGCTGAGATCTTACGCCAATGTACACTTGGTCGAACTAAAGATGGTTTCAATTATTATTTGAAAATAAGACCGGGCAGAGAATGATTAGTGACTGGCACGCCGGACAAAGATATGCTTGATGATGATTTCTTCTGGGTGTTTGGTAATTATGAAACAACTGACATGCCCGGTTGGTACATCAGCAAGAACTTCGATTCTTCATGTAAACCCATTTTGTTGACCAATTTATTTTGTCAATATTGTTTATACCGAGCTAATTACTTTCTTTTTGCAGCAATCGAAGAGTTTCAAGCCAACTACCAGTATCCTAACGAAAAGGCGATCAGGGCCACTCTGAGATACCTGCACCGAGATTGCCACGATCTCCTCGGTTACGTCCCCACCTACTGTTATTTGGCTCTCCGCAGGAGCAAGGTGACAGACTTTCTCCGGGCTCCTTCCCCTCCGCCTGACCCAACTCTACCAGACATCCCACTAATACGATTGATCGAGGAAGAAGAGATGGCAAAGAGGAGCCAGATCAAGAACCTAATCACCGCCACTTCAACCAAGCTACCGAGCGTTCCTCCAGTTCCATCCATCAGTCAGAGTTCGGGGACCGTGATTGCCCTGGCCTCCACGGCTGTCCCCCCAGCTGAGTCTTACCACCCCGACAAGCGCGTCCGTCAGCCGACCCTTCAACCAAGCTTGTGGTTGAGCTAAGCACTAAGCAGATAGTACAGGAAGCCAAGCCCACTCTACCGTGGAAGCCAAAGTTCAAACACCGGGGCAAAGAGATCCCGGCCACCGCGTCCTTCAAGGGGGACAAAGAGCACATCTTGGCCTTTGACTTATCGAAGGCGTTGCTACTGCCGAGCGATGTGACTGAGAGTGATCATGTTCCTGACACCCGGCTCGTGAAATCAGCGGTCAAGTCCATGACTAGGGTATGATTCAGAATTTCATCAAGTCCCTACTCGGTTAATTTTTTTGCTTGGGCTAACCTCCATCCTACTTCTTGCAAGCCATCCAAAACAACATCTGGTCATGGACTGTATTGTCAATCTATGCCACAAAGTCACCGAGCTAAACAACGCCAGTGAAAACATCTCGGCTGAGCTTGGCCGAGCTAAGGCCTCTCTTGAGAACGCCAATGCTGACAATGCCAGACTTCTTGGCTAGCTCGATAGGGCCGAGCAAGAGAGGGACGCTTTGAAGGCCGAGCTAGAAGCTGAAAAGAAGGCTAGGCAGAATGCCGTGGATGAGGCCAACAACCTCCGTTTCAAGGAGGCCAAAGACAACTATATCAAACAAGTTGAAGCTACCAAGGACATCTACTTCAAGTCCGATTGAAAGGCTGCTTGTGAAAAACTTGGCCAAGGATCTGAGACCAAGGTGTTCACCTCTCCTTTCCCTGCCTTCCTGCCGGTCTATTTGATACCCTATGCCAATGAAGTCTTCAACTTTTTATAAGAGGAGGCCGAGGATGAGGCCGGCCAGAAGGAGCCCGGCGATAAAAAAAAAAGCAACCGTGGTCAACGTGGAAGCCGCGAGGGAAGGGGCCGGAGATGAGTTTGCCGACCTCTCCCCCCTAGCGTAGCCATTAATATTCCATCTTTTTTCTTTGAATTTTTGTAACTGGGCTACAAGCCCCACCTCATGTACTTAAATGTTCAATTAATGAAAGTTTTTAGCAACTTATCTCAAGTATTTTTGTAATGTATGTTATGTGTCTTCCCTGCAACCATGCAATACATACCGGACAAAGTACCCACTGATCGAACTGGGAAAATCATCTTGGTAAAAAAATGGAACATAACCAGTCTGCCCAGTGAAAATGACTTTTTGATTTGTGACCAAGCAAAAGCATCTTGGCTAAAATTAGTTGAACGGAGTTGAACAATTCATCAACTCAATTGACCGAGCTAAATGATCTCGGTTAAAAGAGTGGAATTGAACACTTTATCAACTCCGATGGCCAAGCAAAAATCATCTCGGCTAAAATCAATTGAACGGAGTTGAACAATTCATCAACTCAATTGACCAAGCAAAATCATCTCGATTATAAGAACAGAGTTGAACACTTCATCAACTCTATTGGCCGAGCTAAATCATTTCGGCTAAAATCTTGGAGTTGAACAATTCACCAACTCAATTGACCGAGCAAAATCATCTCGGTTATAAAAATAAAGTTGAACACTTCATCAACTCTATTGGCCGAGCTAAATCATTTCGGCTAAAATCTTGGAGTTGAACAATTCATCAACTCCATTGGCCGAGCAAAATCATCTCGACTAAAACCTTGGAGTTAAACAATTCATCAACTCGATTGACCGAGCAAAATCATCTTGGTTATAAGAACAAAGTTCAACACTTCATTAACTCTATTGGCCAAGCTAAATCATTTTGGCTAAAATCTTGGAGTTGAACAATTCACCAACTCAATTGATTGAGCAAAATCATCTCGGTTATAAGAATAGAGTTGAACACTTCATCAACTCTATTGGCCAAGCTAAATCATTTTGGCTAAAATCTTGGAGTTGAACAATTCACCAACTCCATTGGCCAAGCAAAATCACCTCGGCTAAAGTCTTGGAGTTGAACAATTCATCAACTCAATTGACTGCGCAAAATCATCTCGGTTATAAGAACAAAGTTGAACACTTCATCAACTCTATTGGCCAAGCTAAATCATTTCGACTAAAATCTTGGAGTTGAACAATTCACCAACTCAATTGATCGAGCAAAATCATCTTGGCTGGGGCAATTGCCCCTTGTTCATTGCACAATCCATTAATCATAATTGGCTATGTACAGTAACTCTTTGCAATTACGTTCATGAATTTACAAGGCGACGAGAAGAATTACATTCGTAAATCGAGGGGAATACTTGCCCTTTACAAAAAATTACATTGAAAGATGGAAACTAAAAATAAAACAACTTCATATTGACTGAGTTCCATGGCCGTGGTATAGCTTTGCCATCCAAGTCTTCCAGATGGTATGTCCCTTTGCCCGCCAGACCGGTGATCTTGTAAGGCCCTTCCCAGTTTGCCACACCAAGGTATTGCCCATTGCCTTCCTTAGGACCCAGCCTTTAACTTTGAACAGTCTGGGGTGAACCATTTTGTTATACTTCCGGGATATTTCCTGTTGATATGCTGCGACATGGATCAGGGCTTTTTCTCGGTGCTCTTCTACTAGGTCTAATTCTAAGGCAATGGCTTTGGCATTCAAGTCGGGCTCAAAATTTTCGCTGCAGACGGTGGGTATACCTATCTCCAATGGAATGACTATCTCTATACCATATGCCAAGGCGAACAGTGTCTCCCCAGTCGAGCGTCTTGGTGTTGTTCGGTAAGCCCAGAGAACATTTAGGATCTTGAATCAAATTTGAGGTTGAAGATTAGTTTGAATTGGTGTTACTTTGTCTAGCCGTTAGTTGAGAAAACATTACCAAATAATTTATAAGAAAAATGCTTCATACCACTAATTCAACAACACTAATGCACTACTAATGACATGACATCATGTGAACCCCACTATTAATGTGATAGTTTATTATTATTATTATTATTATTATTATTATTATTTATTTTATTTTATTTTTTTTGCACTTGTCAGCTCATTAATGATGTTTTTAGAGCTATTGTTTTAGTGCTTTAAATCGGAACTGAATTTATAACCATCCTATTTTGACAATGGTTTTGAATTAAAATAATATTCAATGCTTACAAGTCAAATTAAAGTTTTAATTTGAAGAAGTTTTACTTCCACAATTCACTCACTAATTACAAAGGAGAAGATAGAAAGGAAATAACATGGTTGAGGCAGGAAAAAAGGTGAAATTGAAGTCTTCAGTCCTAATTTGAATTTATTACTGCTGTATTTGAATTATGGAATTGAATGGTGATTTGAAAAAAAATAATAATAATAATAATAATTATAATTATAATTATAATTATAATAATAAACTTATATATATATATATTTTTGGTCCTTTTCAAATTTTTTTCTTAAATCTGTGATTCAAAAACAACCTAAATTTCCTACAAAATATAAGAAAAAACAAAACATATTGAATACACATTTTAATTCAACTCCTTTACTCCCTAGATGGTGGAGGAAAAAGTGTTAAGCAGTGCGTAAAATCCATTGAGTAAAATATTTTGAACCATTTATTTTTTAAAATTATTGAGTAAAATATTTTTATAAAAAAATTAAAATTATTGAATATCAATAGTTATATATTTGAATTAAATTTATATTAGAAAAATAAATAATATATATTTTTAAAATTATATTTATCATTTATTTTTTTTAAAACAAAGGTAAACATATAACTTTTTTCCTTTTGGAAATGTGGTAAAAAGAACAAATTTTTTAATTTTTTGATTTTTTTAGATTATCACCTCTTTAATTTTTTATATAAAAAATTCAAAAAATTAAAAATTAACTTTTTTACCGACTTTTTAAAACACCACTATGATACGATGACGCTGTCTCGCGCCTCGCATGATTTTTTTTTTTTTTGGTCTGATTCGGCATCTGTATCTCTCTTTCGACTGTGTACTCCGTTGAATGACCCACATATCAAGGTGGTTCTTTCTCTTTTGATTCAAAAAAAAAAAAATTTTTTTTCTTTTTTGATTCAAAAGGTGGTTCTTTCATGGAACTGTAAAATTGGTGGTATTTCAATTTTAAAAATTGCTCACATAATCAATTTCCATATATTGGTAAACAGTGCTTTAACAGAATTGGATTACGTGCTATGTGATTATAATTTTAGGAGAATTTGGTATAATGATGTTAAAATTATGAAATTAATTATGTTTTTATTAAATTTTAAAAGAAATTAGTATATTACGTAATACGTATGTAATTTAAATAAGTAAAAATAGAACACAATATTTGTGTACCATGACTTTTTCATTAAACCTACGGTCCCCCAATGTTCAAATCCTACTTATTTATTTTTGTTTTAAATAGAAAAATGAGAAATGCATGACATAAGAAGAAGCAAGTAAAAGCTTAGATACCAAATTTAACTTTTTCTTAAGTTTTGTTTGTTTCGATGGAAATAAAATTAACGCATTATTAAAATTAACGAATTAATGGTTGCATTAGTAGTGGTGGTAGTAATGGCAGCAAGGTGGAGGTGGAGTTATTAGGGTAGTGTAGTGGTGTGACAGTAGTGGTGGCAACAATGGCGACGAAAGTGGTGATGGTGGCAAAGGTTAAGGTGGAGTGACGGTGGTTGTGGTTGAGACAATAGTAGTATGGTGGTGGAGGTATCAATTTTCAAAATAACTTTTAGCTACAATAAAATATAAATTAATTAATGAATTGAATAATCATTAAAATAAAAATAAAAAATAAAAACATAACTATAGGGAGGTGAACTCTGGGGTTATACCCTAAGAAGTCAATATCTCAAAGGTCATCCTTAGATGGTTACACTGTAGAGCCATTCAATCATGTAATGGTAAGTTATGAACTTGCACATAGGTGGGGATTTGAATTCATATTTTGACACTGGATACAATTCGCTTAGATTTGAAAGGTTTGTCCTACTATATGTGTTATCGCCCAGATGTTAGCCCTAGAGAGAGCTGAACTTGGGATCTCAAATTACCACAATCCGATTGAAAAGAACAATCATATTTGACATCATTAAAAAGATCCGTCTTTTACGTATCTCGAGAATATAGTGTTTGCCTAATTAAAATAAGGGAAAATTATAATTCAATATAAATTTTTAACAAAATATATATTAAAAAAAACTTATATTTTTTATTATTAAAATTAATAAAATTAACGATTGATTTATAATTATTTTCTTACAATCACACTCATTTGTAATTTTTCCTCAAAATAACAGTACCAAATGGGCCAAGTCAAATGAGAGAGACATTTATTCATCAATTTTCTGTAATCAAAGACTTTGGTCCTGTTTGGTGTAACCTGTTAAAACAGATTATAAATTATAATTTAACAGATTATAAATTATGATTTTAATCAGAAGCTATTAATCTATTTAGTGTAGCTATTGGATTATAGATTTAAATTGCTGAGTAATGTTTGTTAAATAAATTATGAAGTAGTTTTTTCAATTAATTTTTATTTTTTATTATTCACTATCTGTCTACATTTCTCATAAAAAATAATAATAATATTTTATAGTCTATTTGGGTATTTTTCTATTTTAAAAAAAATAAAAAATAAAAAGATCTAAAAGTATAACTATGAATTAACATGTTCACAGCAGAATCTGATAATCAGGAGTGAGCAGTTTTTCAGAATCAACTTTTTTGATTTAAAATAAGTTGTTAGAATCAGAAACTGTTTGAAATAAGTTTAACCAAACAATTTAAAATAACTTTTCAAAAACTAAAAGACTCAAAAAAAACCTAAACAAACACCCCTTTTTCGTCATTCCAGCTTGACACTTTAGTGATGGTGTCATTCTCATAAGCCCAACCAATCCCTCAATCGCCTCAAAATTTATAATATGATATAATATAATATAAAAAAACAGGTGCATAAAATTGGTTCACATAAATGGTATGAGACCCACCCAATGGTAATCCTTTAATAAAAGCCAATGATAATAAAGCCCATGGAACAAGGTTACCTCAATGTACGGGTAGGGGTGGGGGCGGTTGCGGATTAGTCGTCAACGGTTTGGTTTGGGATTTGAATTTGTCCGTATGTCTGTAGTGTAGAAAAAATTAAATCCGCAACCAATGGCAGTGCAAGTTAGGTTCATGCGGATAGGATTCATAAATATGTGGGCGGTTTGTAAATTGAATTTTTTCTTCAAAAAAATAAAACTTGGAACTATTTTTTCTTACTTTAGAACAGCAATAATTAATGAATTAAAATTTATAAAATCAAAAATATAAAAAAATCAATTCCTAACCCAAGCAAAACATTCAAGCTAACATTGAAATTGGATTAGAAAAAATTATAATAAAAATTAAATAAAGAACTAACATAGAAAATATCCTCCACAACAACTGTAAGTATTATATATATATATATTATGTATATATATGTATACACAGCTAAAGAGCTTTACAAGCTAACATTCCATAAGAATTGACTAAAAAGAACAATAGGTAAGTCAATTGAGTAAAGGAAACTTTTAAAGCACCTATGGCCGAAGGCACCCAGGTTTAAAAGAAAAAAATAAAATAAAATGTTTAGTGTGGGCAGGTGCTTGCTGGTGCAGGTGAAACCCGTAACCTGCACTGAAAGAATAATCCAAACCACACCTAACCCTACTCTACACTCGAAACTACCCCTTTGTATACGGTTCAAATTAAGTTGGGCGATTTTTACGAGTCGGATAGTCCTGTACCTAGCCCTATCTAAGGATAGAGGAGATTGGATCAAAGACCTTTATTAAGAAAATTCTTATTTGGTTAAGTTTTTAAAATTGTTTACAAAATTTACAATTTAACTTTAACAAAAATAAACCTAAAAATTTTATTTTTTTGTTTTTTTCAAAATTATTTTAGTTTAAAAAAATATGAAAATAATAAAATTTTGATATTTTTTTATCAATGTAATTTTTGGAATATATATTCATAAAAAATATATATATTAAAAATAAAATATATTATGTCTATTTCATTTATTTAAGATTAGCATGAAAATGATTCACTTCCTATCTATTAACAGGATGTATGATATATTCGCAATAGTGACACGTTTTATTATTTAGATGAGATACTTCCCTGCCACATTTGGGAATAATTATTTTAATAATTTTTTGGTTTTTTTTTATTAAAATATGAAATAAAAAAAAATTAGTATGTTGGAGATAATATTTTTTGCTTTTTATAAAATAAAATAAAGAAAGAAACATGTAAAAAGTAAAAAGAAATTTTTTTTTGACTTTTTTGTAAAATTTATTAATTTTTTTTAATTATTTTTTTAACTTTTAAACTAAGATTTTTACTCTCCAAATGAGGTCAAGAATCTATTTGGTTTAATTTTAGAATTATGATTTGAGTGTAGAGTTACATTTTGAGTTTTGAATTTTTGAATCATGATTTGAAAAGAAAAAAATTGTTGTCATAAGTTTTGAAAATAGTTTTCGAATGATTTGTAATTTTTTTTGATTGATTGATGTATAAAATGTGAGAGAAGAGAGAAGAGATGAAAAAGAAAAAATGATTGATTGATTGAATAATAATAATATAAAAAGAAAAAAGAAAAAATAAAAGAAATGAGGAATTTTGAAAAGTAATTTTAAGTTGTATTTTAAAAATAGAAAAAGCTTCGTAGCTCGAAACTTTTTGGCTCAAGTGGCCCGAACATTTTCTCTCTCATCTCTTTCCTTTCCTCTCCTCTCTATCTCTATTCAAACACTCTTATCACTCTCACCTCTCATCCCTCTCTCTGATGTGGGTTTGATTTTGTGTGAACTCATTCATTTTTTGACAGAGAAAAATAGAGATTTGAGTTGCTTGGAACCTCGTTGAACAATGAAACTCCTAGCAATTGGTGAATGATTTATGGCTATGGCTGTCGGATTTTTTTATTTTTTTATTTTGATTTTGATTTTGATTTTTTTTTTTCTTCTTTGAAGAAAGAGGAAATTCTTGCTGGGTTTTGTTGTTTTTGTAAAAATTCTACATCATATATGTAACACCCTCAAAATAAACCCATAAATCATGCATTCATTACATCCATAAACTTAAGAGAGTAAAACATGATGCCATTCATCAGAGTATTCTTATAGAAGATATTACATGTTGACAACAAAAGTAAATGCCCTATAGGCTTACAACTTTCCAAGTCAACACTTGGGTTTAACAAAATAGAGTTCTAACTCTTTACACAAAATAAGCCATTGGCTTGATATACATATAATACAAAAAGATAATCACAAAAAGATAAGCTTTCAACTCCTACGACCTCCCAAGCTAAGACCTTGGAGGCGGCATATCACCTGCACCTGAAAATAATGTCTCATATAGAGTGAGCCAACGCCCAGTAAAAATATGCTAAACATAATATGGGCAGCAACTAAAACATTAGCATATGATAACTGTTTAACTGATAAAAACCAACATACAGTACAATCCATTTTCATAATCCTTTACTTATCCAATTCTCAATTTATAAACACGGCTCAGAACCTGGCCAAACCACATAAATGAGACTACATCTCATGCCAACAATACTTCAAACTGCCATTTTACAGAAATTGCGTCCGCGCGATTCGGCACCCTTGTATAATTATTTTCTAGTTGCCATTTTACAGAAATTCCGTCCGCGGGACTCGGCATCCATGTATAAATATTTTCGAATTGCCATTTTACGGAAATTTCATCCGCGGGACTCGGCACCCATGTCTAATATTCTCAAATTTGCCATTTCACGGAAATTTCGTCCGTGGAACTCGGCACCCATGTATTCAATTACTTGTCATATACAATGACCAATCAATACACATATTCGCTGTATTATTCCAACCGTCATACTCAATGACATACTCAAATTGATTAGTTTTAATTCACCTAATCATCATGCAGTGTCTACAACAATCACGACTATCCTCCACTGATAGCCCAAAGCAGTTATTTCTAAACAGATAATAAATGCATCAACAGATAAATTATCAACAATTCTTAAAGGTGAGTGATTTTTAAATCCAACTCCACCATTCTACTACATAATGAGCCACTTTCATTATTCCCAACTTAATTTCATATTTCCATAACATTCCCAAATTAATTTTATAAATTAATTCATAACAAAAATTACGGCTTTCTTCCCTCTTTCTCAACATTGACCAGAAGGCTCAAATATTAACAATAACCTCATTTGAGACCCAAAATACACATGTAATGGCCCAAAGAACAAAATCCTTCTTTAAACAATTGAAACCCTAACACCCAAAATTACCCAACTTCAACATTATATCAAAATGACTAAAACTTTATGTCAAAGACCATAAAAATGAGTAGTTATCCCTACCTCAAAAAATGAGACCAAAGGGGGAAGATGAAGGATTTCGAAGGTGCTCCAAAACTCAAGATTTTCGGATGGAAAGGTAGCCCAAGCCAAGCTCTACACTTTTAACAAAGGGACAAGGGTGGGAGATCACTCAAACTAGATCAATCCTTAGAGAGAAGTTGAAGTTTAGAGTGAGGTGTTCTCCAATGGAGGTTTTGAAAAGGTAGAGAGAGAGAGAATGTCGAAAAGTGATCCAAAAAGTGAAATCCCATACTGATATAAAAACAGGTCCGCTCGAGCGTGGGACTCTCTGCTCGAGCGTCAGACACAAACTTGCGCTCGAGCGTCAAAAGTGCCGCTCGAGCACCGGATGCACACTTCCAGAAGTTTTGCAGTCGATGGTCCCCGCTTGAGCGTGAAAGTGGACGCTCGAGTGTCCGATGACCTGCAGAACAAAATACTGAAAAATGAATAATCACGCTTGAGCGTCAAAACTTCCGCTCGAGCGGAGAAGCAACAACAAAGGGCCTGCTCGAGCGTCAAAATCCCCGCTCGAGCATGAGGGCCAAAAACTGGGCAGCAACTCTTGGTTTCCAAACACAACCAACCTGTTTCAAACCTGCCCAACACAACCCAAGACTAAATTTCAAGATTAAAGGATGGGAATGAGAATAAGGCAACAACACATCCACGAAACCGAGTCCGGAATACAATACACAAAGAAAGGGAAAACCGGGATCGCTATAATATATCTGGATCTAGGTTGGAGGTAAATAATTTGATGGATCTCTTCTTCTTCTTCTTTAACTTCATGAATCAAACCCACTTTGTTTGTTCCAAAAAAAAAAAAAAAACCATTTGCAGAGATTTGTCTCTGTAATGAAGACCCATAAAGAAAAAAGAGAGAGAGAGAGAGAGAGAGCACTAAGCAAGATAAAAACCAGGAGAATGAAGACTCACCATTTCTCTATAATGAAGAAGACCCACCATTTCTATAATGAAGACCCACAAATTAAAAACATAACAAAATCAATTCCTAACACAAACAAATCATTCAAAATTCTAAACTTTTAAATCAAATTATAAACTAACACAAACACATCTTTCAAAATCCGAAACTAAATCATCAATCTCATTCACTATCTATTACCAAACAATACAATTAAAGTAAAATCATTCAAAATCTTAAGCTTACCTAAAAGTAATTCTTCATTAACTTTTACATTCATCCAAAATACAATAATAAAATAATAATGGACCAAGTTTTTTTTTTTTTAAAGAAAAAACAAAAAACAGAAAAAAAAAAAAAAAAAAAAAAAAAAAAAAAAAAAGTCTAAGTGCTAGTTGGTTCTTGCGAGTGCGGGTTAAGCCGCAACCCGCAATTATACCATATTCCAAACCGTATCCGGTTACATTATGTCTGCGAACCGCCTATTTATATGCGAATTAGTTTGAGTTGGATGAATTGAGCGGTTCGAATAACCCTATACCCAGTCCAATGGAGGGGGTCCTGCTGTCTTTGATGGAAACATCTGTTTTGTTGTAATCCTTCTACTACCTGTTTACCATCTACAACAAATGAAACTATATAAAAAATGAGTCGCATGCTAATTAGATTTTCTTACATATGGTAATCACTTTTTTAACAAGAATGGATCAAAATACTTGGTCATAGTTCTAGAAAAAGCGTGTTTAAACATTATTAATCATGTTAATTTTTCCTAATAAAGCACTGTCCAATTATGCATTAGAATGCATCCATCGTAAGTAAATATAACTTACAGATAAATTCAAAAGCATATGGTTAAATTACTAGTAAACAAATGAAAATCATCGTGCTCTAACTACTAAACCGATCATAAAATTAATCTTTCACTTAAAATATATATATATATATATATACTTGGCTAAACAAAGATGATAACAAGATCGATGTTCTTGTTTATTTAATGAGTTGAACAAAATGTGTTGACATGCCCTAATTATAGATGAAAATTCCACAATCAATCACCATTAATTTAGGATAAACTTCTCTCATTTCAGAATAAAATAGTTTTATGTATTTGGACAAAGATCTTGAATAAAATTTGAGGTTGAAGATTACTTTGAATTCGGGTTGCTTTGTTACTTTGTGTAGCCGTTAGTTGAAAAAACATTATTTTAGAAATGTAAGTCTGACCAAATAATTTATAACCAACCTATTTTGACAATGGTTTTGAATAAACATAATATTCAATGCTTACAAGTCAAATTAAGTTTTAATTTGAAGAAGTTTTACTTCCTCAATTCATTTATTAATTAAAAAGGAGAAGATAGAAAGAAGGAAATAACATGGTTGTGGCATGCTATGAAGCATGGACACTCTAAAATCGGTGTCGGGACGGTGTCGGGACGGTGTCCGACATAAGAACATGTTGGGAACACGGAAACATGTCGGGGACACATACGGACCCTTTAATTTTATGATTTTTTTTTTTTTTGTAGGAGACATGGTAGGGACACGCGTGTCCATATCGAGACACGGCATTGAATACGGCGGGGACACGCGTGTCCATATCGGGACACAGCATGGGACACAGCAAGGTTCACTTCTTTCTTCTTTTTTTTTCTTTTGCCTCTCTTATTTAGTACTTTTGTGAAGAATATTGTTGAATATTAAATGTTTTCTCCTTCTCATCTTAGTTCTTGTTATCGTTTATTATGATTTTTTTGTGAATTGATGATCTATTAATTTATTTAAATGTAATGGTTATATTTATTAAACTAATATTACTATGTTAGTATTTGTTAATTTTAATTTAGGATGAATGTAATATGAATTTACATAACACATAAAAATAAAAAAATTCATGTCCCCCGCCACGTTCGTGCCTCTATTTTTTAAAAATTGATGGGTCCCGTGTCAATGTCCGTATTCATGCCCACGCTTCATAGGCGGCAAGGAAAAAAAAGGTGAAATTGAAGTCTTCCGTCCTAATGTGAATTTATCAGTGTTGCATTTGAATTATGGAATTGAATGGGGATTTGAAAAGAAGGGAAATTAAAATAAAAAAAACTTATATTTTATTTATATTTTATATATATATATATATATATGTATATATTGTCATTTTTAAACAACCTAAATTTCCTTCAAAGCACAAGAAAAAACAAAACATATTGAATACACAATTTTAATTCAACTCCTTCACTCCCCATATGGTGGTTTGAGATAATATAAGTAAGTGTACTTTTTTAAATTTTTATGAAATATAGATTGGATATGAGTTGGGTTTAAAGTGATGCGGTAGAAAAGAGATGTAACTTAAATATGATAGTAACTTTTTGACTTTTAATTTTTCTAGGTTATGACAAACAAGTATAATTGTGAGTAAAACGTGCTGAGTAAAATATTTTGGATTCGTTTGGGAAGTGGGTTGGTTTTTTAGCTTTTTGGCTATTTTAGCTTAGGCTAAAAAGCTTGGTTTGAGAAGGATTTTTTTGACTTTTTGACTTTTTTGACTTTTTTCTGTGAGAGAATAGTGTAATGATTATGGGTTAGAAGTGGTGTTTTGTTTGTTGCTGCTAAAATAGTCTATTTTGTCTTTTGTAACTAAAATAGCCAAAAAGCTTCCAAACCATCTTCCCAAACGATGCCAAACCATTTATTTTTTAAAATTTATTGAGTAAAATATTTTTATAAAAAATTAAAATTATCGAATATCAATAATTATATATTTAAATTAAATTTATATTAGAAAAATAAATAGTATGTATTTTTAAAATTATATTTATCATTTTTAAAAAAAAAAAACAAAGGTAAACATATAACTATGACGCCGTCTCGCGCCTCACATGGTTTTTTTTGTCTGATTCGGCTTCTGTATCTCTCTTTTGACTGTGTACTCCGTTTGAGTTGACCCACATATCAAGGCGGTTCTTTCATGGAAAAATAAATCAGTGTGTTGTGTTTGGTTTGAGTTTTTTAGATTAAGTTTTTTAAAAATTGAGTTTTTTAATTTTCGTATTTTTTTTTTAGTGAATATTTTTAAAATTTTAAATATATTTTTTATTTTTTTAGATGTACCTTACTTAGATGTATCTAAAAATTAAAAAATTTGTGAAAAAATATTTTAAAAAATTAATAAATATATAAAAATACAAAATATGTACGGAATTCTCGTATTTTTTTTTGTATATTTGATATTTAGTAAATTTTTAAAAAGTTTCTTTCACAAATTTTTTATTTTTTAGGTATATTTATGTTAGATATGTCTAAAAAGTAAAAAAAATTGCTTAAAATATTAAAAAAATTCAGTAAAAACACAAAAAACAAGAAAGTAGAATTTTCTGAAAAGAATTTTTAGAAAACTCTAACCAAGCATGCTGCCATAATCAATTAAAAAATTAAATTGGTGTTTCAATTTAAAAAATTGCTGCCATAATCAATTTCCATATATTGGTAAACAGTGCTTTAACAGAATTGGGTTATGTGTTATGTGATTATAATTTTAGGAGAATTCTGTATAATGATGTTAAAATTATAAAATTAATTATATTTTTATTAAATTTTGAAAGAGATTAGTATATTATGTAATACATGTGTAATTTAAATAAGTAAAAATAGAAGACAATATTTTGTGTACCATGTCTTTTTCATTAAACCTAAGTTCCAATGTTCAAATCCTATTTATTTATTTTTGTTTTAAATAGAAAAAGGAGAACACACATGACATAAGAAGAAACAAATAAAAGCTTAGACATGTTTCGATGGAAAATATTTTCTATATAAAACTTTTTGCTTAAATTTTTTTTCATAGAAAATATTTTCTTATGTTTGGATTGCATTATTAAAATTAACGTATTAATGTTTGCATTAGTGGTGGTGGTAGTGACGGTGGTAAGGTAGAGGTGGTGGTGTTAGGGTGGTGTAGTGGTGTCACAGTAGTGGTGGCAACAGCGACGACGAAAGTGGTGATGGTGGCAAAATTTACAAGGTGGAGGTGGAGTGATGGTGGTTGTGGTTAAGACAGTAATAGTATGGTGGTGGAGGTATCAATTTTCAAAATAACTTTTAGATACAATAAAATATAAATTATTTAATAAATTGAATAATCATTAAAAAAAAAAGAGCATAATCATAGAGAGGTGAACTCTAAGGCTATATCTTAAGAAGTTGAGATCTCAAAGGTCATTCTTAGATGGTGTTACATTGCAAAGCCATTTAATCATGTAATGGTAAGTCATGGACTTGCATATAGGCAGGGATTCGAATTCAAATTTTTGACACTGGATACAATTCGTCGAGATCTGTTAGGTTCGTCCTACCATATGTGTTATCGCCCAGATGTTAACTCTAGAGAGAGTTGAATTTGGGATCTCAAGACCATACCAAATTACTAAACTCTGATTGAATTGAACAATCATATTGGCATTGTTAAAATAATCCGTCTTTTACGTATTCTGAGAATATAGCATCTGCCTAAGTTAAAATAAGGAAAAATTATAATTTAGTATAAATTTAAAATATATATATTAAAAAAACTTATATTTTTTATTATTAAAACTAATAAAATTTACGGTTGATTTATAATTATTTCTTACAATTACACTCATCTGTAATTTTTCCTTAAAATAACAGTACCAAATGGGCCAAGTCAAATGAGAGAAAGGCATTTATTCATCAATTTTCTGTAATCAAAGACTTTGTCGTCATCCCAACTTGACAAGTTGACACTTTAATGAAAGTGTCATTCGCGTAAGCCCGATCAATCCCTCCATCGCCTCAAAATTAATAATAGCGTAAATTATGTAAATAGTTTCGGTAATTTATGCGATATGTCAATTTGAATTTTATAGTTTTAATTTATTTGATTTTTTTTTTAATTTAGTTGATTGTGTCATTTTAATTTAATAAATAACGGTTGTTAAGTTAATTTAACAAAAGATCAAACAATGTGTCAATTTAGTCCCTATATTTTACATGATGTGTCAATTTAATCCCTGTAATTTTAATTTTCTCGATTTTGACGGGACTAAGTTAATTGAGTGAGGGAAACCTTTAAAGCACCCATGTTTTAAATATATATATATATATATGTTTAGTGCAAGACGATGATTGCGGGTGCGAGTGAAACCCACAACCCGTCCACAACCAGCATTGAAAAAATAATCCAAACCGCACCCGACTATACTCTACACTCAAAATCGCCTATTTATATGCAATTCAGATCAGGTTAGGAAATTTCTGCGGATCAAATAACCCTATGCCTAGCTTTACCTAAACGATAGAGGAGATTGGTTCAAAGACCTTTATTAGGAAAATTTTTATTTGGTTAAGTTTTTGAAATTGTTTACAAAATTTACAATTTAACTTGACAAAAATAAACCTAAAAATTTTATTTTTATTTTTTTCAAAATTATTTTAGTTTGAAAATAATGTGAAAATAATAAATTTTTGATATTTTTTTATCAAATTAATTTTTGGAATATATATATTCATAAAAACTAATTTAAGATTAGTATGAAAATGATTCATCTCCTATGTATTAACAGGATCTATGATATATTCGCAATAGGAACACGTTTTATTATTTAGATGAGATACTTCTCTGCCACATTTGGGAATAATTATTTTAATAATTTTTTGGTTTTTTTAATTAAAATATGAAATAAAAAAATTAATATGTTTGAGATATTATTTTACTTTTTATAAAAAAAAAATGTAAAAAGTAAAAAGAAAAAATATATATTTGACTTTTTTGTAAAATTTATTAATTTTTTAATAATTTTTTAATTTTTAAACTAAGATTTACTCTCCAAATGAGGTCAAGAATCCGTTTGGTTTAATTTTAGAATTATGATTTGAGTGTGAAATTATATAAAAATAAATTATTTTAATTTGTAAAAAAATAGTAATAATAATTTAATAAAAATAAATAATAATAATAAAAATTTAATAAAAATAAATATGAAAAAATATATTTAATTTATAAAAAATTATTTCTAACCACTCGAAAAATAAAAATTATATAAAAATGATAATTATTTTTTGTTTTTTATTTCTTAACCAAATTAATTTTTGATTTTTAAAAAAAATTTCTTAAAATCAAACCATACATAACCTAAAAAATTTTTGATAAGTTATTTCTTACATTGGTAACTTATTTAATTATTTGTTAATTTTGCGATATTTTTACCATCTGAGACTTATTTGGTAACCATTTCGTTTTTCAGTTTTCAATTTATATTTATAAAAATTTAAAAAACTATCAAAAAAAACTTGTTTGATAATTTTTGTGGTTTATAAATGGTTGTCTCAGTTTGTAAATTTGTGAGGAAAAAACGTAAATTCAAAAAATGAGTTTACGTTGATTTTTAAATAGAAATTTAAAATTTTGATTAACAAATTTTTTTTCAATTAATTTTTTTTTCAATTAATTTTTTTCTTCAATGAATTTTTTTTTTTCAACTAATACTAATCGATGATGCAATTGGTAATGTTACTTTAAACCTTGGGGAGAGAATTATAATTTCTAAAATGTGAGGGGTGTTAATGTAATTTACCCAATGAGGGAAAAATTAGTATTTAAAAAAATTAAATTGCTGACATCAGCAAAATCTATTAGCTGATTCAACAATCAACTAATTGAGAGAGCAACCTGTAATAAAACTTTAAATCTCAATGAGGGGGATGTAATTTTCAAAAGGTGAGGGGAGAATTGTAATAAACATAAACCTCAGGGGGTGTCAATGTAATTTACCCTAATAATAATAATAAAGAGAAATGAAACATTTTGAAAGTAATTTTGAATTATATTTTAAAAATATATTTGGTTAACATGTTTCATTCAAATTATAATTTAAAAACAAAATTAAATTTTAAAAAATAAATCAAACGCTAGCAATATTTTCCCACCTTCTTTCCCGTGCACTTTTAATTTTATGCATGCGGTGACAATTTCAAAAAGGTATTGGCTCCCCTCCAGTCCCAGATCAGATTGGAGGATATTATTGGACTAGTGGGAGTCCACCATGAATCTCATTTCGATAATCCGAACCGTTCAATGTATAGAACTCGTCGAGTACTATATACTTGTAAAAAATCACGTTGATCAGATATCGATAGGTATGTGATCAAATCAGTTTTGTATTCAAAAAAACAGATGGTGAAAAAATAAATAGTTGACAGAAAACTGATCCGATGAGATAGCTATCGATATCCAATCAACGTGATTTTTTATAATGGTCGACGAGTTCTACATATTGAACGGTTTGAATTATCAAAACGGAACTCGTTGTGAACCCCCTGAACCCAACAGCACCCTCCAATCCGATCTAGAACTAGAGGGAAACCAGCCCCTTTCAAAAAGGGTAATGATAGAGAGCTCTAACATGAGCTCTAGTGAGGTGTCAAACAAAAAAAAATAAGAAAAGAAAAGCAAACCAAAACATCACATTATCATGTGGGACCCACCATCAGAGCTCTTAAATTAGAGCTCCCAAACATTATTGTTTCAAAAAACAAGACATAGAAATCCGCCCCAAAAGGCAACCAAATCTTTATATCTCTACAACTCTTTGTATTTTTTCTCTCTCTCTCTCAATTTAAACTCACACTGATAACTTGAACCGTCTATCTCGTAAATCTTACAATGAAGATCATTAATGCAAAATAACTTTATTGGTCAACTATAAACACATGAATAAATTACATTTTACTCTATAAAGTGAACGATATATATAATTATAAACTTAAACTATTCATTTTATAATTAAAAAAAATGTGATTTGTTTATGTTTTTACAATTATATGATAAAATTGATTTTTTTGTATGAGTAACTTTTATTGTGAGATCGGTTAGATAGACGGTTTGAATTATTAATGCGGGTCCATATTAGAGCCCACAAGATAGGTACGGAGAGGTATAGAGAGATGAGATACAAAAAGGACTTATCTCAAAAGATATACATGTACGAATAACTTTTCTCAAAAGTATACTTCGCCAATAAATCATATAAAATCTTTCTATTCACGTGTATTTTATTGTATTTAATTTTGTGGTTATTTTTGTATTTGTAGCAAATTTATTTCAAAGATCTAGTTTACGAACACAAAAGCGAACACATAATGTATAGAAAAATGTTAGAAACCTCAAAAGGTTTATCAAATTTTATACCAAATATCTCACATAAGTACTCAAATGAGTGGACAAGTTTTTTCAAAAATACACCCTATTGACAAACTCTAACTCCGTTTGGCAAGATTGTTGAAACTAATTTAATCACTAAAAGACAATGGTTTAAAAGTTAATAAGATAAAATATTACATCCAAATCATAATTATTTCCCTTTTTCTCTTACAAAATTACAAAAAAGTCAAATGTTCATCCCCAATACAACTTTTTTAGTTAGGCTAAAATAGCAAAAAAAATTAGGCTAAACAATTTCTTCCCAAATAAAGGCTCTCTAAAATCTTTTATTTTTTCATGGATATTCTATGTCTAATTTATAATCGTGTTTATAGTAGAACTACAATTTTCAAAACATATAAATTTTGAGATTTGATTATATAGCTAAGACCAAGTTAAAAAACATGGTTAACTATTCTCAATCTCCAAATCTCTCTAACCCTCCCACCCAGAACACTTATTGGATAATTGAAAATTTTAAAATACAACAATTTCAAGATATGATTTAATAAACATAAATATTTATCCTTAAAAATGGGAGATCAGGAATTTCAAAACAGGAAGTCTAAGTTATAGACCTAGATTTACACCCCACAATTTGAGTGCGATGAAAATTGAATGGAAAATTGTATGAATTTGGATTGAGAGGTAGATTACATAATCTGGCTTTGGGCCGTGGTAATGGCTGAGCATATTGGACCAGGCAAGTTTGGGCCAAGCTGGGTTGGGCTAATCCGGTGGTAGTGCGCTCGGTCAAGGCCCAGGTCTGATTTGGCCGGGGTAATTTTGGACTGCGGGCCCGGTGCACTTTATTTGCTCGCTGAGTTAGGTGGGTCAGATCCTCCACAGACCAATCTAACCGAGCAGGAGCTCGGTCATAGCGGAGGGCGGAGTAGAAGTAATGCATGTCATAATGGAGCTCAGTCATAACGAAGGGCGGCCGAGCTCGATCATAACAGAGCTTGGTTCAGAGCATTGCATGTCTCGGAAGTAGTACGGTCGTAGAAAGAGGGGGCAGCGCCGGGCTGTCCGTTAGCGCCAACGCCGTTTAGTGGTTTGGTTAGGTGGTGTTTAGCTATATTTGTGCTGACACATAGAAAAGTGGGATAGAGGAGCAAGTCCATGTGTCAAAAGGTGAATGGACAAAGAGGGACGTGCAGAAGGTATATAAGCGTGACTGTGGCCCCATACTGAGGTATGGAACATCTTCTGGTGAGAGAAAAACTAACACATTGTCTCCCCTCTCTTCTCTCTCTCTCTCTCTCTCAGTGTATGCTGACTTGACCGTCGGAGGAGTTTTCCGACAACGCATCGCCAGGTAGCTCACCTTCGTTGTGTTCTCAAGTCGATCAAAGGAAGGCGCAGCTTGGACACGAGGAGTACAGATAATGTCGGATACTTGGCCCCCGTACAATTGGCGCCGTCTGTGGGAAACTCGACAGATATAACCTTGTTCTCCAAGCTCATCAGATCATCTTTCATGGCGAACAACAACGAAGTACCATTGTTCGCCATCGATGATATTACCCCAGAGTCAGTCCGGCAAGGAGACGGACTTCCCGCTGTTCCGAACATGGCGGGCCTGGAGACCTCACCAGGAGGACTCCCTCGAGATGCGCGAGATAAGCGTACAAGAAGCACTGATTATTCGCGGAGTCCAGATGGGCACCAGCGGCGATGAGATTCGTACGCTCAACGCTTGGAGCACAAGTTGAGGGACCAAGACACCATCATCTGGACAATGGCGGCGGAGATAGAAGCTCTCAAGCGGCAGGTCAAAGAGAAGGGTGTTGCTAAAGTGCGTGACCACAGTGAGCGCATCCAACCCCGCCGCTCAGGCAGCCAGAACTAGTGACACACCTCCTCTCTTTCTATCACCAGAAGCTATGGGGTTGGAGACTTTGACCTGCCGGCAGAGAAGTCATGCGCACAAGATAGCAGT
This sequence comes from Camellia granthamiana, assembly GCA_036172215.1. Taxonomy (NCBI): domain Eukaryota; kingdom Viridiplantae; phylum Streptophyta; class Magnoliopsida; order Ericales; family Theaceae; genus Camellia; species Camellia granthamiana. Next base: position 52,731,330 of record CM069914.1, on the reverse strand, counting down.
TATCGTTCCTCACGTCCGCCAACGACGTCGAGATATTCCTACTCTGCTCGTTCGGAGGACTTGAGAGACGTCTTGGAAGAACGAGCGCGTAGGCGAGAGGCTCAAAGGGTACCGGTGCTCCAGCGGTTGTCCTACGGAGGTCGCGCCAGTGAAGAGGTCGTAATGCCGCCACCCCGATTAGTTGTACCTATAACTTTGGAGAAAGATTTGGCAAGATTGAGCTCCACCCCTTTATCCCTTGAGATAGAGACCACATTGCTTCCAGCGGGCTTTCACCAGTCCAAGTTTACGCTCTATGACGGAAAAACCGATCCGTACATGCACGTAAGCCACTTCCGACAGGTTATTGTTGGATACAGGCGTAACGATACTCTCATGTGCCTTATTTTCCCGTCGAGTTTGGGCAAGTTGGGCTTGAAGTGGTTTGAGAGGCTTTCGGAGGAAAGCATCGAAAGGTGGCAGCAGTTAGCGAAATCATTCGTGACTCGATTCAAAACCAACACCAAAATGCCAAAGGAAGTTGACCACCTCCTGAGTGTCAAGATGGAGTTAGGCGACTCCCTCAAAGCATACAACGCCAGATATTGGAAAAATTTCAACGAGATCCTTGATTGCCCAACCAACCTGGTAATCACCCAATATAAGCGCGCTCTCCCGGTCGGACATAGATTGAGGGACTCGCTCACGATAAACCAACCAACTTCCATGGAGCTATTGATGCAGCGAATCAACAAACACATCCGAGTAGAGAACGATATGACTGCGTCCACTGCGAAGACAAATCCGGTAGCAACGGACACAAGGGTGGCTAGAAAAGTTCACGCGGTCGGACAGGAGACTGTAATAACCCCGACCCGTAATTAGCTATTAATCGGTAATTAAGAATGTTAATGAGTGGATTAAAAATGAATTGTGAGATTAATATGTAATTTGCATGATAATTGGCTTCTATCTGCTACTTATAGCAATATTTGTTTGAAATTTTGCTTTAATAGTTAATTGGAATTTTTAGAACACTATGGCAAATTTTATAAAAAACTGATTCAGCTTAGTAAAATCGCATGTGATTAAATTAAGCCTTAATTGGAGCTATTTTTGAATAATTGAATTTTGTGCTAATCTTGAATAAATTAAGGTTACTTAGGTTGAATTAAATAATGCATTATTGGTACCTAATCTAGTCCTATTATTGACCCAAGACGAGAATTAGTGTATCTTTGGGATGAGGCATTGGTGGTGTTGGGTGTAGGGAATCAAAACTTGTGTGTGTGTGTGTGTTGGAAGTGTGCATGTGTGTGCACGTGTATGAGCTCAATGTGAGGGTGTGTGAGTTGTGTATATTCTGATGAAAGCTGGGGGAGAGTTGTATCACTCCATCACTCTTGAGGTCCTAGCGTAGAGAGAGAGAGAGAGAGAGAGAGAGCTCAAGTGAGGAAGAAGAAGAGAGCTAGGAAGATCACCCCTTGTTGTGTGAAATCAAGCTCTAGGTAAGAGTTTAAGCTCATTTTCTGTAACCATTCCCCCATGCATCATGTTTTCAACTCACTTGTGGATCATTTACATGAGATTAGAATGAGAAATGGGTCTTTGGGCTTGTAAATTAATTGCATGTGTATTCATGGTAGGACATCTCCGATTTTACTATCTTCAGTTTGAGTTTGAAATCCTTGCATGCATGTGAGTTTTGAGCATGCTCATAGTTGTGAATCCATGAATTTGTTGTTCATCATTTGCATGTTTTGAGAAAATCAAGAACATGGTTTGAAAACCCTTCATGCATGAGCTTTTGAGTTTAAATTTGCTACATCCATGAGTTTTGAGTAAAAGATGTTCCAAGGGTCTTGTATTGAGGTTTTCTAAAGCTATTTTTGTGTATTTGATCAAATCATGCAAGACCCCAAGGTTTGGAAGCCATTTTTGCTAAGCTTTCTGCCCAGAATTTTACAGTTGGCTCGAGCGAAGAAGTGGTGGCTCGAGCCAACATTTCGAGCTCTCAGAATTTTACACTCTGCTAAAGGCTGGCTTGAGCGAAGAAGTCTTGGCTCGAGCGAGCTCTGTTTTTGCCTTCTGCTGGCTCTAGCTAAGAAAAGCTGGCTCCAGCCACCAACCTATTTTCAGCATGTTTTCAAAAGATGTTTTAAGTACATATCTTCACTCCCATCTCTTTATGGGCATTCTTAGGCATGATTTATGAGCCGTTAAAGATTAATAAGCTAAGAAATAACATAAGTAAATGAATTAGAAAATATGTGTTGAATCCGAGTATATGGGCAATATGAACAAGTTGTGTAGCATAGAATGAATGGGAAATTAAAGTGAGAAAGCTAAGCCATGTTTGACCACATGAATGAATAATAATGAGACATATTTTGTACTATGTATTTTGTGATTGTAGGTCAACGTCCGAGAATTGATTGGCCGCTTATTGTAACCACTGTGAGTAACGTTATCATAAAGATACGTTTATATGAAATTATGTTCCAAACGAGATATGATATGTTATGTTTTCTGAAATGATATATGCTTCTGTGAACGAACATTCCAAGTTTGAAACCTATTATGGCATCCATAGATAGTCCCAAGTCATGGGGGACGGCATGAAAATGCGGGTCCATGACATTTACGAGATCTCGTTAGCCACTTCATTGTGGTGATATGTGTTTAATCGGTGTCTAGGACCGGTTACTCTAGTCGGAAGACGTTATGTGATATATTCGATATGTTCTATGGGATATGCCATTATTATGTTCTGATATGAGATGACTATGATTATGCTATGATCTGTTCTGTACGTATAAAATGTTCGGAATTCGTTCACTAACCCCTTTACCTTAATGTTATTCACTGGGCTTTAGCTCACTGTTTGTATATATATGTATATAGGTGAGCATTCTGGAGTGCAAGCCCGAAAGTTTTGTGGGGGACTGTGTTCTGTTGTCAGCCAACCCTTGTGCCTCACAAGGAGGTTTCCCGAAGTGTCTTGGGTTCAAGTTCTGATTAGTTCTGTATATGTATGAGACTTAATCTAATTATGTTGGCTGTACTTAAGATATTGTAATGTGTGTGGTATAATATAATGTATGGTTGACTTATGGTTATGTATATAAAGTTTTTAAAAATATTCTGTTCAATGTAAGTCAACACAGCTCATTGGACATTTATATTTATATACTATTGCTTCCGCTAGCCCCTTATCATATGCTTATCTGTTCAGAGGCCCTCGGTAATCCAAGGATTACTGGCCGGTTACGATGCTAAACCTATAGGGGCGGGTTTGGGTCGTGACAGAGACAAACCGTCCAAATGACCGTATAAGGGAACTAGACCGTGGTTCAGATCGTAGAAACCGGGGTAAAGGTCACCGCAATAACCGAGCAGATTATCCCCGCGATGACGCAGCAGATGCAAACAGAAAGCTGAACACTCGGACGAGCATCACCACGATTTTCAAGATCCCAATCTACCGCATACTTAGTGAAATCTACGACGAGGTTTACGTCCGATTTCCCGCTAAGTTAGGCGATGCGCAGAAGGGCTTCAATCCGCGATACCGTTGTACATTTCATAGGGAGCGAGGGCACCGAACGGAGGACTGTTTGCCTTTAAAGCAGTGCTTGGAGGAGTTGGTCACTGGCGGACACTTGGACCGTTACAATCGACGGGGGCGTCAGGGCCGTACACCTTGCTCCGGCTGAGCCAAGTGGTTTGGACGACCTAGAAGCACCCCCCCCAAGGAGTGGTCAATGTGATCCACGGTATAATAGAGCTGGTGCAGGTATGCGAGCTCCGAGGGATGATAAAAAAAGTGGAACATATGAGGGAAGTTTTGTCAGTCCAGCCCGTGATCAAAAGAGGCAAGACCGAGGAGAAAAATGTGCTTAACTTCTCAAGCAGGGATCTTGAGCACATTCAAACGCCGCACAATGACGCTCTAGTGGTCACCATTCACGTCAAGGACTTTGATGTTAAGTGCATTTTGATCGACCAAGGTAGCTCGGTCGAGATCATGTACTATAACGCCTTCAAGTAGCTGAAACTCAAGGATACAAATTTGGCTCCGGCAACCTCGCTGCTAGTTGGTTTTAACTCACAATCGGAGTGGCCAATGGGAAAGATAATCCTACCAGTCAAAGCTGGATCCGTGGTCAAACAGGTGGAGTTCTGGGTGTTAAAGATGCCTTCCACATACAATCTGATCCTAAGTAAGGGGTGGCTTCACGCCATGCAGGTGGTGGCGTCGACCTACCACCAGGTCATGAGGATTCCCTCGGTTACGGGGGAAGTTGAGGAGATTTGGGACGATCAAGTCATGGTTAGGCAGTGTTTCGGGGCAACGAATGGGAGCCGAGCAGCCAAAGGCTTCATGCAAATTATCGAAGGCCTGGAAGATCCTGGATGATGTGGGCACTAGGGCCGAGGAAAAGGTTGTTGAAGTTTTGGTGGAGGCGCAAATCGGCACAGAGAATCCTGACAAGTTTTTTTTGCTGGGATCCAGCCTGACTGCGCAAGAACGGACGGAGATGGTGGAGTTCTTGGTGGTGAATATTGAAGTATTTGCATGGATTCCATACGACAAGCCTGGCATCGATCCAAGCTTTATTTTCCACCAACTCAATGTCTTTCTGGACGCACGACCTGTCATTCAAAGAACGAGGAGATCAGCCCTTCATTACGCCGAGGTAGTGGCGGAGGAAGTCAAAAACCTGCTAGAAGCTAGGGCAATCCAGGAAGTGCACTATCCTCGGTGGGTTTCAAACACGGTCGTAGTACCCAAGAAGAATGGAAAATGGCGAGTTTACGTTGATTACAAGACGGTCAACCGAGCTTGCCCTAAAGACAGTTTTCTTTTGCCCAGAATCAACCAGCTGGTAGATCTTACAGCCGGTCACGACCAACTCAGTTTCTTAGATGCCTATTGCGGTTATCACCAAATCGCCATGCATGAACCCGACCGCGAGATAACCTCTTTCACGATGTCGAGGGGATTTGTTCTGTTCTAGATTCATGCCTTTTGGTTCAAAAAACGCCGGGGCGACTTTCGAGAGGATGGTGACCAAGATGTTCGCCCATCTACTCAGCCGCACAATGGAGGCTTACATCGACCACATGGTGGTCAAAAGCAAACATCAGGCCACCTACTTGTCCAACCTAGCCGAGATGTTCGCCATTCTTAAACAACACAAGCTTCGCCTGAATGCGTCAAAGTATGCCTTCGGCATGCGATCAAGGAAATTCCTGGGCTTCCTAGTCACCAACCGAGGCATCGAAGCGGACCCCTCACAAATCAAAGCCATACAAGCATTGAAGCAGCCCAACTCGACAAAGGATGTACAACATCTTGCCGGTATGGCAGCCGCACTTAACTGATTCATAAGCCGGTCATCAGATCGTTGCCGCCCTTTCTTCTGAGCCTTGAAGTCCAAGTTCTCATGGGATGAAGAATGTGACAGGGCCCTGGCCGAGCTAAAAACATATTTGTCTTCCGTCCCACTCTTGGTCACACCCAAGCACAGCAAAGAGCTCTACCTTTATCTGGCTATTTCTCAACATGCAGTTAGTGCGATGCTCGTCCGGGCAGAAGATATCCAACATCTCCTAATCTTCTACATGAGCAAAACCTTACTACTGATAGAGTCTAGGTACTTGCCGCTGGAAAAACTTGTTTTGGCACTAATGATGGCCTCCAGGAAATTGGCGCACTACTTTCATGCTCACACAATTGTGGTGTTGACCGAATTCCTTTTAAAAGCCTTATTTAAGCGAACAGATTTCTCCGGCCGAATTCTGAAAGGGGCAGTCGAATTGGGGCAATTCGACGTCAAGTTTCAACCCCGAACAACCATCAAAGCCCAAGCATTGGCCTACTTTGTTGCCAATTTCTCGCCTGGAATTCACCCGGTCTGTCTGGTGGATCTTACCGAGGCAGCTAGGGTGAAGGGGGTAAGAGCGACGGAAATTGCACAACAGAGTGATGTTGGCGACGTAGAAATTGCGCGCTCGTCCACAAATCCATCAGTCGGAGGTGTGCTTCAACTCGGCAATGCGACGTTGGATTTGGGAATAACAGGTCAACCTGTTGGATCTAGCGCCGCATTGCCGAGGGAAGATAACGACACGTCTGTTGCAATCGACAACGGTGAGCTTGTAACAGAAATATCCGAGCAGCCGAGTGACCGTGATCACCTCAACCTTTAAGCATCCCAAGATCCCTCAGAATGCTAGAAACTTTTCATTGGCAAAATATGGAAACTTTTTGTAGATAGCGCCTCAAACCGGCATGGCGCCGGGCTAGACATAGTTTTGATCTCCCCAGACGAACTAACCATCGAACACTCTATCACGCTCGGGTTCCCAGCGTCAAACAATGAGGCCGAATACGAAGCACTGTTGGCCGGACTCAAAAGTACGCTCCAATTGCACACATCCGAGCTGATGGTCTACAGCGACTCCCAACTCATTGTAAACCAAGTGTCTGGAGAGTACAAAGCCAAAGATGACAGAATGGCCAAATACCAAGCTCTAGTAAGAGAACACATCAAGAAATTCCAAGCAATAAGGGTCCAACAAATTGGCCGTGAAGATAACGGCCGAGTAGATGAGTTGGCCGGCCTAGCTTCCATGTTCGACAGATTAACTCCCAGCCCTCTCCTAATTGAGTTCCTCCCAAGACCCAGCATTGAGGACTCGGAGCAGACGGAAGTATTCTACACCGAGCTTGGTCCTTCTTGGATAGACCCTATTATCCTTTTCCTTAAAGAACGGACCCTGCCGACCGATAAAAAGGAAGCACACAAAGTCCGGGTGAAGTCAGAGCGGTTTTGGCTCTCTCCATCTGGCACTTTATATAAGCAGTCATTCACTGGTCCATACCTCAAGTATGTTCATCCAAACAGTGTGGAGGCTTTCCTTTACGAGATCCACGAAGGCATGTGCGGAAGTCACATCGGGGGGAGATCTTTAGCCTACCGCACTATTTCGCAGGGATACTGGTGGCCGTGCATGCAAGCCGATGCGCAGAAATATGTTAGAAAATGCAAAAAATGCCAAAAGTTCGCCCACCAAATTCACCAGCCGGCCAGAGAACTTCTCCCCCTCACAAGCCCTTAGCATTTCGCAATGTGTGGGCTGGACATAGTAGGACCACTCCCAACAGCATAGGGCAACCGGAAGTTCTTTATTGCGGCGACAGACTATTTCACCAAGTAGGTTGAAGCCAAGCCCTTGGCGACTATCAAAGAAAAGGATGTCAAAAGGTTTATTTGGCAAAACATGATTACACGGTTTGGCGTTCCCAAGGTTTTGATTTCTGATAATGGCACCCAATTCGATGGACGGTTGTTCAGAGGATTTTGTGAGGAATTGAAGATAGAATTCTACAACTCCACCCCGACCTACCCTCAGTCCAATGGCCAAGCTGAAACATCGAACAAGACCATTCTAGATGGATTGAAGAAAAGGCTGGAGAAAGCCAAAGGCAAATGGGCCGAGGAACTTCCTAGTGTCCTCTAGGCATATCGAACAACTCTGAGACGCTCGACCGGGGAGACTCCTTTTGCCTTGGCATATGGCATAGAGGCAGTTATCCCATTGGAGATCAGCATGTCCACCATCCGTAGCAAAAATTTTGAGACCGAACTGAACTCTGGCGCCATCGCCTTGGAATTAGACCTAGCTGACGAACGCTGAGAAAAAGGCGTTAATCTATGTGGCCGCATATCAACAAGAATTGTCTAGAAAGTACAACAAAAAAGTGCACCCCAGACCGTTTAAAGTCGGGGACTGGGTTTAAGGAAGGTGATGGGCAACACACTAGTGCCGGGCGAAGGAAAGCTTGGGGCAACTGGGAAGGGCCTTATAGGATAATCGGTCTGGCGGGTAAGAGGGCATACCACCTAGAGGACTTGGATGGCAAGAGTGTACCCCGGCCATGGAATGCCGCCAATCTCAAGCTGTACTATTTTTAGTATTTGTCTTTTGTGTGTAATTTTTTGTAACGGGACAAGTTTCCCCTCTATTTACCAATATAATACTCCATTTGCCAATGTAATAGGAATGAATTATTTTTTTATAGGAAGTTTGTTGTGTTTAAGGTAATGTAGTGAATGAGGGGCAACCGCCTTCTAAGCCGAGATTTTACCCCGGCCAAAAAAATTGATAATTTGTTCAACTCTATGGTTTTAGCCGAGATGTTTTACCCCGGCTAAAAAAGTTGATGATTTGTTCAACTCTATGGTTTTAGCCGAGATGTCTTATCCCGGCGAGAAGAGTTGGTGATTTGCTCAACTCTAGTATTTTTGCCAAGATGTTTTATCCCAGCTAGAAGAGTTGATGATTTGTTCTAGTATTATTGCCGAGATGTTTTATCCCGGCGAGAAGAGTTGGTGATTTGTTCAACTCTAGTATTTTTGTTGAGATGTTTTATCCCGGCTAGAAGAGTTGATGATTTGTTCAACTCTAGTATTTTTGCCGAGATGTTTTATCCTAGCGCGAAGAGTTGGTGATTTGCTCAACTCTAATGTTATTGCCAAGATGATTTATCCTGGCTAGTAGAGTTGATGATTTGTTCAACTCTAGTATTTTTGCCGAGATGTTTTACCCAGCTAAAAGGGTTAATGATTTGTTCAATTCTAGGATTTTAACTGAGATGTTTATTCCGGCTAGATGCATTGATGACTTTGTCAACAAAGTACCAAGATAATTTTCTCGGTTCAATCAGTCTATAACACGCTGGGCATGAATAGCACAGTTGCAAGATGAACAATAGCAAACATTACAAGAATATAAGCGAAATGCGAACTTTTCATTGATTGAGAAATTTAGTACATAAGGTAGGGCTTGTAGCCCGATTACAAAAATTCAAATATAAAAAAAAAAAAAAGAAAAAAAGATAAGACTAAACTACACTAATGGGGAGAGGTCAGCAAAATCGTCCCTGGTCCCTTCTGTCGCGGCTTCTAGGTCCACAACTCAGCCTTTTCCTTCTCGTCGGGCTCCTTCTAACTGCCCTTGTCCTTAGCCTCTTCTTCTGCCTCTTCTTCTGCCTCTTCTTGCAAAGAGTTAAAGACTTTGTTGGCATAAGGAATCAGATAGACCGGCAGGAAGGCGGGGGAGGAGAAGCGAACACCTCGGTCTCAGACCCCTGGCTGAGTTTTTCATAAGCAGCCTTCCAACCGAACTTGAAATAGATGTCCTTGGTGGCTTCGACTTGCTTGGTATAATTGTCTTTAACCTCTTTGAAATCGAGATTATTAGCCTCGTCCACGACGGCCTGCTTCACTTGTCTTTCGGCTTCAAGTTGGGCCTTCAATTCGTCCCTCCCTTGCTTGGCCCTATCAAGCTGGCCAAAAAGTTTGGTGTTGTCGGTGTTGGTCATTTCAAATGAAGCCTTCGCCCAGCCAAGCTCAGCGGCTACGTTTTTATTGGCATTGTTTAGCTTGGTAACTTTCTGGCACAGGTTCACAACGCGGTCCATGACCATGTGTTGTTTCTGGACGGCCTGTATCAAGAAAGGTGTTAGTCGAAATAAGAAGACTAACCGAGCAAGGAGTTGGTTAGATTTCAAAACGTACCCTGGTCATGGACTTGAACGAGGATTTCACGAGCCGGGTGTCAGGAACATGTTTGCTCCCGGTTACGTCGCTCGGAAGCAGCAGTGCCTTTGATAAGTCGAAGGCAAGGAGGTGCTCTTTGTCCCCCTTGACAGACGCGGTGGCCGGGATATCTTTGCCCCTATGTTTGAGCTCCGGTCTCCACGGTGCAGCTGCCTCGGCCTCCTGCGATGCTTGTTCAGTGCTTAGTTCGGCCACAAGCTCGGCTGAGGGGTCGGTCGACCGGGCTCGCTTGCTAACTCGGCAGGACTCAGGGGGGGCGGCCGTAGAAGCCAAAGCGATCACAGTCCCCGAGCTCTGGCCGACGGAAGGGGCATGAGGTGGCATGCTCGGTACCTCGGCGGAAGTAGCTGTAATCAGGTTCCTGATCCTACTCATTTTTGCCATTTTCTTCTTCCTCGGTCAGCCGTATGAGGGGCACGTCTGGTAGACTTAGGTCAGGTGAGGAAGATGGAGCCCGGAAGAAGTCTGTGACCTTACTCCTGCGTGGTGTTGAATACTGGTAGGAGGGGACGTAGCCGAGGAGATCGTGGCAGTCTCAGTGCCAGTATCTCAGCACGGCCCTGATCGCTTCCTTGTTAGGATACTGGTAGTTTGCTTGCAGTTCTTCAATAGCTGCAAAAGAAGAACAAAGAAAAATAATTAGCTCAGTGCGAATAATTTTTGTAAAAGAGATCAGTTGGGAAGATAAGCTTACAAGATGAACCGAAATTCTTGCTGATGTACCAACCGGGCACATCAGTTGTTTTGTAGTTACCAGTCACCCAGAAAAAGTCGTCGTCTTTCATGTCTTTGTCCAGCGTACCGGTCACTAATCTTTTCCTACCTGGCCTTATTTTCAGATAATAGTTGAAGCTGTCTTTTGTTCGACCGAGCATGCATTGACGCAAGATCTCGGCTAGGCCTAGGTTTAAACCGAGTCGGTTGTTTAGCTCAGGCCCGCCGTTCATAATTCGGAAGGTGATGGTAGATACTAGCGGTGTCCACGGTTCAGTTTGGGACGATTTGCGGTTCGGTTTAGACCCGCCCGCATCTATGCGGTTTGGAGAAAAGTCAACCCGTAACCGCCAGCAATGCGGTTTGCGGTTTGTGCGGATAGGGTTCACGGACGTGCGGGCGGTTACGGGCGGTTTGCGAATTGAACAATTTCTCCTCCTCACTTCTCAACAAAACTTGTATAGTTTGCCATTGTAACTGCTTTCTGATTGACATAAAGATAACTAAGAGAACAATCGTCTAGCATTGTATTTATGACTTCAACAAATGCCATAGATTAACAAACTAGACTAGGGATCGCTTGTTATCGACCTCTGTGCTAATCTGCAAGTTAACTGGGTATTTTAAGTCAAATTCATCATGAAAGAACAGCCTCTTGCAAGACAATATAGTCACTAGGGTGTACATGGTATGAGAGAAGTTTAGTATCAATAAGCAGCCACACAAGGGCCAAGTTATTCATCAAAGAGTTTGTGGATGTCCCACTTCTATTTTATTTTTTAATGTTTTCAAAAACACAAACCAACATTCAGCATAAAGTCATTACAAACAAAGTCAAGGGCACTTATAAAAGCCAAAAACAAAAATTGAGACTCATCAATGGAAACAGTTTACAAATTATGAATGATGTAATGTAACCTCTTGAAATCTAACAAAAACGGAATCCTTCGGACAGTCAACCTGTGAAATATGGTAAGGAAATAACCATACCTGAGCAACAATTTTCCTGATCTGTGCCTCAAAACCCATGTCCAACATTCGATCAGCCTCGTCCAATACAAGGTAAGTAACTCTTTTCAAGTTTGTGTGTTGTGCTTCTAACATATCTATCAGTTGACCAGGTGTTGCAATGACAATTTCAACACCTGACATGGCAAAGCAGTAACTAATTAACTCCCGTCCACCAATCTACAAGTGCACAAGTTTGCACACAGTTGAAAGAGTTGTCCAAACGGGGATAGTACAAATACCTCTTTGAAGATCACGAATCTGCGGTCCTTTTGGTGCACCACCATAGATACAGGTAGTTCTAATATTTGCACGAGATCCAAATTTTACAATTTCCAAGAAACACACAGATTCAATATGCAGATTCAATTCTAAAAAAAATATAGATGCAAAACAAACAGATCCAATACAAATTCAATTCCAGATTCAATACAGATTCCAAAAAAAAAAATACAGATTCAATACAATTCCAAAAAAAAAAAATACAAATTCAATGCAGATGAAAAAATACAGATTCAATTCCAAAAAAAAAAAACAGAGCAAAACCAGAGAGTGAGACTGATGAGATGAGAGATCAGGGAGAGAGAGAGAGAGAGAAAGAGAGAGGCTTACCTGTGATTGATCGGTGCAGATGCAAAACCAGAGAGTGAGACTGATGAGATGAGAGAGTGAGGGAGACAGATCAGAGAGATATCTGATATATATATATATATATTGTAAAAAAAACTCAAAGATTGGGGCAAGAGAGAAAGAGACTGAGACTGAGAGACAGAGAGGCTTACCTACCTGTGAGTCGATCGGTGGTGCGATGAGAGAGTGAGTCGATCGGCGGTGCGATGAGAGAGTGAGACGATCGGTAACGAGAGTGAGAGAGACAGTGATGAGATGAGAGAGTGAGAGAGAGAGAATCGTGTTTTTGAGTTTGAAAGGTAGATAGATGATAGATCATAAGGGTTTTTTTGTTTTGTTTGGTGAGATGAGATGAACGAACGGTCAGATTTGAAAGAGGGAAAATAATAATAATAATAATAATGTATTAATGTAGGCGGGTTAAGCAGGTGCGGTTTAAACCCGCAACCCGCCCGCAACCCGAAATTTATATAAAATCCAAACCGCACCCTACCCTAATGTGTTTGCGAAACCGCCCACACGCGTGCGGTTCGGATCAGGTATGGTGGTTTGGGCGGGGCGGATAACCCTATGCCTAGCCCTAGTAGATACTTGGGTGGGTACTAGCCCGGTTTTTCTCAAAAATTCGCACATGAGGGGCTGTACCGGGAAGCGCAACCCGCCATCAATCATGCTCAGTACTGTAAAGGGGCAGGATTCTAATCTGCCCCACGGATTTATACCCTCTTCACCGAGCTCCAGGTGTACGTCGGCGGGGACGCCATACTCCTCGCGGAACACGGCAAGGGTGCTCAACGTGTCTACAAGGAAGCGGTAGTACCCCATGAATGACCGGCTTGTTCAGCTCGGCAGTGTTGGTTTGATTAAATTTTGCACAGCGACTGCTCGGTCTTTGAGAGCCCTTGTGTTGGTGTCTGGTCCCCTAGGACTCTGCAGTTAAAAGCCAAGTGTAAGTGATAGCGCGGTCGCGCAAACGAGCTTGAGTTCAGCCCGGTCACTTTGGGCATAACAGCACCTTAGTCTTATTAGGTTAGTTCAACAGCTCGGTCGCTTAAAACGGACCATATATTAGCCCGGTCAAGCATCCCAGAGCTTTCTTAACTCGGCTCTCGCCTAAGTCCTACAAACTTGGAACTAACTCGGTCTACTTATGATTTTGGATCAAACGAAGATATGTAGCCCGGTCAGTCCCAGATCCTCGCGTGTTCATCATAGAAGATGATGGATAGTTGAGGGAGAAGGGGCAGAAATGGTTTTTGATGGCCACACCCTAGGCTAACTTCATTCGAAGTCCTAAAACCTACTGTCATCATGCCCTAGACTCAACTATGACAGTCACAGGCCCAAGTATACAATAAAAACATAAATAACGGATGAAGAGTAGTGGAGGGTTGAGGACTTACAGGTTATGGCACGGACGGTGGCTCGAAGCAGTAGGACGGGGCCCCCAACGACGGCGAAGGTGAAGATTAGCGGGGAGGCTCCAATCTCAGTAGAATAAGTGAAAGGCGAGAGCTCTGGTTCGCAGGGTTGCTTAAGAGCTGAAGATGAACAGAAGAGGAAGAGATATGAAGGGAAGAACGACGAATATAAGAGAGGAAAAGAGGCGCCAAAGTTTGAATCTAAAGAGATAGCGTGAGGCGGCTGGGTTGGCTGCTGGAGGCCAATGAATGGGCGACACACGTCTGTAATGGCAGCGACGTCAGTATTGAAAGGACAGGTTGGTAGGTCGAGGCGTTGACCGAGCAAGTCACAAGACCGAGCGTGGGACTTAGCACGGTGAATGGCTTGCAATGTAAGGCCGAGCAGATGAATGACCCCGGTCGGAGCATGTAATCCCGGCCACGCTAGCGCGGACGAAATTAAGGGGCAATTTAGAGGGAGATTACATAAGCTGGCTTTGGGCCGTGGTAATGGCCGAGCGAATTGGGCCAAGCAAGTTTGGGCCGAGTTAGGTTGGGCTAATCCGGTGGTTTTGCGCTCAGTCAAGGCCCAGGTCCGATTTGGCCAGGGTAATTTCAGACTGCGGGCCTGTAGCACGTCCGCGGGGGACCTCGGCTACAGCTCGGACTCGATTTTTGTGTCGCGGTTCTAAATCTGAACCAAAGAGTCCAAATCCGGCAAATCGTTTGAGAAAACAGATTTTTGAAAAAGTAGTGCCAAACATGGACTGCTTTGCCAGATACAGAGTCGCCACCTAAATATTTTTAAAATGGGAAATTTAGGAAACCCTGACTCGGTGCCGAAGGCCACATGTCCGTCATCACCAAAGTGGTCTTGGCTCGGGAGCTTGGGTACGATCGGGGAAGGTCAGCTATGAGCACCCCCTTTCGCCCGGTCCGAAGACCGGCCTCTACTAACCGTGATATCCGATTTTGAAAACTTTACATGTTCTTATTCCGGTTATTAACCTAGAATTACTATGTGATGCGCACAACACAAAAGTATAGACTAGATTGCCTAACTTGGAAATAAACATTGCATATCCGTTTTGTTTCGAAAAACGTGTTGTTTTCTTTTGCTACTCGCAAGTAGGCTAAAATACGGATTTCAATGAGTTATTCCAACTCAGGCAATCCAACCTTCACCCACAGGCATTCAAACAGTAATATCACATAAGCATTTGGCCACATGGCAAGCATACTGTCATGGCAACATTCACACGCATGTGGTATGCTAAAGCATAAAAAACTTACATCGTACTCCGTGCCAAAAACAATAACCCGGTTAGCAAACATGCATGACCTAGTTCATGTTAAGTGGCTAATGCAACACAGGCATAGATGCAATCTAGAGTAGGCTCGGCTAACCCTAAACATGGCATGTGAAATGTGCGAGTAGCACGTATTCAATTCGGAATTGAAAATTGCAATGCAGTTTGTATGATGTACCGAGCCCGGTGCATGTAAACAAATGCATGAATGCACGCATGTGTAGCATAAGGTATGCTAATTTAAATATGCCCTAATCTACCATCATAAGCAGGTAAATAAAAGGGAAGAAAGAAGTGGGGGTTGGAAGACATACACACACTCACCCACACTTATTACAATTGCGCCCTCACTCGGAGGGACCAAAATAATAATACAGTCCCAAAATAAATGAATAAATATTACAAATTCTAATTACTGAATAAATAAATGTGAAATAAAAGGGGGCCACAGCCCCTCGCCTCGGGATGCGCGAATGATGTATGCTCGATGTCCGCCTTGCCCGAGAACCCGCACCATGCCGCTGTTGCCTCTGTTTTTACTGCCCTATCTCTCCAAAAATTGCCAAAGTCCTGGGACATGCTCCTTACAAGCTGTAGATCATCACCGGCCGGATAGAATACCCACCGGCCATGTACAATAGTCACCGGCTGCAATTGATAGTTATCGGCACAAAAAGATTGCCGGTCGGCACTAAATTCCTGCAGGAGACAGTTTTGACAGCAACAGACAGCAGCAGAGCATGGCATTGGAATTTTGGGACAAATGTATGCACGGACACACTCCCTATCATGCAATAGACTCAAGGGAGCATGGCCCTCGACCCCCGGGCCACCAATCACGTATTTCAATGCATGATGGCCCAAGAAGCCAAGTTAGCAACTTTTAATGGAATGGAATGCAAGCACAAACAAACAAGAGGCCCAACCTCTATCATGGTGATTCAAGAGGCAAGGTATGCATGCCAAATGCAACCTAAACATGTGGGCTAAGTATGCAATATGAGCATAAAGGCAAGTATGCAAACATGCAACATGTATTAGGCACACAACCTAAACCAACAAGCATGGCATGCAACAAACATGCAACAATGGACTTAAACTAACATGGATAGCTCACAAGCATGCCAAAATCAGCGGCCATAAGATGAAAAAGAGATGCCTCGAAATGCGTGCATACGGGCACGCAAATCGAGGCGATGGCATACAAGCATGAAATAGCATTCTAATGAAACATGAAGCATGGCATACTACACGTACAAATTTCAGTAGCTAAATGAGGGGCAAAACAGCCCCGAAACAAGGCGAAATGACACCCGATGCATGGAATCACTCCCGAAATGCAAAACTAGGCCTCCGAAATGGCCTATAGCTATGCTAAACATGCAAGATATGAACATGAAGTATGAAGACAGCAGCTAGACAGTCCCAAAAAAATCATTTTTTCAGTATAAAGCATGGCAAAACAGCAAACAAAAATGAGGCTAAACTAGCATGCGAAAATGGCCCCAAGAGCAAGCTATTGAAACAACCCACAGCTGCTGTCCAAAAATAGAGAAAGGCCCTTCTTCATTGTTGAAGAGGGGCCCGAAAAATAGTGTTTTACAGTTTATGGTCAGCCCCAAAAACAGATACAAGTGGGCTCAAAATGTCATACAAAACAAGGGCAAAATGAGGCCACAACATGAGGTATGCAAAGTATTCACTAAACAGACAAAAACCCTTCATGAGACATGTAGAGGGGGGCAAACTAAGACCTTTTTCAGGCCTGTCGAAGACCCAAAACCAGAAGCATGGTAGGCTAACAAAGCATGCAAAATTACGGTAAATAGAAGAGATTATGAAACAAGTACAAGATAGGGGTCCCAAAAAAGGTTGAGCCCTTCTTCAATGTTGAAGAAGGGCTCAAAATAAGCCTACTTACAGCTTACATCAAGCCCCAAAACAGATCATACATCAGCCAAATATTCTATGCAAGAAACATGGCATACAAGAGGATATTGAGATAGGTGCTATATGCAATCACCAAACGGCAAGGGGTCCTCAATCAAACATGAAGAGGATCCCAAAATAAGACTATTTGAAGTTTGGGTCGGAGCCCAAAAGTGCTTGCAAGCAAGGCTAAGAGATGATGCAAGAAAATGCTAGTTTGAGGGAAATAGACACTTACCCTTGAAGACCAATGAACCAGCAGGTTTTGATCCAAGTTTAGGTGCTCTTAAGCTCTGCAAATGACCTCCAAGTCGCTGGAAATGGAAGTGGTGGTGTTGTGCTATGGGTTGGTGAAGGAATGGTCCAAGAACAAGGTTGTTTGGAGGTGGATTGAGAGAGATATGGAGAGAGGGGGTGGGATCTATATGTATATATCAGATATACATATATATCTGCTGGTTTTTTGTTCCAAACCTCCAACCCTAGACAAAGGAGAAGAGAAGAGCTTATATAGGCCAAGTATAAGCTCTTAACTTAATGGCTAAGCAAATGGAAAAGGGTCAAAGGGGCCAAGGGGGGGGTGCAAGGCTTCTAGGAGAAGCTAATACAGCTGGCCAAGCTTCTCCAAGAAGCTTGGCCAAAGGGTTCAAGCTTCTAGAAGCTTTAAGGGGTCAAAAGGCTCAAAAGGTTGCAAAAGGGGTAAGTGATAGCTACGGGTCTCATATGGCCGAGAGCCCTTCAACAAAGTTGGAGAGGGGCTCAAAATAAGAAACTTTGTAGTTTACGACCAAGCCCAAAACAGCCCAAAAGTACGCCTAAAGTACCGTGCAAAACAGGCCTAAAAAGAGGTAAAGAGACAAGTGATAGATGGAGATGTCAAACAGTAAAAGGTCCTTAATCAAACATGAAAAGGACCTCAAAATATGACTATCTCAAGTTCGGGTCGGGGCCCAAAAATGCAAGATGAGGGTTCGGGAGCCGAAACACGCAGTTGGGGGCCCCGAAAGTGGGCTGTTAGGCACCGGCAGTGGCATACGGCCACGAAGTGGGTATCAAAGGCCCCAGGGTTCCTTGTAATGATAAAACAGAGATTCCCGCCGAAAATGAACAAAAACCGATGCGAAATGAATGCTCGGGGCCTAAACCGCGCGGTTCAAGGTCCCGAAAATGAGCTGCAGGCACCGAAAGTGGCGTACGGCCACGAAGTGGGTATCAAAGGCCCCAGTGTCCCTCGGAATGATAAAATAGAGGCACTTGCCAAAAACCGGAGAAAACGGAGATGGTTGGGCGGTCCCGAACCGAGGCACACGGCCTGACGGCTCCGAAAACCGGGAACCGGGCTCCGAAATGGAAAAAATGGCCTGCGACCACAAAACGTAGCCTATGGCCACTGAGAGATGGTCTACGAGACCTCTCCCTCCCTTTGGAAAGAGAAAACAGAGAAAACGGAGCCTGGTTCGCAAACCGAGACAAAGCACAAAAGAGTCCGGAAGTCCGGAGGCAAGGCTCGTAGCCGGGACTCCGCAACCTCAGAACGAGCACAATATGCAACATCACCAAGCGCTCAATTGATGACGTCTGAGTCTTAAGGTCGGTCAAAAATGGGGTGTCTACAGGGCCCGGTTCTCTTTATTTGCTCGCTGAGTTAGGTGGGTCAGATCCTCCGCAAACCAATCCAACTGAGCAGGAGCTCGGTCATAACGGAGGGCGACTAAGCTGCAGTGGAAGTAATGCATGTCATAACGGAGCTCAGTCATAACGGAGGGCGGCCGAGCTTGGTCATAACAGAGCTCGGTTCAGAGCATTGAATGTCTCAGAAATAGTGCGGTCGTAGAAAGAGGGGGCGGCACCGGGCTGTCCGTTTGTGCCAACGCCGTTTGGCGGTTTGGTTAGGTGGTGTTTAGCTATATTTGCGCTGACACGTGGGAAAGTGGGATAGATGAGCAAGTCCACGCGTCAAAAGGCAAATGGACGCAGAGGCACGCGCAGAAGGTATATAAGCGTGACTACGCCCCTATACTGAAGTATGGAACATCTTCTAGTGAGAGAAAAACTAACACATTGTCTCCCCTCTCTTCTCTCTCTCTCTCTCTCTCTCTCTCTCAGTGTGTGCTGACTTGACCGTCAGAGGGGTTTTCCGACAACGCACCACCAGGTAGCTCACCTTCGTTGTGTTCTCAGGTCGATCAGAGGAAGGCGCAGCTTGGACACAAGAAGTACGGATAACGTCGGATACATAGCCCCCGTACAGATTACATATTAATATAATTTTGAAAGAATTTTTTTTAGATTTTTAGTATGGGATTGGACTGTCTCCAATTATTTTTGGATTCCATTTTGATAATTTGAACCGTTCATATTTTAGGATTCATCGAGTACATTATCCTTGTAAAAAAATTATATCGATCAAATAATGAAAACCATGTAGATGGTGAGAAAATAAACAGTACGTGAATTCTGTTATTCGATTGACTTGACTTTTTACAGTAATGATGTATTGAAAAAATTTTAAAATATAAGCGGTTTAAATTATCGAAACAGGACTCAAAAATAAACTCACAAGACCCAACAATCCCTCTCCAATTTGATAGAAGACTGGAGAGAAACCATGACCTTTAAGCCTTTGTTTGAGAAGAGCATTTTTAGCTTAATTTTTAGATTTTTTAACCCAGTAAAAAAAATTTAGTTTGAGATAAAGTTTCAACTCTTTTTTTTTGTAATTTTATAAGAAAAAAATAAAATAATTATAATTTAAATATGATATTTTTTTATTAATTTTTTATTTATTTTATCTTTTAATAAAGTAAATTAGTCTCAACTGTTCCGCCAAACAAAACGAGTTATCACTGATTTTAACAAAAGTATTTAAAAGTTCTAAAATAAGAGGAACTCTAGAGTCCACTCACCCTGTTTGGTAAAACTGTGAGAAAGTGCTTGTAGCTTATGCCTAAACAGCTTATAGCTTATAACTATGAATATAAACTGATTTCTGACTTATAAATTAAGCATCTCCTGCCCCACTCAAAGAATAAGCTGATTTCTGACTTCCAAAAAGCTATAAGTTATAAGCTATAAGCTAAACCAAACACATCAAAATAACTTAAATTAAGCTGAAAGCTGAAATAAGCAGCTTTTAAGCTGCACCAAACAGGCACAATGTGATATTTTCACCTTTTTTATCTTTCAATGCCACGTGTCCATTTACGCTACCATGATTTTAAAAAGAGAGATTCCGTGCAAGAAAACCAGAAGGTCCTATCGATTCCGTTATGTGGATCAACGAAAACAAAGTTCTCGGTTAGGAGGTTGGACCTCAAGTTGTCTTGTCAGTACTTGGTGTGGGTTCAATGCTCCCCCGCTGTGCGAGTCCTGACTTAAGCGAAGCTTGTCTTGGGAGGTCGGGGCAAGTTCCCAGATTATAGTCTCCTCGCTCGGAACGGCTAACAGGACACCTTGGTGATCTCTGCAAGGGGCGCTGCCTTGGACTTGCGGGAGGGTAGGGAGGATTTTCCTGTAACAAAAAAAAAAAAAAAAAAAAAATCAAAGTTCTCATGAAAATAAAAAGTAAATTACAAATACAATTTTGAAATTTAAGTCTCGTTTAGAAATAGATTTTTTTAGTAATTTTTTAATTTTTTAATTAAAATATAATATAAAAAAATTAGTATATTTAGGATAATTTTTAATTTTTTATAAAAAAATATACAAAAAGTAAAGAGAAAAGAGAATTTTTAACTTTTTGATAAAATTTGTTAGCTTTTTGACTTTTTTAATAACTTTTTGACTAAAAAAATTACTTGCCAAACAAGACCTCAATTAAAACACGAATTATTTTTTATAATTTTAAAAATTACGTTTTATCTTCTAAGATTTTTAATTTCATAAGAAATCGTTCATAATAAATTATCAAGTTAATTAGCAGTTTTTAATGCGATCAGAAATATGTTTCGATTAGTAATTTAGGTAATTTTATTATTATATAAAAAAATAATTATGAATTTTATTTTTTAATTAATTCTGTTAAATAAAAAATTTTAATAAAAAATAGTTATAATTTTTAAAATAAATAAAAACTACTTGGTCAAACTAGTGTGAGAGAGAGACGGGGAGAAAGCGAGGGCTAGTTAAGACCTTCACCGGTGCAGCTATTACTGCTATACAAGTCCAAGTCTCATGGAGAGGGGGAGAGGGAGAGAGAGAGAGAGAGACAGAGACGGAGACGTCGGCGTTGAACATGTCTTTGCTTTCTTAGTATGTGGAACATGTCATTGATCTTCTTTACTTCGCTTTTAGATAATCCATATTTAAGAACCCATCTGTCTCTCTCTCTCCCTCCTTCAGTGGTTCTCAATAATCTCTCTCTTGAAAAGGTATTTAAAGTATGTCCGCCGAACATGGTGGTGGAGGAGGAGGAGGAGATCGGACTCTTCAAGTAACACCCACTTGGGCTGTAGCAACTGTTATCTTCATATTCATCTTCCTTGGCATTTTCATTGAATACTTGATCCATCTCCTAGGCCATGTAAGTAACAACCAATATGTTAAAAAGTTAGGACAAATTGTATTAGTAGTCCTTCTATGTTTTTTTACTTGTATTGTTTTGACTCTTATAATTTTAATTGGTTCGATTTTGATATTTAATTTTAGATTTTGTCAATTTAGTTCAATTCATAACACCTGTTAAAGATTTTTGACGAAAATTTATTACTGAATTAATTGATGTTATTAACTTACTGTATGTTTTGATGTTATGTTTTTTTTGGATTGAATATAGGCTAATTTGTGCTTTGTAATTTGATGTAGTGGCTAAAGAAACATAGAAAGAATGCAGTGTCTGAGGCAGTAGAGAAGCTAAAGTCAGGTTTGTTTCAATAATTTTTTGCCTAACTTCTTGTAAATGTGTGTTTGGATTCAACTTCATGGAAGAGTTGATTCCACTTCTAAACCTTATAACAATTAATCAATTTAAGCTAATCTTGAATGCTTCCCTCATGTTGCATCCAAACGTAACCTCATTTGCTCCCTCTTTTACTTATTTGTTTTTGTTATTGGAACATTATATCCCAAAAAAGCAGATATATAAAACAAAAAAAAATACATAATGGTGTGATTGCATTAGAATTGACCATTTTAAAACAAAGTTTAAATTAAAATAACATTTAATTGCAAAATAATACTCCCACATCCTTATGACAAATTTCCTATAAAATTCTATATAAATTGCATTTTCTAAATTGCATTTTCTAAAAAAAAAAAAAAAGAGAAGTGTAATGATTTACAAATAAAAAAAATATATAAGAAATTTATCATCAAAAAGATTCTCAAAATTTTAAATATATGGTATAAATTTAAGGTATAGATGCGTCAAACATGAGGAATCTGATTCTCACATTTCAAATTCTAAACTTTCTTTCTAGATCTTGTTTGGTTTGTTTTTGAGAAAGTTGTTTTTGAAAAAAATTTGGGAGAGTTGTTTTAGAAATTTTTTTAGTTTGTTTGGTTATATATTTTGAAAGTAGTTTTAGAGTTTGGGAGTTTGGGATGATTTGATATTTTGTTGTAATTGAGTAGATGTGTGTGAGAGAAAAAGTGATTGAGAAGAAGAGAGGAGAGAGAAAAAGTGATTGATTGATGTGTAAGAGAGAGAAAGTGATTTTGGAAATTTTTTGAGAAAAATCTCAAACCAAACAATTTTTTGAAATTTTTTTTCTAAAACTCAAACCAAACATACCCGTAGCATTTTATTAATTTTTTTTGGTAAATTGAATAGAGTTTGTGGTTGGGTGCAGTGTTGATGCAGTTGGGGTTCATGTCACTAACACTAGCAATAACTCGAAGGGGTATTGCCAAAATCTGCATACCAAACCGTGTTGCTGATTCTATGCTTCCATGTGAAAAATTGGAGAGAAAATTGGAATCCCATTCTCCTTCTCCTATCTTAGATCATGGTTGTTCTAAAGTAATTGTACTAATTTTTTTACATTAATTTGATTGTTTTACAGTGTTGAAAAGTTGATGTTTTGGTCGATCTATGTGTCCGAGTAACAGTTTCTCAATTTACACATAAATCAATTACACTGATTTTGTAACTGATTTTTGTGTTTTTAGACTTTTTTTCTGTATGATGATTTTTTTTATTTTTTTTGGGCAGGGAAAGACACCTCTCATATCGGTTCCAGGGACAGTTCAGCTGAGTACCTTCATCTTTGTATTAGCAGTAATGCAGATTGTGTACAGTATTGCCACAATGGCTTTAGGAAGGGCCAAGGTACAAATTCCATTATCCAGTAAATGCATTCTAATCTTTTGACTCAAACTCATATCAAATTTAAATTTAAATAGAAATCACTCAATACACATTCTAATTCATGATTCAAACTGAAATCCAAATTGAGTTTTACTTAAATTTTTTCCCAAATTAAGAGCGATTCAAATATTTACTCAAAATTTATCACTCTACCACTAATGAAGTTTTAGTCAAATTTATAGTTAAATATGAGTTTGTTCAATATGGAGTGATTCATATTAAATAAATTTTTTACTCATACTGTTTGTCAGATCTAGATATGACCCTATAAAAATCTTGTAAATTTTTTTTATTCATGTATTTTCTTTAATGTAAATATTAAAAATCTCATTTGAGCTCGGTTTGTTTATTAATGAACGAGGTCGAGCTCAATTTTTAAACTCGTTTATTAATCGAGCCGAGTTCGAGTAGTCCTAAGTTCGGCTCGATAAGGCTTGTAAATATAAAAAAAATTAATATTTACTTTTAATAATATATCAAATAATTTTTTTATAATTTATTTTATTTTTCTATTTGTGTAAATTTACATATTTGATAGATGAAATTTATTTTTATTTTCTTTATATAAGCATTCTTGTATATTTTATTCATAATTTTCTATTTTTTTATCTTAATAACTAAATTAATATAAGTTAATTTTTTTTCAAGCTCGAGCTTGAGTTTGAATGCTCGAGCTCAATTATTTAAGCTCAACTTGAACTTAGCTAAAGCTCAAACTCAACTAATTCTTAATAAACAAATTTAAACACTCAAAGTTTGACTCAACCCATTTGCCACTCTAAGGCTTCGTTTGGGAAGCCAAGTTTAGGAGTTTTTTTTGACTATTTTAGCCACAAAAAATAAAATAAATTTTTTAACCCAATAAGATAAAATATCACATCACATTTATAATCATTACATTTTTTCCCTCACAAAAAAGCAAAAAAATCAAAAAAAATCAAAAATCCTTCTCAAATAAGACTTTTTAACCCTGGATTAAAATAGCCAAAAAAGTCAAAAAATCAACACACTCCCCAAACCAACCCAAAGTTGCAATGTTACAAATGAATGTGACTAAAAAAAATATGCAATCATCCATTTGTGTGGATTTCATTGAGCGCCCACTATGCATGTCCGTAGATTCTCTTCATTGCATAATACAAATTTTTAATAAATTATAAATACATTCTTTAAAATTTACTTAAAATATAAATTATTCTTAATAATTTTAGAAATTACATTTCACTCTTTCAAATTTTTAATCGTATAATAAATAATTTTTTTATTAATAAATTTTAAAATCAATTATAATTTTTAATGATAACAGAAATATATTTTAATTAATAATTCTAGTACTTTTATAAGAAAATAGTTAAAAATTTAATTTTATTTATCAATTTTATTAAATAAAAAAATCTAACAAGAATACTTATAATTTTCATAATTGAACAATTTGTATTTTAAATAATTCTGTGTATTGATAATTTATTTTAAATTTTTGTGGCAAAGACCACTTGGATTGGAAAGTCAAAAGCCCAATTTTTGTCCTTTTGGACTTTTACTTATGCAAAGACGGATCTTTTTAGGGAGCTGCTATTTACACACACACAACCCCCTCTCCACACACACTTAATGAAGGAGGTGTGTGGAGAGTGTAGAGAGGGGGGATGTGTAGAAAGTGGATGTGGGGTGTATAAATAGAAGCTCCCATCTTTTTAGCTATATCTTTTTAGTTGCCACTCATGACTCAACTACATTTTTTTTTTTTTTAACGCTAATATTAATTTAGATTTTTTTTTTTTTTCCTGCTTCAATTGTTAAAAACATAAATAACTTTATTTTCTTGATTGATTGTAGATGAGGCGTTGGAAAGCTTGGGAAAAAGAAACCCAAACAGTGGAATACATGGCAGCTAATGGTATAATTTTTATAACTACCTCTCCATTTTTCACACTTTTAAATTATGAATGGAATATAATTACATTTTATACATATTTTTCATATTTTTTCTTTTTGTCTTTTTAAATACTTATCTAAATCAATGATTCAAATACAAACTTAAAGTATCGTTTAACGTGTGCTAATTATGATTTCTTTCATTTTTGTTTATGGATTGAGCTTCTCTCATATTAAAATCACAACATGCGAGAACCTGAGAGGCTTATAGGGTCCACTACGAGTCTCGTTTCGATAATCTAAACCGTTCATTTTGTAGAGTCCTCAATATATAATATCCATAAAAAAAAATTTGGTCAATCCGATAATTATAATTTTTTCATTTTATAACATTTGTCTCTAAGAAAATTGATAGTCTATTTTAAAAATATATTTGTCATTCATTTTTTCAGAAACAAATGCAATAAGATAAAATAAAAATTTACAATTATTGGATCGAATTAATTTTTTTTATGGATATTACACATTAAAAACTCTACAAAATGAACGGTTTAGATTATCGAAACAAGACTTGTGGTGGGCTCTATAGGCCTCTCAAGTTCAACCCAATTTTAAATATAGAAAAATTCATTAGAGTAATGCTACGTCGCTCGAAATCCCAACTCCCGAATCCCCCTAATTTCAAAAACGACATCGTTTTTCCATTATTATTTTTTTGTTCAATCAAAAACGAAGCAGAAGATGGGAGAAGAAGAAGAAGAATAAGAAGAAGAAGAAGAGAAGGGAGAAGAAGAAAAAGAAGAAGAAGGGAAGGGAGAAGGGAGAACTGGACAGGAGGGGGCATCAACCAGGGGCGGAGGAGCTGCGGAGGCACGGCGGAGGCTGAGCTGCTGCGACGAGCTGTGATCGGCCGACGATCTTCTCTCTCTGTTTCCCTCTCTCCTCTCCTCTCTCTTTCTTCCCCTCTCTCTCTCTCGCCTTCATTTCCCTCTGTTCCCCTCTTCATTTCCCTCTGTTTGCCTCTGTTTACATTTTCGGGGGATTCAGGGGGAGCTCATTCGAGCTCCCAAGCTTTATCCAATTCATTATATGCCAGTTTTCTTATAATTATACATTGAATCAGATCCAAATCGGTTTAGATTTACAAGACAAACAACATTTGGGCGACGACATATGACCGATGGTACAACACCAATTCTACTGTGGATTGTGAGTTCATAATCTTGTTATTTTACCAACAAAATTACTCTTTTTTTTTTTCTTCTTTTTTTTTTTGTTTTCATTTATGTTTAATTTTTTCAGTGAAGTATAATTTTCTCATTATGTGTGTTTTTATTTATTTAATATGGATATTCTTGAAATTGAGCAGAAAAGTTTCTTCAGGCAATTTTTCAATTCAGTAGCAAAGGTTGATTATCTCACTCTCCGACATGGTTTCATTGCGGTTGGTATCCTATCCCTAAATCTTTACTTTCTTTTATCTCCAAATTCAATACCATTTTATTGTGATTTCTGTAATTTTTTTCAATTTCATTTTGATCTCTCTAATTTTGCACATCACATTTTTGCATTTCATATTCTAACAATAAAGGGTTGTTTGAGGTGTCCTAAATAAGTGTACTTTTTGTCTTTTTGGACTAAAAAATTGAGAAAAAAAATATTGATATTTGGGTTAACTTTTTAACTTTTTATGGAAAAATGTGTATTAAAAAATTGTATAAATTAGTGTGTAAGGAAAAATTAGGATTGGGAGTTGTGCAGCCATAATTTTTTACTTTTAGTGAATAGTGATAACTTTTTAACTTTTTGAGTAATTTTTTGACTTTTTTTTAACTTGCCAAACTTGACCTAAATATCAGAGAGACTGTATTGTAACAAAACTGAAAAAGTAATATTCAAATAGAATTAAATTGAAATTTTGTTCAAACTGGAGGACCAACGATGTAACAGTAATACCAAAGACCCCAAAAGTTTTATCAAAATTTCTATCAAAATGAGACATTTGGTAGAACTTTTGAAATCTCTGACACTTTTGATGATGTAACTTACTATTATCAAAACTTCCCTAGTTTAAAGTTTCTAAAAAATTGTAGTTACCTATTTCATTGGTGCTAAAAACAATGAGGATGCAAATTATATATGTATTTGTATTGTAACATGATTAATTACAAAAAATTTTGTAGGCTCATTTGTCAACAAACAACACTTTCAATTTCCAAAAATACATACAACGATCATTGGAAGAGGATTTCAAAGTTGTTGTAGGCATCAGGTAAACAAATTTTATTATTTTTGTGTTTTGCAATTCACTATATAGTATGGTTTTGTTTCAAAATCTATTTTTTTAAAATTATTAAAAATTAGTTTTATGGAAATAAATACCAAAAAACAGATAGTATTTTTTGCACAAGACAAAATACAAAAAAGATGAGTTTTTTTAAAAAAAATTATTATTATTTGCTTACTTTATTTGCTTTTAGTATTTAGAAAGAAAAAAAAAATGCAAAATGAAATCAAATAGGATTCTCTCTTTCACGAGCTGAGGTTTTTTTTTTTTTTCCTCACAAATGAATTTTTAAACCTTTAAATATTTCTTTGTTGAAATTTTTATGCCTAACTAAATCACTTTTTGCATTACTTTGGCAGTCCTTTCATGTGGCTTCTGGTTGTAATCCTCATACTAGTCGACGTGTATGGTGAGTTTATATAAATTACTCATATATATATATACACACACATAAATATAGAGTAATTTTTTAAGGTGCTTGAAAAGTTGGCCCAAAAAATTTACTAAAAAATTAATTGTGCATACCGGATTCCGCATTAGATGAAAGTGAATCGGGGCTCCGCACTCAGTTGGACTATCCAGGGACTGGGGTTCCTGCCACAAGAAGCACCGTAAGAGCTGTCCGGCTGGGGTTGACTGGATAACCCCTCCGGTGTGGGAATTAGTGATCGGATAAGAAATGTATAGAGAGTTGAGTTTGTATGTAAGTGTGGTTTACCTTCAATGTGAAGTTCATGTAGTATATATAGGGTTCCTTGCTTACTTCTCAAGATGGTTTCATGGAACTTAGGTGCTGCCAAGTTTCCTTTTAGCATTGTCCAAGGCGGGGGACCACTTGGTAGTTGTCATAGAATGCATATACTCATTGTAGTCATGCTGATAACAAACCACATTCCTCTGGTTCAACAACTTTCGTGATTCTAGGTGTAGAGAACCAGCTGAGGTGGCAACTTGCACATGCACATACTCACAACTTCCACGTTTCTCTGTGAGGTTCCCTCGGCTCGGTACTTTAGTACCCCAATTCAGCCCTAGACGAGGCTTCTGTTGGGATGGGCCGGTCCATTCGGACATCATTGTGTGGGCTCGGCCGCCTTGTAGTTCGGCCCATAGATTCGGTCTTGCAGCTCGGCCCAGCCCAGCATCACGGCTAGACTAGCCTTTCCACTGCGGGTTGGGCCCCAAGTGCTTGAGGACTTTGGTTGACTGTTGATCATGAAGTTGGGCTTAGTTGGATTGCCCACATGCTTGTCTGACCCATTTAGATTTGGGCTTGGATGATTGGACCGGCCCAAGGCTTGGGTCCGACCCATTTCTTATTTACCCCCTTCATTAATCATATTAGCGTGAGAACCTTGCTTATTTAAACAATAATGAATGGGTTGCACGTGTTGAGATGATTATTTTTTCAAAAAATAGGAATAAGATTTTAGGTAGGGTTAGTGGCTAACCTGAAATTGTGAAAAGGGGGCTAAATTAAAATTATTTAAATTTCAAAGGAATTGAAGTACAATTACGTAGAATTTGCTAAACAAACTACTAATTTATTTTTATAAATACTCAAAAAGAATAAAAAATTTCAAAATTGGGGAGTCAAGATAAAATTATTTAATTTTGGAGGGACTTGAGTAAAATTATATAAATTACATAATAAAATTGAGATTTTTTCCAGATTGTTTTTTTTCCTTTCTCATTTTTATTTGCATTTTAACTCATTGAAATTGTATGAATTGAAACAGATTGGCAAGTATACCTCTGGGTATCCTTTCTCCCACTCATTGTAAGTATAAAAAATTCAATCTTTTAGGTTTCCACTTTATGAGTTTACAAGAGAAATTAATTACATTAAGACTCCTCAATTATTAATAAATATCATTTTAGTTCCCTTATTTATAAACAAATACATTTTGACTCTCACAAAAATGTATTACCCACCCCTGCAAATCACCTTTAAAAATGGTGTATTTGTACGAGTTTATAACTAAAGAGACCTAGGTGTAATTAACTCTTCATAAGGGTTTCAATATTTTACATAATTATTATTATTATTGTTGTTGTTTTAAATATTGGATTGTGTATGTTTGTAGATAGTGCTATTTCTTGGAACAAAATTAGAAGTAATAGTGGCAAAAATGGCACTTCAACTGCAAAATCAAAACAATGTGATAAAAGGAGCCCCATTGGTGCAACCCAGTGACAATCTCTTCTGGTTTGGTCGCCCTGAATTCGTCTTGACCCTTCTTCATTACACTCTCTTTGTGGTAATTCTTTCATAACTACCAATTGGTCCTCATTTATACGGTGAATTATACAAATAGTCCCTAAAATATACCGGGATTTTTTTTTCAGCAAAGGTTTAGGATCCTTTGTGTAATTTATCCTTATTGATACAGAAGTAAATTGAATTAAACAACTATTCTTCTTTCGATAATTAACAATCAACTAATTTCCTTTTGATTTTATTACAGAATGCATTTGAATTTGCCTTCTTCGTTTGGGTCACGGTATGAATTTAGAATTATTAGTATTTTCTTTCTTCTATGAGATTGAGATCTTTTATCTGCTTGAGAATGTAGTAATAAACCTATTAAAATATATATTATCTTAATTTTATTTGTTTGATTATTTTTCAGTTACAATTTGGGTTCGATTCTTGTTACAATGAACGAATAGGGATCATCAGTTTCAGGGCGGTATTAGCGTAAGTGCCAAACACACATTCTATTCTCTCTCTCACACAACTACTTTGCTTTTTCTTTTATCTTTTTTTTATTTTTTTATTTTTTTCCTCAACATTCAAGCTAAAAGGAAAGTTGAAGTGTTTCTTTGTTTCGATATATCTTGTCTTCATCATGATAATACACAACACGTCTATGAGCACACAAACATATCACACAGAATAAATAAAGAACAAATCTAGAATTAATATAGTGTGGACAAAAATAAAAAGATTTACGGAAAAAATTGTGAAATTTTTATATAGAATGGTCATACAGAATGGTGTGATTTCTTCGGGCATTTTATTTTCAATGAAATCACCCATTTTTATCGTCATAATTTTAAAAATATTGTTGACACATTACTCTACATGTGTTTTCTATATGAACTAATTTAGAGACCCAGATTAATCCATCCAGAAAATTTGGGTGGGTGATTGTGTAGTAGAAATTAATTTGGATAGTGTGAAGTCCATGTGAAATTCATGTATAGAATAAATCTGAACCATAGGATGAAAATTTTAAATAATTTCTGAGTTGATAAGGGTGAGTCAGTAGTATTACTGTTTCTATATAACATTTTTGTTAGTAAATCATTTTCGTTTTTAATTTATTTGTCTACTTGCATCTTTAAATGGTCTTTGTAGGGTGATGGTTCAAATCCTTTGCAGTTACATTACGCTCCCCCTCTATGCTCTTGTCACCCAGGTTTTCACCCCCCTCTCTCTCTCTCTCTCTCTCCATATATATACATAGCCTGTGGAGCATGTATCAAACTTGGTGTATTTTGTGTACGCAGATGGGAACACATTTTAAGAGTGTGGTGCTAGAAGAACAAACAGTGCATGTCATAAGGAAATGGCATGAAGGAGTGAGAGACAAGAGAAAAAAAAGATCATCACCATTTTCACAATCTCCTCTCCGAGATCGAGATGGCTCACCTAGTGTGTGGAGCAACAACAGAACCAACTCACCAGATCTCTCCTCTCATCACCGGATACCATCTCTAGCTGAATTCTCTTCTCGTCGCCCCCATTCTGAGATTATTGAAATTCCTGATCAAGAAATCAGTCCACATGAGCCAAGCTCATCTACGCTCTCAAAATAACAATATTGACATACGTGTTAATATCAAAATTCAAAATTATGTACGACTAATATTTAAAATTGAGAGATAACCAATGCTACAACTTCTTGAAAATGTACTAAAGAAAGAGGATGTGTGGAAGTTGAGGCAAAGAGATGTGCATTTGCGTGGCATTAATGGCCAATTGTTTTGTTTGTGTACTTGTAATTTGAATAGTTGTTATATATCATCTTTAGATATTTTTTTATTGATCATACTGAAGCATTCAAATTTATGATTTTTTTGGGGGTTCATTTCCACTAACATTCTTTTATAAATTGAGATATCATATGCTTATTAGGGTGATCACAGATTGGGTTGAGTTGGGGTTTTTGGATCTGCATGCTTTGTTCTCCTCAAACATTATGAACACACCAAATTTGAACTCCGTTCTCATCTTTTTTGCATTCTTGGGTATGGAATTAAACATAACGGCTATCGTTGTTGGGATCCTATCTCTAAACGTTTTCGTGTCTCTTGTCATGTGGTTTTCTGGGAGCATAATATGTTTTCATCCTTATTCTCGTTCCACTTATCATCATCTTCTACTTCCATTTTGTTTACTAATCCTTTTATTGATCTCTTTTCTAATGCCTTTGATGCAGGTTCCTCCTCCCTAGAGACGCATTTGCCTACACCTGATCCTATCCCGACTTCTCTCTCTGATGGCCCTGTTGAGTCTTTTATCACCCTACCAGATCCTCCTCCCACCGGTCATCCACATCGGGTAACTCAACCACCTGTTCATCTTCGTGATTATATTGTCGGGTCTACTGCCTTTTCTACTTATGAACCTACCTCCTATCGTGAGGCTTGTACTAATCCTCTTTGGCAGCAACCTATGACTGATGAACTACAGGCTTTAGACAAAACTCATACCTGGGATGTTATTGATCTTCCTCCTGGAATGACTGCAATTGGCTAATAATGAGTCTTCAAAATCAAGACTCATTCTGATGGCTCTATTGAGCGCTACAAAACTTGTCTTGTTGCAAAGGGCTTTACCCAAGAATATGACATTAATTATAAGGAGGCTTTCGCTCTAGTTACTTGGCTTACCTCTGTGCGTAGCTTACTTGTGTTGCCGCTGCTCACCACTGGGATCTCTTTCAGATGGATGTCAAAAATGTCTTCCCCAATGGTGATCTTCTTGAGGAAGTCTACATACAACCTCCCCCTGGGTCTGCTTATCCAGTTCATAAGATTTACAAACTACAGCGTACTCTCTATGGTCTCAAGCAAGCCCCACGAGCTTGGTTTGCTAAATTCAGTTCCACCATCCATGACTTCGGCTTCACCTCCAGCTCATATGACTCTGCTCTATTTGTTCGAACCACTCCTAATGGCACCGCTCTTCTTCTTCTTTACGTGGATGATATGATTATTACCGGTGATGAAGTGGCTGGTATTCTTAGCCTCAAACAATTTCTCAATCGTCAGTTTGAGATGAAGGACCTTGGAAGTCTCAATTATTTCTTAGGGCTTGAAATCTCTCATGATTCCACTAGTTATTATTTATCCCAAGCCAAATATGCATCCAATCTTCTAGCACGTGCTAGTCTTACCGATTGCAAGACTACCTCTATTCCCATTGATCCTCAGACTCGTCTCACTCCTTTAGACGGAGATCTTCTCTCTGATGCTACTCTTTATCGCCAGCTGGTAGGTAGTCTTGTCTATCTCACTGTGACTCGTCATGACGTTGCCTATGATGTCCATCTTGTTAGTCAGTACATGTCGGCTTCCGCACCCCACATTATACTGCTCTACTTTGCATACTTCGCTACCTCAAAGGCACTATGTTCTATGGACTCCATTACTCTACTCACTCTTTTCTCAAGCTTCGTGTTTTTTCTGATGCTGATTGGGCTAGGGATCCTACTAATCGACGCTTCACCACGGGTTTCTGTTTCTTCTTAGGGGATTCTCTTCTTACTTGGTGTAGCAAGAAACAGTCTCTCATTGCTCACTCTAGTACTGAAGCTGAATGCCGTGCTCTTGCTGATACTACTCAGGAACTTTTGTGGCTTCACTAGCTCCTTGCTGATATGGGTGTTTCTTTCCTTGGTGCTACCTCTCTCTATTGTGACAATCAAAGTGCCATTCAGATTGCTCACAATGATGTCTTCCATGATTGCACCAAACATATTGAGATTGATTGTCATTTCATTCGACAACATGTTACATGTGGCACTGTTCATCTTCTCCCTATTTCTTCTGTTGATCAACCTGCTGATATTTTCACCAAGGCTCATCCTTCTGGTCGTTTCAGTGATCTAGTTTCCAAACTCAAGTTGGTTGATGCTTACCCACCTTGAGTTTGAAGGGGGTTGTTAATGTATATATTAGCTTTATATATATATATATATATCTGTATTGTAGATATATCTTTGTATCTCTATCTCTCTCTATCTCTTTGTATCTATATCACTATCTCTATCTCTATCTCTATCCATATCTCCATTTCCTTCTATACTTATCTAGGTTTTTCAACCTATATATATACAGGCATCTCCTATTGTATATTATTTTCAATTCAATATAATACATATACACAATTCCCATATTTCTTTCAACCATTCTAACACCGAAGATTTGTGTATGGAGAACTAGTGCTATGTAAACATGCATAAGGAGTTTGGTTATGGATAGTAGGAGTAGGAACACAATTGATAGTGTAGACAACAGTACAAGCAGCTTCTCCCAAAAAATATTCAGGACACGAGGAAGAAATAAGAAGGGTGCGAGTAATGTCGAGAATATGCCTATGTTTCCGTTTAGCACGGCCATTTTGTTGGGACATGCCAACACAGGAACAATGAGGCTGAGTACCGTGATTCTGAAGGAATGAGAGAAAATCAAGATCCCTATATTCCATAGCATTATTAGATCGAAAAATTTTAATGGTTTTAGAAAATTGAGTTTGGACCATGCTTGCAAAATTGTAATAAAGTTGTTTGAGTTCTGATTAACTTTTCATGAGAAACAACAATGTAAAACGTAAAAAATCATGAACAAAGATAACAAAGTAACGTGATCCCCCCATAGTGGTAGCAGGTAATGGTCCCCAAATATCAAAATGTATAAGATCAAATGGTGCATGAGAAACAGAAGTACTTGCATTAAATGATAAAGCATGTTGTTTTGCAAGTTGACAAGATAAACAATCCAAAGTATCGGGAATGACATAACCCAACTGACTAGTAGAAACTAAAGATTTTAATCGACTAACAGAAATATGTCCTAAACGACAATGCCAAATGTTAAAAGTAGACATGTTGAAAGCAAATGTAGGAGCAACTACCGGGGTAAAGTTTGGAACATGAAGATGAATGAACTCATAAAGACGTCCTTACTTACAGCCGATCCCAAGAGTCTGTCCCGTTTGAGGGTACTGTACCAAACAACCATTAGTAGAAAATGTGACAGTTAGACCAAACTCACATAATTAACTAATAAAGATAAGATTTAAAGCAAGAGTAGGAACAAGATAAACATTTGATAAGGATAGATGAGAGGTGGAAACAGAACCAATATGACTTACAGACTTGAGAAAACCATCAGCAGTATGAATGGAGAAAACAGGAGGAGATGAAGAAATAGAAGAACATAGAGTAGAACTAGAAGTCATATGATTGCAACATGCTAAGCCAAAATACCAGGGAGATGTACCTGAAGTCACAGATATAGCAGTAGAAGGAGATGTACCAGAGGTGGTGAGAAACTATTTAAACATGGCTTCAACATCAGTTTGGGAAAAGACATGAGCGGCTGGATCTAAAGGCTCAAAAAATTCCTCAGAGGCAACAGTAGCAGTGCAATGAGCAGGCAAAGATCTAGACTAATTCCCGAGACGTTATGAACGACCTCATGAGGAAGCACCACGAGTAGTAGATAAGCGGTCTAGATTGCGAAAACAATCTTGCTGCAGATGACTAGGACTAATCTTGTTACAGTACCAACAGAATCTGACTGGGCAATGAAGCAGCAGATGAGTAGAAGGAAGGCCCCGATTCTAACAATAATTGCAAGTAGTGGGCCACTGGGTGGTTGGAGTAGAGGAACTCAATGATTGGGGAGTGGCAAGAACTGTATCCACATGATGAGTCTTCAAAGGGCCAAGACAAGTCTCCTTAGATAATAACTCAAAAATAGCCTGCTCAAGAATGGGCAGTGGAGTACGATGAAGCAGAGATGCACGCACGGGCTCAAACTGGGTAATGAGAGCCATGAGAAACTGAACCAATCGTTGGTGATTACGATACTGAGTGAATAAAGTAGCATTTTCAATATGAGGCCAGGAAGGTTCAGAGAGAGCGAGCTGGTCCCAGACAAAATATTCTGAGACGATGAAGTTGACTTTAAAGTTGATACTGATGAGCAAGACCAGTAGTCTGATAACGTTTTGTTAAAAAATCCCAAATTTCTTTGGTAGGAGTAGTCACGGAGTCAAGTTGAAAATGACCAAATTGTAAGCTGATAGAAGTAACAAAAGTATTCCGAAGCCAAGTGATGATCTGGTAATTCTTACTGTGCCATCCTCTAAACGGTCTGCATATGTGGCAGCTGTTTCATGAACTTCTTTCACTAGTTGAACCACATCTCCAGTGATACTACGTCAGAGTTTCTTCCCTTTCAGAAAACCAGACATGGCCTGGGCCTATAACACATAGTTAGAGCCGTCAAGGATAACAAAGATTGGATGAGAAGCATCATGACGATCCATAATGATGGTTTGGTGAAGTAAAAAAGAGAAACAATGCTATAGGAGAAAAAATCAGCAAAACAGAGCATATTAGTGAGTCTAAAAGGTCGTAAATAGTTGGGAAATGGGTCTGTTGTGCAGAGATGATGTCAGCAAGGGCTGGATGACGTCAACAGGAGGTGTGGCGCACAATAGCAATAGCCAAAAGGGCTGCACAGCGTACAGTAGCAGATTGGCGCACGCAGAGAACGGCGCACGCGCGACGCATAGCAGCAGGAACAACGTATGCGGGTGAGCAAGCAACTGAAGGACGTGTGGGAGAGTGGCAGCGGAAGGCCGAGACGCGCCAAGCACAAAAACGTCATGTGAGGGCACGTAGAGAACTTTCTGGTGACGTAGTTGGTGCCGTCGGAATCGTGAGGAGATTCCGATCAGTTTGGTGGTAAGGGAAAAAAATTTGGGTGAAAATAACAGTGAAGCAATGCTGGAATAGAGATAATAAAGTGTATTGGTGATGGAATGAATGATGTAGTGCCACTGTGTACGAGACTAAGCAAGAGAAAAGAAAAAAAAAAAAAAAAAAGGCTATAAGTGTAGAACCTAAAGCTCTGATACT
The DNA here is from genome assembly GCA_036172215.1 of Camellia granthamiana. Taxonomy (NCBI): domain Eukaryota; kingdom Viridiplantae; phylum Streptophyta; class Magnoliopsida; order Ericales; family Theaceae; genus Camellia; species Camellia granthamiana. The sequence continues at coordinate 52,695,092 of CM069914.1, read as the reverse complement.
ATGTTAGAATGGTTGAAAGAAATATAGGAATTGTGTATCTGTATTATATTGAATTGAATGATATACTGTTACCCAAAAAACAACCTAAGAGGGGGTGAATTAGGTTTCTACAAATTAAAATTAATAATACCCCAATAAAATTAACTACTGGTACAACAAATTATTAACAAGCACAATGATGAACTTAGCAGTAAATGATCAAGCAAAATAACAATGAAGTATAACTAACATACAGGGTAAATCAAATGATTAATACATGAATATTAGATAGCTATAGCAGTAATAGGAAAGTAAAGAGATTAGGGAAGAGGAGACAAACAGATTTATAATGGTTTGGCTTCAACCAAGCCTACATCCACTCCTCAAGGTTTACTTGAGATTTTCCGCTATCTTCTAGCTTCACAGGGGTGCTAGCAACCTCATAAACATGGAGTAATCCTCCATAGATTTTACATAGACTTCACAAGCCCAAACCCTTGCAAATCTTAGATGATTCACAATCACTCTCAAGATTTCAAAAATACAGTGTTTGCAACATTTTTACAAGATGAAATGGTATTTTTGCTTTCAAAGAAAGCTTACAATAAATATCTCTCCTAGATGGATATACAAAATGAAGCTCTGGTTTTTTTGTGAACCTCACACAGGAAAGATAGGCTTAAAACTATACGTCTCAGTGTATAATTTCTGAAAGATGATGTAAATAAAAATTGAAGAACACTTCTCAGAGAATTTTTTAGAGAATAGATGTGAGTGATTATAGATCAAAGAATATTTTCTGATTTTTTTCGTTATTTGTTTACATTAGAGGCTTTGGTATATATAAAGAAACTTATAGCCGTTTATAGCCGTTGTATTCATTTGAATTTATAGTCGTTTATAACCGTTGTACTCCATCATTACTAATTTGAATATCTTCCACACCATCATTACTAATTTGAATATCTTCTACTTGAACCTTTTGGCCTGCTACTGTGCTGGGCTGTTTGAACCTCTGTTTTAGGCTATTTGAACTCCTGATTTAATCAAATATTAAATACATTCTAACAATATTTAGAATAAAGATTTAGGTGAGAAATAATGGGACAAAATAAATTTTGATTCTATTTTTCTCTTTCAAATAAATTAAAACATAATTAAATAAATCATCAAAATAAATTTTGAATTTAAAACATAATTAAATAAATCATCAAAATAAATTTTGGATTCTATTTTTCTTTTTCAAATAAATTAAAATATAACTAAATAAATTTTGGATTCTATTTTTCTCTTTCAAATAAATTAAAACATAATTAAATAAATCATCAAAATAAATAAGTTTAACATATACAATAGGAAAGGCCTGTATATATATAGGCTGAAAAACCTAGATAAGTGTAGAAGGAGATAGAGATACAAAGAGATAGAGATAGAGATACAAAGATATATCTACAATACAGATAGATATAAAGCTAATATATACATTAACAGGGTGACATCTTATCAACTATCTGTTCAAAATTAGGAGGATTGAAAAAAATCAATCTGCATACGTCCACTGGTTTGGCGGATGCAGATTGAGTGGGCCGTGCAGGTTAGCAGATGGATGTGATCGATTTGGCGGTTTGGACTTTACAAATTTTAAATATTTTTTTGAATTATAATTCATCTTTTACAACATCCAATAACTAGCAATCTTGAAATATATGTATTATTTGTCTATAATAAGCCATAACACCACGCACATATATTTTTAAGGTATTGTTTTTCATTTTTACAAAAATATATTTTTTATTCTTTCTATGTTGTTACTTGTTAGCAAATTTTTATTTTTTTTTCAACTTTATCTATGGATGGATCGGTTTGATGGTTGATCCGCTATCTAAATCATATCCGTGATTTTTGAAATGTTTCATTTGCATCTGTCCATCAAAAGAGACACATCTGTCCATAATCGATCGAATTACATCTGTTCCAACTGGTTGGACGGGTTATGCATGCTTATAGAAAATTTATAGTGGATATTTTGTCAAAGGTGAGTGTATTCTGTTTTGATAATTTTGATTGTCATGTAAATGCTGAGTTTAACAACCTAATGAAAAAAGGGATTAAATTATAAACGGCTAAACAGTGAAACCTTTATGTTACGAACAACCAGTCAAAAGATTCACAAATATCAAAAGGCTACGTAGAAAGAAATTACTAGTAATAGTATATACTTGGAATTTTATTTAAGAATATCATCCTGTGATCCAAATTCATTTTATATATTAATCTTACAATATGTTGATTGAATCTCCATCACACACTTAAATTCAGTGGAAAAAAATCTAGTCATCTTTTCTAGATAATAAAACTTACTGAGAAATTAACTATTTAGTTTGTTAAACATGGATATAAGAATGATATTATCATATCTTTTATACTAAAACATATGTTATACCTTTGTTTATTTATGTGTATAACCGCTAGTATCTACGTTAGTTTCAATCGCTTTAATTTTACTTAGAGAGATTGGTATAATTATGTTAAATTTATAAGAGTTAATATTGTAATTTTTTTTTATCAAAGGTGGTTATTGTGATTTGCCCTTAATAAATAAATAAGGTCCCATATATATATGGGCCTGACATTGGGCCTGGATCTAAATTTGGTTAGACTTTAACGGACCTTATCAGATTGTGGATCCCTTGAGAATTTGAATGTCACTCGGGGGGAAAAAAAATTTGAAAAAACAAAAAAAAAAAATCATTCAAATCCTACACTACTTTCTACTTTAATTCTATTTATCCAATTTCAAAAAGACTAAAAGTTATTTATTTATTTATTACCAGATTGACTCAAAAACAATAATGAAAAGAGAAGATTATATCAAATAAACACATAAATAAAAGAGACTCTGTTTAGTTTAATTTTTTAAATCATTTTTTGTTTTTTTTCAAAAATAAAATTAATTTCTATGAAAAAAAAAAATAATAAAACCCTCATCATTTTCAAATGTTTTTATTTTTTGTGGGACAAAAATAATTTTAAATTTTTTTAAATATCTATTTGATGTTTCTATTCGTCAAACTAGTTTCTATTCACCCAAAATCTTAATCTACATATTTTTATTCAACTAGATAGGATTGCACAAGTTGATTTAAACACGTGTTAATGAAAATAATATTAAAATGTGTAACTAATCTTTCACTAAACGAGTTATTTTTGTCAAATTCATAATATTATATAGATTTGACACTAACTGGATCTATTTATTTATCGTGTTATCGTTTCGTATCAGTCAAATTCGTGTCGAAAAATACTCAATGTCAACCCGCTAATTTTATGTACAGTTCATGTTTCTCAACCCTGTTAACCACAAAAGTGCACCCCACCTTCCATGAGGAAGGTGCACATTAAATAAAAAAAATTTAAAAATAGAAAAGAGCATATAACTAATGAAGATGAGATGTCTTCTTAGGAAGTTGACACTACAATTATGTACTTATCAATGAACAATCTCCATCTCCCTTATGAGATTTAGATGGTTGAAACCCTATTTTAAATTGATGGCTACAACAAAAACATGTTAAAAGGCTACACCCTAGACATTAGACAATGACAAAACTTAATTGCCCATTGAGATATTAGAATAAAATGGGCACATACATTTTCAAACTAGGGCCCAAGGCCATATACACCAACAATATTGTCTTGGAATCAAAGAAAATACAACATAAAATATTTAACTTTAAGTTGGAGATCCACGCCTTCTATTGTTATAAGATATCAATTGAGGCTAGGACAATTAGCTATCCCAACTCTTTTAAGTGAAAATTTTAGGGGTCAACATTTTCTTTTGACAAGGTTTAATTTAATTTAATTTTTTTTTTTTTTTAACAAGAATTATTGATCCATTGAAAAATCATTAAACTCGTAGGAATTAATCAACCTTAGTTTCAGTATCCAGTAGCTAAGATCCTTTTCCCTATGCCTCCCCCTGCCTCAAATATATATACACATATATGTTTTTTTAAAACCATCTTTTTGGTTTTAATATTTTATCCTTAAGTATTGATCACATGGAAGAGAAATCACATTATATTTTGTAGGTGTTTAGCTTTGCTATGGATGCAAAACAAAGTTACTAGGATTAGCATGATGGAGATTGTGTTATTATCTTCCCAACATTATCTCATTAAGCTCCTTGCTTGCTGCTACCCAACTAGCTAGATGACCAACCTTGAATTTAGTAAGCAATGCTATACCATACCTATTTTTCTTAATGAAAAAAAATTATACATAAATGATTTTTTTTTTTTTAATTTATCTTTTACTATCACAAGAATCAAAAGTATGGATCTCAATGTATTTATTAATTTGAACTTTACGATTTTTTTTTAATGTATAACATTACTCTTATTTTAATTCATGACAAAGTTAGAAAATATTATCCTCCATTTTTTTGTTATTTAATTTCTTCCAAATATGAAACCAATATAAGCACCCAACTAGGACGGTGACATAAAATAGTGAAAAAAATTAGTGCAATTTTCACTTACAAATAACGAGTCATATAGAGTTTAAATAAGTTAGAAAAAGTTGATTATTTAGAATCAGATAAAAGAATTCATTTAACCTATATTTTCAAATGATTAAAGTTTGGGTGTGGATTACCATCTAGTTTGGCCCACTATTGGCCCATTTTGACAATTAGAACAATTATTTTGTAGGACCCTTTGAAAAGATCATCCATATCAAAAATAGTTTGATCAAACATCGTTAAACACTTGATTGGATTAAAGTTGTTTAAAAAATAATTAACAGACAATATGATTTTGAAAGTAACTTGTCTATGTTTTCTAGAAAAATATCATCCGACCAAGTTTCTACTAATGTTCGATTAAACTAATTTTTTTTATGGATGATCTTCTCTATAATACCTACAAACCAACTTATTTAGATTGTCAAAATAGACTAATTCATAGGGAGCTGAACGAAGGACAATTTAGTCTTTTAACTTTTAACTTTAAAAGTTATACTAAACATAACTTTTTCCATGGCTTCTAAAAATCACTCCCAAGCACCAACCACCTTTTTCCATGGCTTCTAAAAATCACTCCAAAACACCAAACCATCACCCCTTAAAAAACAAAAAACAAAAAAAGTTTAAAAGGGATGGTGGGTTGGTCTAAATCATGATCATGTGGCAATTAAAAAAAAGGGTAGTGGGAGAAGAAGGTAAGGTCATTTTAGAAAGCATAGGGTGAAGGAGTAAGACAATGACACATGAGAAAGGGTACGATGAATGCGGGCGATATAAACGACCAACGGTTCTACCCCACAGAGACCAAACATATAATCGATTAAAGTGTTTCTGTTGACACGCACAAAACACTACTACTACATTACAATTTACAACACAACACTGCAAAGCTAATACACACACATGCTTTAGTTTTGAGAGTGTGTGTTGTGTCCATCAAGCAGTAGTGAGTTGTATGATGATGAAAAGTCACCCGCATAATTCTCGAGGGGATTCTTTCTTCATTCTCTCTCTCTCTCCCCTTACTGCCTTTTCTCTCACTATATGTATTATATTGGGAAAATTCCTAATTTGAAGTTAAAAAAAATATAATAAGTTTCATAATTTTGATATAATTATATTGACTTTCCTTTTAGTAATATTAGAAAAATCAAAATTAATGTAGATAGTATGAAGATACAAAAATACATCAGGTAAAATGTATATTGTGCTGTAAAAAAGATGACAACACCATTTTTTCATTTATATAACTAACGAATTTCTGATAAGAGAAAATCAAGTGTTATATGAATTAAAACCATAATGTTGTGTTTGGTTCATAAATTTGGTTAGGAATTTGAAAAATAAAAGAGAAAATGTGTGTGAAATATAAATAAAATATGATTATATTTCATTCACATTTCACTTACCTTTTTTATTTCCTTTTTCAAATTTCTACCCAAATCCATATTTCTTAATGTTGTGTTTGGTTAGGAGATTTGGGGAGAGATTTAGAAAGAGAAAGGGAAAAGGTGTATAAAATTAGGTGAAATTTAGGTATATTTTATTCACATTTCACCTACCTTTTCCATTTTCCTTTCCAAATCCCTCCTCAAATCCCCCAACTAAACACAACATAAAAGAATCCAATGTAATTATGTTAAACTTGTGAGATTTATTATATTTTTTCAAAATCTCAGGAAGGTTAGTGTGATTTATCCTATTATATATGTACCTAAGAAGACATTATTAGTAGGTCGAGTTTCTCCCAGGTTTAAATCTGAATTTGATAGAACTTGAGAAACCCATAGGGCACATCACAGGTCCCGATTCGATAATTTAAACAATTCATTTTGTACATCCCTCAATGTATATCATTCATGAAAAAAATAGGTCGATCTGATAATCGTAACTTTTTATTTTATAGTGTTTGTTTCTAAAAAAATGAACGACAAGTATATTTTTAAAAATGAATCATTTATTTTTTTTAAAACAAATATAATAAAATAAAAATATTATAATTATTAAATCGACTTAATTTTTTTAATGAATAATATACTTTGAAAATCTTACAAAATCAACTAACCCTCCATTTGGATTATGGAAGGATGTGGGAATAGGATTCCCACTTATTTGTGAACTGGTCTAACCCTTCATTTTGATTTGTTATGGGAGAAAATAAAATAAAATTGTTTATCTAAAGGGTAAATTACACTTTGCCCCACTCAAGATTTACTTATTTCTCACTTTGGCTCTTTAAATTTGATTTTTTTTTCCACTTTGACACTTTATGTTTATAATCCTTCCCACTTTAGCCCTTTAAGTTTGATTTTTTCCACTTTGGTCATTCATATTTGTAATCGTTCCCACTTTGGCCATTCATGTTTGCAATCGTTCCTACTTTATTCCTAGACTAACTTTCATCGAAAAAAGTAACAGAATTTGTCACATCACTAACACATCAACTCAATATGTGATGTAAAAAAATTCACTAAATATGCAAAAAATAAAAAACAAAAAAATTGGAATTTTTTTTTAGTCTTTAGTGAACTTTTTTTTTTCAAATTTATTCATAAACATTATTACATTATATATGCATCTAGATTAGATGCAGTTAAAAAAAGAAAAAAAAATTAACTAAAAAATAAAAAAAAGTTCACTAAAGATGAAAAAAACGATAGTAAATTTTTCATTTCAGAATTGGCAATACAGGTATTTGAGTTAGTATATTTTCATTTTTTTCATCTTTAGTAAATTTTTTTCTTTTTTTAGTTAAATTTGTTTTTCTTTTTTTAGCTGCGTCTAATCTAGATGCATTTATAATGTAATAATGTTTATGAATAAATTTGAAAAAAAAAAAAAGTTCACTAACAACTAAAAAAAATTTCAATTTTTTTGTTTTCTATTTTTTATTTTTTGCATCTTTAGTGAATTTTTTAGATCACACATAGAGCTGATGTGTTAGTGATGTGACAGATTCTGTTAGTTTTTTGGATGAAAGTTAGTCTAGGAATAAAGTGGAAACGATTACAAATATGAAGGGTCAAAATGAGATGGATTGCAAACATAAAGGGTCAAAGTGGGAAAAATTAAACTTAAAAGGCCAAAGTGGAAGGATTGCAAACATGAAGGGCAAAAATGAGAAAAATTAAACTTAAAGGGCCAAAGTAGGAAATAGGTGAAATTTATGGGGGCAAAGTGTAATTTACCCTTATCTAAATGATAAGAGAAAATAAATTATTAATGTTTTTTACCATTGGATGAGTAATATAAAAAATAAAAAAATAAAAAATAGACAATTGTTCATGTTATTTAGACAAGAAAATTATTAAAAAGTCCAAGGTAAGGAGAGTATAAGACATTAGGTCTAGTAGATATTTTTTATTGGGGAGAAATTCATCCTTTGTAAAGTAATTTGGTGAGAAGTTCTTTCATTGATTTTGAAAGATATTTTGTTTTCAATTTGACCCTTTAATTTATCTGTTGACTTTTTTTATCTGTTGACTTTTTATTGATTATCTGTTCAATTTTTTTAATCTATCTGCTCAAAATTTTTTGTCTATTTATTCAAATAGTTTTTTATCTGTTGATTTTTTTTAATCTATTGTTGAATTTTTTTCACAAACATCTATCTGTTGAAATTTTTATCAATTCAAATTATCTTTTTTTTTTTAAATATATCTATTGAAATTCACTATTAAACTCATTAGTGCAAATCTATCTGTATAAATTTGCTTCATTGTTAAACAACTCAACTTTCTCATCAACCAAATAGAAAACACAAAAAATCACTTACACAAGGATAAAAATATATCCACTTTAGCCAAACAGAAAATAAAAATTATTTTATTTGTTTTAATTATGACACAGATCAAAGGGACTAATCTATTCAATTTGTATAGAGCGAGAAACAAAGACTCTAGAATCACAGAGACTTTGATTTGTTCAATCTACTCTCTCTCTCTCTCTCTCTTGCCCCAATATACAATGCAATTACAGAGAGGCTAATTTCTTTGGACATAGACAACAATAAAGAACACCAAACATTTGTATTATTTTATTTAAGAGCCTTATCAAATAGAGAGAGAAAATGAACCTATGGCCAGGGAAAATGTTTGAAAATGGATCTGAGCCAAATGTCAACATTGCTCTTTTCTCTAAGGTCTTTCTCACGGGTGTTCCTTTACTCTCGACACAGCAAATTCCATCTCCACTCTCACTGGTCTTGATCTTGATTTTGGGTTCCTTCGGTGCAAAACTAATGACCTCCTTCTCCGCTACCAAGCAACGTTGGATTTTGATGTCATCCGACCATCGGAGTTTTTGTAACGGCAATAAGGGCCACCTTCGTCACTGTGTCATTGACCATTACTCAATCCGAGAATATTGTACAAACAGGAGTACCATCTTTGATCTATATATTAGATTTAGATTTAGATTTATCTTCTTGTATTGTAAATATAGCTTATCTCTATCTCTCTCTATCTTTATCTGTATCTCCTTGTATCTCTATCTCTCTCTATCTCTATTTCCTTCTATATTTATCTAGGTTTATGTTCAGTCTACAAATACAGGCTCACCTATTGTATTCTATTCAATATTATTATACAGATACATAATTCTCATATTTCTTTAAACCATTCTAACATAGTATTAAAGCTTAGGTCTTGAATCCTAGCTCATCTTTTCTTCTGCTCATTGCCCGTACACAATAGCATTTTAGCATCTTTCTTTTGTTTTATCAATACACCATTCTTTGTTCCACAACACTATTTCGTCATCATTTTTTACCAAAATTTTATAAATTTTTCATCAAAGTGCTCGGAATTGTGCCTTGTTTCCAACGCCACTAGACCAGTCACCAAACTCCTCTGCATGCGTCCTCACACGCCTATTTTCTCGTCGGTGCGTCTAGACTTTTATCTCCACTTTCACATGCGTCCCTTTGTGCACCCGAGTACGCCGTCCTACTACCGTACACCTGCGTGCACCCTCCTGCTACCATGCACCAGCGTGCGCCATCCTGTTACCGTGTACCCGCATGGGCCGTCCTGCTATCCTGCACCCGCGTATGCCATTTCTGCTACGATGTGCTGCGCGTCCTCGCTGTTATTGTGCGCCGCGTCTCCCTCTACTATTGTGCATCGCACCCCTTGTTGACATCATCCAGCCCCGGCTGACGTCATCTCTATACACCAGACTCGTTTTTCAACTATTTTTAACCTTCCGAACTCACTGGTACGCTCTATTTTGCTGATTTTTGCTCTTATAGCACTGTTTTTCTCTATTTTACTTCACCAAACCACCATTATAGATCGTCATGATGCTTCATATCCAATCTCTGTTATCCTTGACAGCTCTAACTATGTGTTATGGGCCCAAGCCATGTCTGGTTTTCTGAAAGAGAAGAAACTCTAACGTATTATCACTGGGGATATGGTTCAACCAGAGAAAGAGGTTCATGAAATAGTTGTCACATATACAGACCGTTTGGGGGATGTAATAACTCTCACCACTGATTACTGGTTAACCACTGATTACTGCTGAACTAAGACTGATTATGATAAGTAATTGAATCGACCGAAATACTGAGCTGACTGATTGAATGTACTAGTTTAAATGCATATCTATCTATTTGACTGTTTAATTACCTGTTCATGTTTTATGTTTAAACTGTAAATTGAAGGCCTTATCAGCGGTCGAATCTGAAATTGATTAGTGATATGTGTTAATCATAATTTATGTGATTTTATGGCATAATTATCTGAAATATGTTTCGGTACGATTAAATTAGATTAAATTAAGCTAATTGGCAAGAGTTTAACTTATTTACCTTAATGCCACTCTAGTGGCCCACTACCTAACACATTTGAGCCTTACACTTGATCACATAACATGTTTCCTCAGCCATTTGTTGCCTACAACCGACTAGAGGGAGAGAGTGAGAGGAAAGAGTGATTTCATCTTGAGTTTATGAGAATTGGTTTGGAAATTAAAAGATTTGGAAGAAAGATTGCATAATTGAGCCTCCTTACCTTTAATTCAAGACTTGAGGTAGAGCCCTTACCTTCTTGAACTTGTATTTAAGATTGTTCTTGCTTGGTTCTTGGTCTATTGAAGTTTAGAGTCTAGAATTAGCTTTAAATTGTTGAATTGAAGCTTAATCTTTGCATGCATGTGCATATATCTCATTTTTGAGGTTGTTCTTTACGAATTTTCACATGTATGTTCATGTTAATGTTGTGGACCATGATTTCATCTTGTTTTGAGGCTAATGAGCTCACTTGAGCCATTATTTGAAGCTTGAAAGTTGTTTAAATTCATGCATGTTCCATGTTCATCTTGTTCATGAGGTTTTCCTTGAAAAAGAGATTTAATTAAACTACCTTTGGGCTTTGATTTCTCAAATTAATCTTTGAAACATGTTATATTATGGGTTTTGAAGTGTTTTCTAGAAAATTAGCCCAAAAGGATCGAATTTGATGCTTTGAAACTTGGTTTTGAGCTTGAGGTTCAAATCTGGAAATTTCAGAATTTGAACTCACGCTCGAGCGGGGTGACTGACGCTCGAGCGTGAAATTCGTGCTCTCAGCACTTTGCACTATTTTGAAGTCCGCTCAAGCGGAAGAATTGACGCTCGAGCGGGACCTTGTGTCTTAAGCTCGAGCGGGTGTCGAGCGCCCAATCGAGCATGATTTTCATACATCCAGTACTTTTGCAGACCGCTCGAGCATAGAAATGCGCGCTCGAGCGGATACCTTTGTTTGCATGTACGCTCGAGCGGGGAAACCAACGCTCGAGCGGAACCCCTGTTTTCTGAAAATTTTGAAAATGTTTTCAAAGTGCATTTTTGCATCCTCATTACATCCTAGGCATTCTTAGGCCTAGTTTAAGACATCTTAATGAGGATATAGATGTAGAACCACACCGAGTCTAAGTAGGGACTAAGTCTTTGATTCCCGAATGTGTAACTTAGTGTGTGTTCGTTCTGTAACTGTTTAGGGTTGGCTTTCGGAGACGCGCTCTAGCTGCTTATAGCCCAGAACTCTATGAGTAACAATTGTGTAAAGATATGTTCAAATATGAATATTTTCTGACTGTTTAACCGAACTGCTTTCTGAATCGATACTGTTAATTGAATGAATGTATGTCCTCTATTCTGAATTGTATTGTGGCATCCATAGCAACTACTGTTTACTGTTACTGCTACTGTTACAGAGATCTCTGTCAGTTTCTATCTTGGAACTTCTGTTTACTGTTATGATGGCCATCATTGACTGTTCGGTCTTTGAAGACCTACTAGTTACTGTACTGTTCTGCTAATGGATGTACCACATATGGCTGTTATGACTGAATGACTGAAATACTGAATCAATGAACTGTTTTCATTACTGTAAGGACATTCATTCTACACCTCTTTACGCATTATGTTATTCACTGGGCTCTAGCTCACTGTTTATATATATATATATATGTAGGTGTTCAGGCACCAGACCGGAGCTAGGAGCGTGGGTTAGACCCCCCTTTTTGTCAAGCCAACCACTGTGCCTCACTGCGAGGTTCCGAGCCTGTCGAGCTATGGCTTTGGGGTGTTTTAGCTTCCCCCATCTGTCTCTGTATCTGTTTTGTATAATCTGTATAGACTGTTACTGTACTATTTAATAGAGATTAAGTCCCTATTCTGAATGATTATAAATATTGTGCATATTGTTTTGCCACCGACTGTATATACGTATGAAAAGTCTTTTTGCATACAGACTGTCACAGCTCATTGGACCTCTTTTAATTACTGTATTGGCTTCCGCCATGCCCCTGTACTCTGTATTACTGTTCTACTGTTAAGCAGGCCTTCGGTAATCTCGGATTACTGGCCGGTTACGTTGCTAAACCCATAGGGGCGGGTTTGGGTCGTGACAGGGGACTAGGACAGTAAGAATTACCAAATCATCACTTGGCTTCAGAATACTTCTATCACCTCTATTAGTTTACAATTTGGTCATTTTCAACTTGACTCCGTGACTACTCCTGCCAAAGACATTTGGGATTTTTTGACAGAACGTTATTAGACAACTGGTCTTGCTCATCAGTATCAGCTTTAAATTCAACTTCATCGCCTGCGTCAAGAGCCTGGTCAGTCTGTTAATGATTTCCTCTCACAGGTATATTCTGTTTGGGACCAACTCGCTCTCTTTGAACCTATCTGGCCTCATATTGAAGATGTTACTTTATTCACTCAGTATTGTAATCACCAACGATTGGTTCAGTTTCTCATGGCTCTCACTACCCAATTTGAGCCCGTGCGTGCATCTCTGCTTCATTACACTCCATTGCCCACACTTGAGCAGGCTATTTCTGAGTTGTTATCTGAGGAGACTCATCTTAGCCCTCTGAAGACTCATTATGTAGATATAGTTCTTGCTACTCCCCAATCACTGAGTTCTTCTGCACCAACCACCCAGCGGCCCACTACTTGCAATTATTATCAAAATCGAGGCCTCCCTTCTATTCATCTTCTACTTCATTGCCTAGTCAGATCCTGTCGGTACTGAAACAAGATTAGTCCTAGTCATCTGCAGTAAAATTGTTTTCACAATCCAGACCGCTCATCTGCTACTCGTGGGACTTTATCACGAGGTCGTTCACAACGTCCCGGGAATCAATCTAGATCTCTACCCGCTCATCGCACTGTTGCTGCTGCCTCTAAGGAATTTTCTAAGCCTTCAGATCCAACCACTCCTATCTTTTCCCAAACTGATGTTGAAGCTATGTTCAAACAATTTCTCACCACCTCTGGTACACCTCCTTCTACTGCTCTGTCTGTGACTTCAAGTACATCTCCCTGGTATTTTGACTCAGCATATTGCAATCATATGACTTCTAGTTCTACCTTATTTTCTTCTATTTCTTCTTCTCCTCATATTCCCTCCATTCATACTACTGATGGTTCTCTTATGTCTGTAAGTCACATTGGTTCTGTTTCCACCTCTCATTTATCCTTATCAAATGTTTATCTTATTCCTGCTCTTACTTTAAATCTTATTTCTATTAGTCAATTATGTGAGCTTAGTCTAACTCTCACATTTTCTACTAATGGTTGTTTGGTACAGGACCCTCAGATGGGACAGACTCTTGAGATCGGTCGTAAGCATGGACGTCTCTATGAGCTCATTCATCTTCATGTTCTAGACTCCACCCCGATAGCTACTTCTGTATCTGTTTCCAGCATGTCTTCTTTTAATATTTGGCATCGTCGTTTAGGACATATTTCTGTTAATCGATTAAAATCTTTAGTTTCTACTGGTCAGTTAGGTCATGTCATTCCCAATACTTTGGATTGTTTATCTTGTCAACTTGCAAAACAACCTGCTTTATCATCTAATACAAGTACTTCTGTTTCTCATGCACCATTTGATCTTATACATTCTAATATTTGGGGACCATTACCTACTACCATTTAGGGGTGCAACTTGGGCGGACTTAACCCGAGCAATTCGAGCCCAGCCTGAATTTTTTTAGGGCTTGGACAAAATATTTTCAAATTCGGTACGGGCTTTGGCAAAAATTTAGAAGCTCGAATTAAATTTAGGTGGGCTTGGGCAAAGACGTCAAACAACCCGAGCAACCCGAAACCCGAATTATATGTATAGATATATAAAAATATTAAATATACATATAAATTATTAGACATTATATGATATTAAAGTAATTTATATTATTAAATCATATTGAATATATATTATATATACAAATAACATAAAATCTTACTTTTTTTTCTTTTTATTTTCACTCATAAATTGTAAGGACTACTATAGTGGCATCTCTCTTACATTATATAAATTATTTATTTTGATCGTATTAATGATTTTCTATAAATAAAAAAAAAAATTGTAAATAGAGTCAAATTTTAATAATTTAATAATGTAGCTGCAAAAGAAAAAGAAAAAAAAAAACTAAAATTCATTTACAACTCGGGCAATTCAGGTTTAACTCGGGTCGGGCTTGGGCAGACAACCTCGGGTTACAATTCGGGCTTGGGCAAGCTTGGGTTGGGCTTGGACAACCTCCCAACCCGACCGAACCCGTCCGAGTTGCACCCCTACTACCACTATGGAGCGGTCACGTTACTTTGTTGATGATTTTTCGCATTTTACATGGTTGTTTCTCATAAAAAGTCGATCAGAACTCAAACAACTTTATTACAATTTTTACAAGCATGGTCTAAACCCAATTTTCTAAAACCATTAAAATTTTCAATCTGATAATGTTATGGAATATAGGGATCTTGATTTTCTCTCTTTCCTTAAGTGTCACGGCACTCAGCCTCATCGTTCCTGTGTTGGCACGTCCCAACAAAATGGTTGTACTGAACGGAAACATAGGTATATTCTTGACATTACTTGAGCTCTTCTTATCTCTTCCTCGTGTCCTGCATATTTTTTTAGGGAAGCTGTTCTTACTGCTATCTACACTATCAATTGTATTCCCACTCCTACTATCTATAACCAAACTCCTTATGCACGTTTACATGGCACTAGTCCTCCATACACAAATCTTAGGGTTTTTGGGTCTGCATGCTTTGTTCTCTTCCAACCTCATGAACATACTAAACTCGAACCCCGTTCTCATCTTTGTTGCTTTCTTGGGTATGGTATTGAACATAAAGGCTATCGTTGTTGGGATCCTATCTCTAAACGTCTTCGTGTCTCTCGTCATGTGGTTTTCTGGGAGCATAAAATGTTTTCATCTTTATCCTCATTTCACTTATCATCATCTTTTACTTCCATTCTGTTTACTAATCCTTCTATCGATCTTTTCTCTAATGCCTTTGATGCAGGTTCCTCCTTTCTAGAGATGTCTTTACCTATACCTGACCCTGTCCCGACTGCTCCCTCTGATGGTCCCGTTGAGTCTTCTATCACCCTACCAGATCCTTCTCCCACCGGTTGTCCACATTGGGTAACTCAACCACCTGTTCATCTTTGTAATTATATTGTCGGGTCTACTACCTTTTCTACTTATGAACCTACCTCCTATCATGAGGCTTGTACTAATCCTCTTTGGCAGCAAGCTATGACTGATGAATTACAGGCTTTAGACAAAACTTATACCTGGGATGTTATTGATTTTCTTCCTGGAAAGACTACGATTGGTTGCAGATGGGTATACAAGATCAAGACCCATTCTAATGGCTTTATTGAGCGCTACAGAGCCCGTCTTGTTGCAAAGGGCTTCACCCAGGAATATGGTATTGATTATGAGGAGACTTTTACTCCAGTTACTCAGCTTACCTCTGTGTGTAGCTTACTTGTTGTTGCTGCTGCTCGCCACTGGGATCTTTTTCAGATGGATGTCAAAAATGCCTTCCTTAATGGTGATCTTCTTGAGGAAGTCTATATGCAACCTCCCCCTGGGTCTGCTTAGCCGGCTCATAAGGTTTGCATACTACAATGTGCTCTTTATGGTCTCAAGCATGCCCTAAGAGCTTGGTTTGCAAAATTCAGTTCTACCATCCATGACTTCGGCTTCACCTCCAGCTCATATGACTCCGCTCTATTTGCTCGGACCACTCATCATGGCACCACCCTTCTTCTTCTTTACGTGGATGATATGATTATCACCGGTGATGATGTGGCTGGTATTCTTAGCCTCAAACAATTTATCAATCATCAGTTTGAGATGAAGGACCTTGGTGCTCTTAATTATTTCTTAGGGCTTGAAATCTCTCATGATTCCAATGGTTATTATTTGTCACAAGCCAAATATGCATCCGATGTTCTGGCACTCCTCAGACTCGTCTCACTCCTCTAGACGGGGATCTTCTCTCTGATGTTACTCTTTATCGTCAGTTGGTCAGTAGTCTTGTCTATCTCATTGTGACTCGTCTTGACATTGCCTATGTTGTCCATCTTGTTAGTCAGTACATGTCGGCTCCCCGCACTTCGCATTACACTGCTCTACTTCGTATACTTTGCTACCTTAATGGCACTATGTTCCATGGACTCCACTACGCTGTTCACTCTTCTCTCGAGCTTCGTGCCTTTTCTGATACTGATTGGGCTGGAGATCCTACTGATCTACACTCTACCACAGGTTTCTGTTTCTTCTTAGGAGATTCACTTCTTACTTGGCGCAACAAGAAACAGTCCCTCACTGTTTGTTCTAGTACTGAAGCTGAATACCGTGCTCTTGCTGACACTATTCAGGAACTTTTATGGCTTCACTGGCTCCTTACTGATATGGGTGTTTTTTCCCCTGGCGTCACCTCTCTCTATTGTGACAATCAAAGTGCCATTCAGATTGCTCACAATGATGTCTTCCACGATCGCAACATATTGAGATTGATTGTCATTTCATTCGACAGTATGTTACACGTGGCACTGTTCATCTTATTCCTATTTCTTTTACTAATTAACCTGCTGATATTTTCACCAAGGCTCATCCTCCTAGTCGTTTCTTTGATCTAGTTTCCAAACTCAAGTTGGTTGATGCTTACCTACCTTAAGTTTGAGGGGGATTGTTAATGTACATATTGGATTTAGATTTATATTTATCTTTTTGTATTATAGATATAGCTTATCGCTATCTCTCTCTATCTCTATCTCTTTGTATCTCTATCTCTGTCTCCTTCTATATTTATCTAAGTTTGTGTTCAGCCTATAAATACAAGCTCACCTATTGTATTCTAATCAATATTATTTTACAGATACACAATTCTCATATTTCTTTTAACTATTCTAACATTTACACTAAACTCCACCGTTCACTCACAGCGTCGTTTACACCTTTGGGCGCAATTTTCGATGTCGCCGGTGGTTTTTTCACCCAATAGCATTTTTTCTGGCGATGGAGGTACCTCTTCTCACCTCTCATGCTGCCGCTTTCGCTCCACTATATCCGATCACCGATTTTCACCTATTTATAGCAAAAAGAGTAACAGTGATTTGGGTGGAGTTGGCTTTGGCTTTGATGGCGGCAGCAGCGGATGAGAGTGGTGGCAATGCAAGTAGTTTTGATCAGATCGGTATAAAGGGGAACAAGGAAGAGGAGAGAGAAAGCTAAGAGACAAACTAAGAAGATGAGAGAGAAAAGAAATTGAACAGATAAAGAGAAGAATAAGAGATAGGGAAGATGGAGCGGCGGTGAGAGACAGAAACGATTTGAGTGGTTTGGTTTGGTTTGGTTAGGTTAGGATTTGGAAACAATATATATATATATAGACGGATAGTTTAGTCATTTTGTAGGACTTGTCCTTATAGACATAATATTTTAACACCTAGACGCTTTAGTAAAAAAAATTCAAAAGTGAATTTATTACCTGAGCGCCCTTTAGACAAACGAAATAAAATAAATATATTATTTCATTTTCAATCTAATTTGTTCTTTAATAAATAATACACACAAAAAAATTATAAAATTCAAAAAAAAAATTATATTAAAAAACGGTTCAACTTGTTAAAACATACTTTTGGCCTAATTTAGAAACATAGTTAAAAATTAATTTTGATTTTTTTATTTATTTTAAATAATATCATCTTTTTATTCTTTTATATTTTAAAAAAAAATAAAAAAAATAACATTTAATTAACTTTTCAAAAACAACCCTTCGTTATATACGTAGATCTCAGATTGACACGAATCCGAGTCTCTGGTTTTTTTTTTTTTTAACGGGGAATCCCAGTCCTTTTGTCAGCCCTCGTGCGCTACTAATTATTCGTAGTCCAGTAAACCAAAAATGTTGGAGCCCAATGGCAGTTCCGTTATTTTCAACAAAAACGAAGGCAATTCAGTTTAAAGACCTCCGCTGTCCTACTAGCCTGTGCGCGCGTTTGGCATGTGAGTTTAGATTAGATTGGGACTATTTTAGTCAAAATAATAATAATAATAATAATAATAATAATAGTAAATAAATAAAATAAGTTTTTAAATTTTAAGTTAAAATTTTTATATTTAAATCATAATCACTATATTTTTTGTCTCATAAAAATCAAAAAATTTAAAAAAACAAATCCCAAACGAGGTTATTTTAACCCCAAGATATAATAGTACAAAAATCAACTAACATCCCAAACGAAGCCATGTTTGGTTTCCACTAAAAATTTTGAATTTTTAAATTTTTATTCTTTGTGCTTTGTTATTTTTTTCATATTTTAATATTTTTTTTAGTTTGAGATTCACATTAGAAATAGTTAAAAAGTAAATATTTATAATAAAAAAATCAAATTTTTTTAATGAATATTACAAAATACTAAAATTTATTGAATTATATATTTTTATTAAGTTTTTATTAAATAAATCCCAAATTTTGCATTTTTTAAATCTATCTAGATTAAGTGAATTTAAAAAATTAAAATTTTGATTAAAATATTAAATAATCAAAAAAATAAAAAAAATAAATCGATTGAAAACTAGAAAGTTGTTTTTAAAAAATCCAAAACCAAACAGAATTTTAGGGATTTTTTGTTTATAATCCCTAATAATATTTTTTTAAAAGTATAAAGACAACACAATTTTTTAAATAAGTTTTCTAAAACATACAGTGGCAACATTATTCCCACTACAGCGCTTCAAATAACACTTATTACTTTTTTAACTCTTTTGAAAATTTTAAAACTTTTGATCTAGATCTTAGTTTTTTTTATTTTATTTCTATAAAACCTGTATTTTTTTAATTGTTTCATCAAGATTTGTAAAACAAGATCCATAATGAATAAAAAATTCTATATAAAAAAAAATGAGGTCAGTGAAATTCTGATGACCAAGCCAGTGAAATTTTGGTTGGTCAACGAAATTTCGATGACCAAGTCAGTGTAAGTCAGTGAAATTTCAGTTAGTCAACGAAATTATACTGACTTGTGAATTTGTTTCTTCAAAATTTCATATTGCTCATGCATCTTATTTGAAATATCTTGTTAATAAGAGAGAAAATTGGTGAAAAATTTACTCTAACAATTGTCTAAGGCTTTAGATCCAGTGATTTTTTTTGTTAGTGAGAAGTCCATACTTTGTGAAATAGTTTGCCGAGAAATCCTAGAGGACATTTTGTTTCAAATTTTACTCCTTGACTTTTTTTTATTTGTTTGACTTTTCGTTGACTATATATTCAAATTTATATCTATCTATTCAATTTTTTTTTATCTATTTGTTCAATTTTTTTTGGTGTAAATTTTCTATATGTTCAAATTTTTGTGTAAATTTTATATTTGTCCAAATTTTATTTGTGCAAATTTTCTATTTGTTCAATTTTTACCTATACAATTTTTTATTAGTTCAATATTTTTATCTGTACAAACTTTTTATCCAAATTTATCTGTACAAATTTTCATATCTATATAATTTTTATCTGTACAAATTTATCTGTTCAAATTTTATTTCTCTATCTATTGAAACCAACACTCAAATTTATGTAATGAAATTAGAATTAGACCTCTTGTTTCTTCTCTTCCTTCTTTTTTTTATTTTTTCTCTTTCAGAATGGGGGAGATAAGTTTGACATGTTTATTGGATTTGTTTCGAAGTCTCTTTCCCCTTCACTGTCATTGTGTGATTCTTCATATCCGTCTCAATTTGTTCAACACCTGAACATCGTCAACAACCAACACAAATCTCTTAACAAATTAACAAATTAACAAAATACATACATATATATATATATATATGAGAGAGAGAGAGAGAGGGAGAGAGAGAAATTGAAAATTGATCGAAAAAAGTATCGTCAAAGCCTTTCAAGTACTTGAAGATCTTATCAGCACATCCTTGGCAATGCGTGTATACTCCTAGCATAATCACTCCCTTTGGATTTAGGTTGTTTTTCTTTTCTTCTTTGATCTCTTCGTTAATGTTCTCAGCGTTGATTTCTTCATTATTTTGTTATGGTTGATTCTCTGCTTGCTTTTGTGTTGGCCTTTGATTGTTCTTGTTCTTTTTCTGCACAAAATGAAAGTAGCGCTCAAAATCAAATTATTCCAAGTTTCTCAAAAATTGAGTGAGACACAAGCTCCGTATGGTTTCCGAGAAACCCAAGGAAAGTGAAGAGAAGATAATTTCCATTATTGAATGAATTTCCGCTAAACAACAACCAAAAATAAATGTCTGGTATAGAATAGTTTAGTCGAACCCTAACAATCTGTGTTATCCAAAAAACAACCTAAGAGGGGGGTGAATTAGGTTTCTACAAATTAAAATTAATAATACCCCAATAAAATTAACTATTAGTACAACAAATTATTAACAAGCACAGTTATGAACTTAGCAGTAAATGATCAAGCAAAATAACAATGAAGTATAACTAACATACAGGGTAAATCAAATGATTAACACATGAATATTAGATAGCTATAACAGTAGTAGGAAAGTAAAGAGATCAGGGAAGAGGAGACACACAAATTTATAGTGGTTCGGCTTCAACCAAACCTACATCCACTCCTCAAGTTTCATTTGAGATTTTTCACTATCTTCTACCTTCACAGGGGTGCTAGCAACCTCATAAACATAGAGCAATCCTCCATAGATTTAACATAGACTTCACAAGCTCAAACCCTTACAAATCTTAGGTGATTCACAATCACTCTCAATATTTCAAGAACACAGTGTTTGCAACACTTTTACGATATGAAATGATATTTTTGCTTTCGAAGAAAGCTTACAATAAATATCTCTCCTAGAGGATATACAAAATGAAGCTCTGGTTTTTCTGTAAACCTCACACAGGAAAGATAGGCTTAAAGTTATACGTCTCAGTGTATAATTTCTGAAAGAGGATGTAAACAAAAATTGAAGAACACTTCTCAGAGAATTTTTCAGAGAATAGATGTGAGTGATTATAGATCAAGAATATTTTCTGATTTTTTGTAACTTATTTACATTAGAGGTTTTGGTATATATAATGAAACTTATAGCCGTTTATAGCCGTTGTGTTCATTTGAATTTATAACCGTTGTATTCATTTGAATCTCTTTCACTCCATCATTACTAATTTGAATATCTTCCACTTGAACCTTTTGGCCTGCTGCTGTGCTGGGCTGTTTGAACCTTTGGTTTGGGCATTATTTTTGGGTTGAAATGAACTCCTGATTTACGCAAATATTAAATACATTCAAACAATATTTAGGATAAAAGTTTAGGTGAAAAATAATGGGACAAAATAAATTTTGATTCTATTTTTCTCTTTCAAATAAATTCAAACATAATTAAATAAATCATCAAAATAAATTTTGGATTCTATTTTTCTTTTTCAAATAAATTAAAACATAATTAAATAAATCATCAAAATAAATAAGTCTAACAATTTGGACCACCCATTTTCTAACGACACTCGCGATCTACACTTGATCTATGTGAGAGAAAGATAGATAATGTTTTTGTGTTACAGAGAGGGGCAACCACCCTAAAAAACATCCTAATTTCTCTGCTAGGGCCCTCATTCCAACTCCATGTCCATCACCACCGCCAATGAAGCCTCCTCAGATTCCCTCGGCGTGAAACCCTAACCCTAACCCGAAGTAGAAAATAGGGATGGATCTATGTGGATCTGTAGATTGGTGGCGATGGGCAGCTCGACGGCGATGGAAGAGGCAAGAGAGAGAGAGAGAGAAGCGTTAGAAGACAGAGATTGAGTGGAGAGATCAGTGGTGATGGCCAGCTCGGCGATGGTGGAAGATGCGATGGAGAAGGAGAAAAAGAGAGATGTGAAGAGCTTTTTGTTATTAAGAGGGTTGAAATGAAACTGTAACAGAGAAATAAAAGTGTGAAATAGAAGGGTATTTTGGTCATTTTATGATAACTTGTTCTTATGGACAACGAAAATAAGCGTCTGGATCTCTTGCCAAGAAAAAATCTAATTTTGGACTTTTCAACTGAATGCACTTAATAAGATTCTAAAAATATAAATTTTACACAAAAATAGAAAAGTTAATAAAAAGTTATCAAATCTTAAAATTTTGATATTAATTAAATAATATAAAAAGTCACAATAAAGAGAAACAATGCTATGACATAAACAATGAAAAAAATTATGATTTTTAAGATTATGAGGGCATTTTAAACCATATATATCAAAATTTATCCTCATTACTTTAAGATTTCAAATCTCAAGGACTTTAATGAGCAAGTAAATCGTTGATGTTCTTAAACTCTTATATAAACTTGTAAAGAGATGTCTCTTTAATTTTTTTCAAAGAAGTGTTCAAAAAATATCTAAAATATCATTTTTTCCCAATTAATTTTACTAAATAAAAATAAACAAATTATTTAAATTAAAAAATTAAGATTTAAATTGATTAAATAAAAAATTCATATTTTATTGGGTTACAAAACTCAAATGTGGAATTCTCTTTGTAATTTCTTCTAATTTGTTAATTTTCTAAGGACATCAACTTCTTAAAATTCTAAAAAAAACCCAAAAATCATTAAAAGAATAAAAAATCAAAACCAAACAACACCTTAGAGCCAATTGATTATGATTTTAAACAGTTTTTGCCTGTCCCCCCACCCAACCCAACGCATTCTCTCTCTCTCTCTCTCTCTCTCTCTCAACAGTCTCAAAGCCAAAAGAGCACTACCCTCATTGGCTTTTTCTGCCTTTTTGCTTCTGTGCTTGCCATACAATTGTCTCTGTCTTTTGTTTCTGCTCCCTCTTCTCAGAACTGCAAATGGGTGAGGAATCATACTTTGAATTTCTTGCTATTATTTGATTCCTTCACTTTTCTTCCCATCTTTTAGACTCCTCCTCGTCGTCCTTCTTCTGGGTACCCTTCCAAACATCACCTTATGTAATTCTTGCAATGATTTGACTTGATTTCCTATTCCCAATTATTTTTTTCCTTTGTGGGTACTCTTCAAAACCCACTTAATTGGTCTCATCCCAACTTCAATTTGTTTCACCTTTAATCAATTTGGTTTGGATTTTTCATGGAAATTGATCTGAACCATGCGGTGGTGAGTGAGGTGGAGAAGAAGAATGCATGTGGCAATGGGGGTTGTGACAAGGATTGTGGCTGTTTCTCTTCTTCAACTTCCTCATGCTCTTCAAATTCATCCTCATCACCTGCTTATTCTTCAATTTCCATGGAGCTTTGGCATGCCTGTGCTGGCCCACTTACCTCCTTGCCCAAGAAAGGGAATGTGGTTGTCTACTTCCCACAAGGTCACTTGGAACAATCTGTCTCTTCCTCACCTTTTCCACCCATGGAAGTCACTGATTTTGATCTCCAACCCCAAATCTTCTGCAGGGTTATGGATGTTCAACTACTTGTGAGTAATGGGTTTTCATTATTTTTTATTGAATTCTTTGTGATTTCTGTGTAATGGTCTCCTCATTTTTCCCATTCAGTCAATTAATTTCCTAGTCTTTGTTTTGGTGTTTGTAATATTCTTGAAACAGGCTAATAAGGAAAATGATGAGGTCTATACTCAGCTGACTCTACTCCCTCTACCAGTGGTATGCTTGCTAATCACTACTCTACTACTGCTTTGGATGTTAATTCTTGCTTTTGAGTCATTATTAGTTGAGAAATGTTTGCCATGGTTTGGTTTTCAGAACTTGTTTCAGAATTTCTTTTTAAAAAAAAATAAAAATTAATTTTGTGAAAGAAATAAAAAATTAAGAACACTTATCATTTTTATATAAATCTTGTAGGAGGTCGGAAATAATTTTTTAAAATTTAAAAATATCTTTTTGGTTATCAAACTAGTTTCTATTTTTTTCAAAAAAATTCTGAAAGACAAACCAAACACGGCAAACCCGTTCGGATTGAGAGATTTGGTGGGAAAAGAAAACAAAATAGAGAGAGAAAATAAAAAGCAAAAAAACACTTGTCACTTATTTGAATGATAATGGAGGTGAGAAGAATTCTCTTAAAACTCATGTTTTGTTTTAACCAAAACTAATGCAATTTGGTGATATGTGAAAGCTGTTTTATATAAAATTTTCATAATACCTAGATTGTTCATACAAATATAAAGCAAAAAGAAAAGGCATGTGTGTTCTCTTTTCATTTTTGTTCATCCAAACTAAATGGTGAAAAATGGCAAATCATTTTTTTTTGAAATCTAGGTGCAAAACCATAATCTTATAATTTATTTTCTATCTTAGTTTACTCTCTCATATTTTTTCTTTTGGGTCGGGGTTGGAGGGAATTGTTAATTAGATTATTGTGTTCTATTCTTTGTGATTGCTTTGATTCTTAGTTTTGGGATTATGTTTTAGAATTTTCTTTTATTATAGGAGGCAGCTCAAACTTATCTCTTGATAATGGTTCAATTTTTCTGGGTATAATGTAGTTGGAAGTAATAAATTTAGAGGGCAAAGACCATGGAGAGTTGGGGTTGGATGAGGAAGGGGTTGTGACACCCACAAAAACTCCTCACATGTTTTGCAAGACACTTACAGCCTCTGATACAAGCAGCCATGGTGGATTCTCTGTTCCTCGTCGGGCTGCCGAAGACTGTTTCCCACCTCTGGTGTGGTTTTCTTGCTTTGTTATGTTTTCTGTTTTTAGGTGTACTAGTTGAGGAACTTGTGATAGAGTTTCGAGAAAGTCCAAGTGCACAGAAGATTTTTATAGAATGGACACAGATGTGTTCCATAATGTAAAAATCTTATGTGTTCTTAGCATACCTGTAGAGTTTTTGATACAGTTGGTGGTATTGTTTCTGTTGTAGGACTATAAACAGCAAAGACCCTCTCAGGAACTTGTTGCGAGGGACCTGCATGGAGTGGAATGGAGGTTTCGACACATTTATAGAGGTAATTGATGGACTTCTGCACTGTGGTTCAGTTGAAGAGAAATTTCATAACTTTTGAATGCCGTTTTTCAGGTCAGCCACGGCGACATTTGCTCACTACGGGATGGAGTACGTTTGTAAGCCAAAAGAATATTGTCTCCGGTGATGCAGTTCTTTTCTTGAGGTATTTATGCTTATTTGGAATGATGAAGGTTCTTAAAATTTTGGACATCATGTTAGGAGTATATATGAGACTGGCAAATTTTAAATGTCAGAAACTTGGAAGATAAAAAAATATTAGGGCCTATTTCGTTTTCATTTTCTTTATTTTCATTTATTGTTTATGTTTTTCGTGTTTTTAGAAACAAAAAGAACGGAACATTTGAAAACACCCATGGTCTTCATATAATTTTCATTTTTTTTGAAAACGGTTTCAAAAATTGAAAACAATTTTCTGTGTTTTCCTAAAAATGGGGTTGTTTTTAGAAAATTTTCCCCGAAAATGTTTTCGAAAACATTTGCCAAATATGAAAACTCAATATTTTTCAAAAAATGAATAAAAACCTAAGAAGCACGGACATGGATACGGACGCGAACACGGACACGGGACATAACAATTTCAAAAAAATGGAGACACGGACACAATGGGGACATGACAATAAAATATGTTTTTATATATTTTTATCTGCTACCTGAATTAATATTACATCCACAAACAATCAATATTAACAAAAATTAACTCTAATTCTATTTTTTTTTAAAAACACTTTTAAATTAATACTTACATTTCATATATTTTTTTATGGATGATCTATTAAGTATTTAAATCTATGAAAAAATTAATAAACATTTAACATTCATCAAAAACACTAAATAAAATGGGAGAAAAGACAACTTTGCATGTCCCTAATGTGTCCCCGAAGTGTCACCGGCGTGTCCCTTGAAAATAAATTAATTAAATAAAGGGACACGCCGTGTGGTGTGTCCCATATGTGTTCCCGAAGTGTCCACGTATCCCCAAAGTGTCCGTGTGTCCGACATGGATATGGCACTTGTTTTGAAGTGTCTGTGCTTCAATGATAAAAACACAACCAAAAAAGTCCATAGTAAACTGAATGCTAAAAGAGGATGGAAAAAAATTCCCTTTCCATTTGATGGCCAAATGCCCACCCAAATGATTCTCTCATTTACTCATATGGATATCTTTAATTTATGTGTAATGGTCTTTGTAGGGGTGAAGGTGGAGAGCTGAGGTTGGGCATTAGAAGAGCTATTCGACCTAGAAATGGTCTCCCTGATTCAGTTCTTGTTAACCAGAATTATCAAAATGTTCTTTCTCCGGTGGCTAATGCTATATCTACCAATGGCTCGTTTCATGTTTTCTACAGCCCAAGGTACCACCAACCATCATCTCTTAGTTCTCCAAAAGGATATCAGTCATGGTTGTTAGAATCTTACTATTCATGGTACAATTCATACGATTCGATACGAGTTTCAAGGAAAACAATTCAATTGGTATAGTTGAATCGTAATTCGAGTGAAGCTTATGCTTCAGTTGCAATTCACTGCATTTTGTTTTCACAAAATGAAATAATACAAAAAGTGGTCAATGAATTATATTGATATACGTGATTTTATATGTATATACAGATGTACAATTTAGTTATATTTATATTTATTTCATTTTAAACACTATGTGTATTTTTATATGCATGTACATATATAAAATTATATATTATGCTAAACAAAGTGAATCTTATGATTCACGATTCACTATTTTAGGAAAACAATTCATGATCTGACAACAATGATATCAGTGCATACAGAACCCTTGTTTGTACTACAATATCATCATTTGTAGTGCCATGATTTCAAATATTCTCAAATGTGCCATATGAGACCAATAGAACTATATGCCTAGTAGGCTTAACTTCATGATATATATTTAATACATATTAGTTATAAACTCGTATCCAGCCCCAAATGGTTGACATAGAACTTGTTCAGTGACTGGTTACAACAAACTTAATGAAAATATGTGGAAATTTGATATGAGAGGGTCCTTGAATCTGCTGGTTGTATTACTTGTCTAATAGGATCGCTCCAAACAAATAAAGAAAAACTATGAGAATGGGGAAGATATTGATTACTTTGAAAGGATTGGACTGCCCAGTGTTTTGAAAAGCGCGCCTAAGCGTGCGCCTAAGCTCAAGGTGAGGCAAGGTGCAGCTCTGCGCCTCATGCATAGTCAGGCGAGGCAAGGCGACATAGAGGAGTCGCAGCTGAGGCGATGAGGCGTGTGCTTTTTTCTGCGGCTCGAGGCGTGCGCTTTTGGCGCTTTGCGTTTCTTCTACTACTACAGCCCATCTGGTTTTGGTGTGAATACCCACATGGAATAAATTCTCATTTACAAAATAAAATGATCAAAACTTGGGTCAAAAGAGCAAATGCGATCGCGATCGCGATCTCTGAGACGACGAAGGTTCGACTCCTGTTCTCATCTCCTCTGGTACGACTCTTCCTCTTCTCTCTCTAGTGGAAAAAAACCCTCATCATCTTCTCTCTCGCTTCTGTCTTGCTCAATATTGCTCTCTCTCTCTCTCTCTCTCTCTCTCGCTTCTGTCCCTCTCTCTCTTTATCTTTTTGATTCATATATATATATAATATTATATAATACCTATTATATAATATATAATATACTTATAGCTAATATATAAAATATAATTGATTCATATATATATATATAATATTATATAATACCTAGAATACCTATTATATAATATATAAAATACTTATAGATGATATATATAATATATAATATACTTATAGATAATATATAAAATATAATATATACTTATACATAATAATAAAAAAAAATAAACACGTATGTAAAATAAAATAAAATAAAAAAATTAATTAATTAAAACACATTATTTAAAAAATATAATAAATAAATAAAATAATATATATATATTAAAAAAATTAATTGTTTTTTTTCTTCTTCTCTTCTCTTCTCTTATTAAAAAAATTAATAATATACATATTAAATATTTGCTTATGTTAAAAATTGTACTATATTAATATTTTGCTTAACTTCTATAACTTGCGCTTCGCGCCTCAGCGCTTAGGCTCCAGGTGACCTTGGCGCCTCGATGCGCCTAGAGCTTTTTAAAACACTGGGACCGCCAACTAGATCTTCTTGAGGGAATCTTTCCTCCATTTGGCATTGACATATATTTATAGGCGAATACAAATACAAGAATGAAAATCAAAGAGTTGCAATTTTTGGCTTTTTTGGTTTTTTTTTTTTAAAAAAAAAAAAAAAAAATACTTTTTAGATTCTTCTACACAAGACGGACTGGAAAAGTAAAGAATTTTGACGTAATTTTGGGAAAAGATCAATAAAGACAAACGTTTGGAAAAAAAATGTGCCTTTTTTAGTTATATGCCAAACACCCACTAAATTGTTTCCATAATCAAACAAAGTATGTTCCAAAAATATCTCCCAATTATTCTACATAAGAATAGCTTGTCAGGTAGTGAACATCAATGTTGAACCTTTTTATTTTCCCTTGGTAAGTAATGTTAAATACCTTCATTTTTTTGTTGAATTTTCTTAGCCCTTGGAAGTTTTTGTTTGAATTAAAGAAAAGAAAATGAAAAACTAGTTAGATTGAAGCATGTTCATGATCGATTGCTCCAAAAGCTTAAGTTGGTTGTTTATATTTTCAGCATTCCCCCTCATTTATGGCCAAACTATCCTGCAAGAGTGGGGGGCAAACATGTGCAAATATTACAATTATTGAGTAGGTGGTGATATCTAAGCATAAAGATCTTTGCTTACTCCAATACCATGATAATAACAATAAGTGACTACTGCGAAAACTTAAGCTATTCGAGAGGTTGTAATTTAATTATTTATATGCTCTCCAAAACAAGATGTGTATTTCTGTTATAACGTAAAAAGAAAAAAAGAATGGTAAATTTTTTTATGGATAATATAAAAGTAAAATCTATATTTCGCAGTTGCGGAACAGCTGACATCTAATAAGGTGATCAATACTGCAGACTTAATGAATGGAGATGGTGATGATTATTATAAAGGCTACTGATTGTTGGAAAATCAGAATAATGGCTCAAATGTTGGCCTGTTTCAAGTATCATTGAAGATATTGGGATTGAAGTTTGTTAGTGACCAAGTGGAATTAGCATCTCTAACTAGAAATCTCACGGTTGACATCTAGTGGATTCAATTTAAATGCAGAGTCGCTTGAGGAATTCCCTGCTGTTTTTGTCATAATGTGCTCCTGTGTTATGACATGTTTGAGGACTGACTTATACTTGTATGGTAATTATGCAAATATTGAGTCCTCTAAGTGGAATATGAGGTTATCCTACACTGCAGAGCCTAAACCAGCCTTATCTCGTGTTGATATTCTAGTCATCTTGAATTCTAGTGTTTGTAGTGTGACTCATACAAGTTTGTAGAAATGCTTCTTTGATCTATACATATATATTTGTATCGATAAGAAATTTATAATTTGTCCAAATTTCTGGAATGCAGGGCCAGCCATGCAGACTATGTTGTACCTTATCAAAAATATGTTAAAAGCATCACCAATCAGATATTTATTGGGACAAGATTCAAAATGAAATTCGATGTTGATGATTCTCCAGAAAGACGGTCTGTATAATTTGATTAAATAGCATGACAACTTTTTACTCCTAACGAGGACCCTATTTTAAGAATTTGAACTTATTCTCTCTCTGTCTCTCTCATGCAGCGGTGTGGTGACTGGAATACGTGATTTAGATCCCTACAGATGGCGTAACTCAAAATGGAGATGCTTGATGGTATGGCTATTCAATACGCCGCTATTTTTTCTTCTAATATGTTATGGCCGTATCCTTTATGAATAATTATTGGTATTTTAATGACAAGTGGGTATGTGTAATTTGGGTGTGTTTGTTTTGGTGGATTAGGGGGTGGGATTGAACTAAAAAAATATGAGGGTCTGCATTGTCAGAAGTTGTCTCCTAGTCCATCATTGCCCCACTTTTGTTTTGCTGGACTAGTTGTTCCTCTGGATTGCTAATACCCCATTTTCTTGGGATTACTGATCTCCTCTCCTCCATCCGATGGCTAAAATAATCTTTCAAATTTTATGTCATTTTTATCCCACTCTAACCAAACATAGTACAAATAATTCCATGGTATATATATACCTCTGAAACACATGTGCCCTTTATGCATACATTTTGGAGAAGTCTTGGAAATGTTGGCTAATTTTCATATTGTTAGCCAAAGATTAAGGACTTAAATGTTTCCTGTTCATGGTTTCTATCTGACAGTCGAACATAGCTTTCATCCAAATACAGGTTTGCAACGTCGTATTCTTCTAACGAAGTTGCGAACGAAACTAACCTAAAAAGATAGCCTTCGTGCATAATGATATAATCAGGAGACCACCAAAATGTTTTGAGTTATTATGAGCCATCCATATAGGCAGATTTTGGTTTAGGATATATTGTGTTTAATTAGATGGGTCCTATCAATGAACATTACTGCAATTACATTCAGATATCACTAAAGATACAGACACACAATAAACTACTGAATAAACTACAACGGAGCCTACATTCATGTTACATGGACTCGGGTACGAATGTTGGGTGTAGGTGCGTATCTAGAGATCAGACTCATCAAATTACAAATTTTATAGTACACTAGACAAAAATAGTCATATTTTCATATTTTTAATATATTCTGTTAGATAAAATTGTACTATACGTAACATATAGTGTCAAAAAGGTATCTTGTTCAGACTCATCAAATTACAAATTTTATAGTACACTAGACAAAATGAGTCATATTTTCATATTTTTAATATATTTTGTCAAATAAAATTGTGTTATACATAACAGATAGTGTCAAAAAGGTATTTTATTCATTTTATAACAATTATACAACAATATATACAAATATGATAGTGTTAAATACAAATATATAAGACATAGCTCACACCCTTGCCAATTATCAAGTGTCCGACATAGGTATTTGATTCATTTTGAAAAGTCCATGTAACATAGTCTACCTCCATTTAATCATGTTGTAGTTAATTGTGTATCTATGGATTTGTTCATATATTCTTGTCTATTGATTTCTGCTGTAATTATTGTTTAATAAAAGAAATTTGATAAATGGAGTTCTTTAATAATCATGCCTCATGATCTTTCTAATACAAAAATCCCTGCCATCATATCTATGATTCAATAGGTCAGATGGGATGAATCTATTGTAAGTGATCGTCAAGAGCGAGTTTCTCCGTGGGAGATTGATCCTTCTGTTTCTCTCCCACCATTGAGCATCCAGTCCTCCCCAAGGCTGAAGAAACTGCGGATGGGTCTGCAGCCAACCCCACCTGATAACCCTATTGCTGGTACCAATTTTCCCATTAAATTAGTGAAAGTAAAATTTTGATGTTTGGTTCTCAAACTCAATTTGTTTTTGAGTTTCTTGTTTTCCTTGTTTTTTTTTTTTTGTGTTGTCTTCAGCGATTTTTTTTTTCTTCATGTTTGACAATTTTTAAATTTTTAGATGTACTTAATCTAGATGCACTTAAAAAGTAAAATATTTGTGAAGAAATATGAAAAAAGTTCACTAGTAAAGACAAAAAAACAGCACATTTTCCCTTCTTTTTCTTTTTTATTTTTGTCTTTAGTGAACTATTTTTCCCCAGATTTCTTCATAAATTTCTTGCTTTTTATCTGCATCTAAAAAAAAGATTAAAATATGAAAAAAGATCACTAAAGACAAAAAAAAGCAAAAACAATTTTAAAAAACTATACCAAACATATTGCATATTTCCAATGCATGGATCTTAAAAAGGCTGATTTCTCTTGTAGGAGGGGGTAAATTTTTGGACTTTGAGGAGTCTGTAAGATCCTCCAAGGTCTTGCAAGGTCAAGAAAATGCTGGTTTATTATCACCTCTCTATGGATGTGATAAGTCAAAACCGCCCATTGGATTTTGAGATGCAATCCATTGTACATCAAAGTCTTGCATCAAATGGAACAGAAAAAGCAAATTTTAGAGAGTTTATGATGAGTCAGCCACCCACCACTTACACAGGCTTCATGGAATCCAGTCGATTTCCGAAGGTCTTGCAAGGTCAAGAAATATGCTCGTTGAGGTCTCTGACAGGAAAAACTGATCGCAACTTTTTCAATATACATCAAAGACCCAAACCTAATTTCTACCCACTAGCTTCGGAAGGTGTTAGAAGTATGTACTTTCCCTTACAGTGAGATTTACAAAGCTGGACATGATCCTGTAATGCTTTCTCATATGACAAACTTCCCAAGTGACAATGTTCCATTTAACGGATCTTCCATTCAAGGTGGGCTTCCGAGGGATGAAGTTAGAAAGCCAAATCTACCAACGAGCCACTGCAGGGAATGCCTAGCTGCTCCGTCCTCTTCAGAGGCAAATTTTTAAGACTCCGAAAGACGATACTTCAAATGGCTCTATGGATGGCTGTAAATTATTTGGTTTTTTCTTTGATTGGAGAAACTCCTAATAAGCGGAGTTGTACGAAGGTTAGCTTTGGTACCACACTGCATTTCAATAAGTTTTTCTTTAACTCTTTCTGACCAATGAAATACATTGCGTAAAGGTCCACAAACAAGGAAGCTTGGTGGGAAGAGCGATTGATCTTTCGAGACTAATGGTTATAATGACTTGCTGAATTGAGCTAGAGAGACTCTTTACCATGGAAGGCCTTTTACGAGATCCTGATCAAGGATGGCGAATCTTGTACACTGACAGTGAGAATGACATGATGGTTGTTGGGGATGACCCATGGCAGTAAGTCTCCTCTCATTAACTTAATTTTTTTGGTTTTCTTTTTTTGTCTCCCCATTCATTGCATGAATTTGATGGGAAAATTAAAATTAGTTGAACATTTCCATAAAAAAAAATTGTGTTGAAGCAAATTGAGCTCCAAGCGCTCAATTAGCTGTTAATATGCATGACTTTAAGTGGTGGGAAAGGAAACTTGGCAATGGTAGACTTCTCAATTATGATGAATTGCCTTCAACTGCTTGTTCTTTTTCCGTTTTTTGCTTACAATTCTTCAAACATTGTAAACTTTTCCATTACTTGATGGTGGAGGGAAAAAAATTAGGGAAAATGATTGAGGTCCAAAATTACTTAAAAGCATAATTTCATTGGAGTTTCTGAGTGCATGTTTTTTTTTTAGGATGCTAAAGAAACAGTCAGGAAAAGCAAGAAATAGCACAAAGGCCAAGGTGGATTTTTTTTTGGGTTGTACGGGTGGAGGGTTGAGTTGAAGGATAGGGAAACGGGCAAGATAATTTATTTGAAAAATTAGGGTGATTGTTTTGAAGTCCAAATGATGTGGTTAATACAAATATTTGAAATACAAGAGTCATTCAACTTTTTGCTGGTCATAATTTATTTTTGGAGCTGAAAGATAAATGAGGTTTTCTAGTAAATAAAGGGGGAATGGTAGAACTTTTATAAGTATGTGGCTATTTGCAGAAGGAAAAAGGGTGACATGAAGACACTTGTATTTGGATCTATTGTGACATGGAGTGGTATTGAGAGAGCCGGCTCATTGTAATCTCGATATTCATAGTGAAACTCATTTGCATTCTTGGCCCATCGATGTAGGCTTATAGCCAAATCACATAAATCCTTTGTGTGCTTGTGTGTTTGTGTTGTTTTAGCTTTTCTTAATTTTTTGCTTTTTCCAGAACACAAAGCATGGGAAAAAGGGGACATGAACAAAGACTATATTCACAAGTGTTTTACTTACCAAACATGAAAATATGCCGATATCTACCAATTATTGCAAAATAACTTGGATAAAAAGTTTTGTTAAAAAATTGATTGATGTTAAGAAATAAAACTATTTTGACTTGCCTTCAGTATGATTTTTTGGAAATGTTCCTAAGATTTGGTAACTTGTGTTTTGCAGTGAGTTTTGCAACGTCGTATCCAAGATCCCATATCTATACCCGGGAAGAAGTGGAGAAAATGACAATTGGAGTGAATCAGTGATGACACTCAAAGTTGTTTGGATGTGTCGAAATCACCATCCGTGGGCCAGCCGGATTCTCCCCCAAACATCAATTAGGATGCGAGGATCAGAAGAGATTATTTAGTAGGTCCGATCTATCAGGTGACATTGTACCTCTCCAAGAAGAAGAGACAAGTGCACACCACGTGTTTCTATAGGCCAGACCAGGTAATTCCCCGTGTTAAGTATTGTGTTTGTTGTGTACCACATCAAACTTGGATTATCAATGATGTGTTGTAATATTACTGGTAACTCGTACTATAAATTTAGCATTTGGTCATGTATGTATTTAAACATGTGAGTATTTATGTAAGATTTGATACTTTGAGGTTTTATAATCATGGGAAAAACAGGTGCTATTTATACTGTACACCAAAAATTATATATATGTTGAAAAGTGCATGAATTGAATTGTATGGTATAGATTTGGTAGTGTGAGTCACAATGACGATTAATTTGATCCATACATCTCAAATTTTGGGGTACTACATTATTTTTGTTTATTTACATATTTATTTTTGGTTGAGTGAATTGATATATAGGTTGAAATTTCTCCTATAAATGTTTATTCCAACAGCAATGCTAGAGGGCCACAATTTTTGTGGCTCAAATGGCTCGAAATTGCCAAAACGACATCGTTTTGAGTACAAAACAACATCAAAATTGTCAAAACGACGTCGTTTGGCAATTTCGAGCCATTTGAGCCACAAAAATTGTGGCCCTCAAACATTTTTTCTTATTCCAATTACTTATATGTAGGGATAGAATCAAAATTTCATGTTTGAAGATACCAAAAACATGAGTAAACTTTTTTTTTATTTTATTTATTGTAGATTTTTTTTTGGGTTCTAAATCGAGATTTCATTTACTGGTCTATTTGTGTTTTTTATTTAAAATCCATAAATCATACTAAAATAAAATTAAAAGTCCTATATGGCTGGGGCTAGAGGCTGGTTTATGTAATACAAAGGATATACATAATGTGTTATTTTTGTCTTTTTCGTGTAGTTTCGTTCCTCAATTTACTTTAATAAATAATTCATTGTGTTTTTATTGAATCATGAGAGACTATTCCTCAATTTTCGAAAAATCATGATTTCCAAGAGATGGAAGATTAATTGCTCTTTTCTCCACTCAAAAATCAGGTTTGCTTCAGTATATATCGTTGCAACACTCTAGTCAAGTTTCTAAGCGATTCTTCAAAGACAGTCCAAATACTAAAAAATCATCAATGAAAAAGCTCTAGAAATTTCTCTACCATATCGAAGAAAATGACTGTCATACACTGTTGCTTCATATTTTATTTGTCAATGGTGTTCAAAATAAAAACACACATGAAATACAAATAAAAAATTTGACATGTAAAATCTCATCCCCTTTATCTCAAATGTTGGAATTTTTTTATAAGTTAATAGAGTATCACGTGACATTATCTTCCACCAACCACAAATGACAGCATACATGTTTTCAACCTTAAAGAAACACCACTTTATTCAGCAACAAGTTCCATAAGCTTGTCACAAAGATTGAGCCTCCAGACCTCCTGAATTTCCTCATTCATGCACTTTCAACAATCAAATCCGAATACTCAAAAAAAAAAAAAAAAAAAAAAACAATCAAATCCGAATTTAATATTAAGAGAAATTGCACCTGAAATTCATGCAGTTTACCTGATATGATTGTATCAAATTTTTACTTAATTTTTTCCATTGAGTCAATTTAATTTAATTAATAACGCTTCCTTTACAGAGAAAATTAGACTGAAATCACTCTCTTCAAAGTTCTTAAGGGATCGGAGTCATCGTTCCCTTTTGAATTTGCTCGCCCACAATGTAAAAAATTAAGGGACAAAATTAGTACATTGAAATTGTAGCGACCGAA
The DNA here is from genome assembly GCA_036172215.1 of Camellia granthamiana. NCBI lineage: Eukaryota > Viridiplantae > Streptophyta > Magnoliopsida > Ericales > Theaceae > Camellia > Camellia granthamiana. Next base: position 52,658,900 of record CM069914.1, on the reverse strand, counting down.
TTAACAGGAAATTCTATTCGCACACTCTAAAAAATTCTCAGTTCACATCATTTTATAACTCGAATATTAGTTTCGGAACAAAAATGAATTGTTCGGATATAAGCTATGTTTAGTACTTAATATCCGAACAACTGATTTTTATTTAGAAATTAATACTCAAACATTTTAATTTTTGTTCAGAAATTGATAATTTGTGAAATAAAGACAAAATACAATGTACAAATAAAAAACTCCTCAAATCAACAAAAGTAACAAATTACAAAAATTACCGTTGTTATTATTTACCCCTAATATTATTAAGATATATTTGAAATAGAACCCGAAAAAATAGGGTTCAATCAATAATTCTGATTCAATGGGTCATAATCATATGGATCGCCAGCCTTCACGAAACGTCCCTTGACTCGCTTCCTCACATCAGCTCTGGCCCTTGCGCGATGCGTACCTTATTTTATTGTCAAATCTGTTTGTCAAAACAGTTAAAGGTCAGTGATGATTTTATTTAAAAAAATTAAAAAATTATTAAAAAATTAAAAAATCAATAACTTATACGAAAAATTAAAGGTTTTATTTTCTTTCTACTTTTTGCACATCTTTTCGTAAAAAATTAAAAAAATATTTCAAACATAATAATTTTTTTTATATCATATTTAGGCTAAAAAGTTGCTAAAAAGCATGTTCCTAAGCGAGACCTAAATGTTTAATTTTTTTAGTAATATTAGAAATCAACATATTTGGGGAGAGATTTAGAAAAGAAAAGAAAAAATAAAAGGCATGTGAAATGTTAGTATATTTTATTCATATTTTATTTTACCTATTTTTTTATTTTTCTTTCTAAATCTCTCTTCAAATCCATCAATTAAACACTGCGGTAATGATGTGGTATAAGAATTGGACACATCATTATTAAATGTGTAACAAATTAAACCTATTCTACCACATCTTTGGGAATATTTTTTTAAACATTTTTTAAAAATTTTTAATGCACAAGTACAAAAAGTGTAATTTAACACCCTGTTTGGTTTCAAATTTTCAAAAACAGTTTTTTGAGTTTTTAATTCGTATTTTTATATTTTTAATTATTTTTAAAATATTGTAATCAAATTTTTCCCCAAATTTTTAGATCTAATTAATTTTAATTTACTTACAAAAATATTAAAAAAATTCATTGAATATAAAAAAATACGAAAATGGTAAATTTTTTTAATTTTTTTTTCACAAATATTATAATTTTTAAATATGTTTAAATTAGATATATCTAAAAATAAAAAAATACATAAAAAAATTAAAAAAATTAAAAAATTACTAAAATAAAAAATTTAATTTTTTAATTAAAAAATAGATTCAATTTTCTGAACCCAAATATATCCAACATAAATTAAATGAAAAGGCTGGGCTTTCCTTCAGTTCGTGATCGGACTAGAGGGTACTGTTGGGCCCAAAAGGACCTATCACAAGTGCCGTTTCGATAATCCGAACTGTTCAATATGTAGAACTCGTTGAACATTACTGTAAAAAATCACGAACTGTTAACTGTGATGGGCCTTCATTGCCCAACACTACCTTTTAGTCCGATCACGGACGGGAGGGAAGCCAGCTCTTGAAAGAAAATAGTAAATTACAAATATACTCCCTGAGATTTGATTAAAATATAAATCGTTCTCTATAGTTTTGGAAATTACATTCCACCCTTTGAGGTTTCTAATTTCATAACAAATCGCACATTTTATTAATAAATTATTAAGTCAATTAATAGTTTTTAATGATGTTATGTTTCAATTAATAATTTAAGTAATTTTATTATTATATAAGAGAATAATAATGAATTTTTTATTTTAATTAATTTTATTAAAAAAAAAAAAAAATTCAACAAGTGAATATTTATAATTTTTTAAACTATTAGGACAATCTATAATCCAAGCAAAGTTAGGTATTTGTAATTTACCCGAAAGAAAATCATGTTTGGGAACTTACTTGCGAGTCTTCTTCTTTTCCTTGTAACGCAAGACAGCATTTTCTCTGTTAGCTGACAACAATAATGGACTATGCCATGGAGGTTCCCCAAATGGAGAAAGCATTGCAGAGATGTTACAATCTTCATTATAATCTCCTCCACCACCACTCCCACTCCTACTCTCAGCACCACCACCACTCAGGCCACCAAACGAAAGCGTCCCGCAAAGGCTTCGATCAACATCATAGTTTGTCGCAGAATCAGCAGATACTTGATCTCTGTATCCTTGTTCCGTTGCTTGAATTTGTGTAGCCGATTGAACCTGGAAAGATTAAAAACACCCGAAACACTTTCTGGGTTAGTTCCTATTTACAAAGCATCTTGAAAAGAAAACCAGTGTTTACAGAGGAGGATTGTGATGTTAAGATTGACCGCCATGGATGGTTTCTAGTTACCCAGATTGGTCTAATATGTTGAGGTTTACTTTAAAGACAAAGGTATATTGTTTTCAGAGAGAGCAGGTTTGCGCAGACCAGGTGTTCGACAAAAATCCCCGAACCAAATACCTAAAAACCAGACAGCGAAAAATGGGTAAAAGCTGTGTGTGTGTGTGAAATCCAAGCATGAAATCGAGTAAGGAGTGAGTCAGCATGGTGGGTAAAAGTTAGTTGAAGAACAAATCTGTTGCGTGAAAAAGTTTTCATTGAAGGTGTTCCATGATCAACAACACTCCAATGGGAAAGGGCTCTGAATTTGGTTTGAGTTTTCGGAATCTGTTTTTCGAAAAATAATTTAAAAACTAGTTTGAAAAAAAAATCAATTTTCATATGATTTCCTCTTTTTTGGGCGGAAATGAATTTTAAAAATTGAAAAATATATTTTTTTGGTATTTATCTTTATCAAATTAGTATTTCTAGTTTTCAAAAAAATTAAGTTTTGAAAACTCAACCAAACAGAGCCACTGCCAATGATTTCGTGGGGGCTCTGGTGATGGATGAACAAGATGCATAAAGTTGGGGGAAATTGAAAATTCTAAGTATTTGGCAATCAAAGGCTTTTAAGTTTTTTGGGTTTTGATGATGAATGCTCTGTTGACAAAGAGGACTTCTGTAGTTGTGAAGGGGATTGTTCTTGTGGGAACTTTGGCAGACAGTACAGTGCATGGGGTGTGCTGAATAAGGTTTTAATTGATTCTGATGCTTGGCGAGTTTGGAAATGGAAACTCCGGAGAGATTTAAGGAAATGGGGGTTGAAAGGGTACAGACGGAGATTGCAGTTTAAGGGAGGTCTCGCTTGATGCACCAATGGCAAAATAAAGGTTGGAACCCAAGTCCAAGAGGGTGACACTGTACAGGCGTGCATAAAATTGATGCTCCCCTCCCCTAACCTGGAGAATATTGCTGAAGACAGTTGTGTGGGTCAAACTCAGCTCTATATGCCGGGTGAGTCCAAAATAGCTCAAAAGTCAATTACTTCATGGAATGATTCATTTAAGGAGTCAAACTGTGAGAATATTGCCATAAAAAATTCAAAAAATTAAATGTAGATTTTGGAAATAATGAGCTTTTAAAGTCCTAACTGAAATCTCAAAATCCAGATATGTAAAATGGGATTATGCTGCTTTATCCTCTTTTCACCAAGTTAAACAATGGGCTGAGAAATTGTGGAAATATGGTCTTGAAGAAGTCATCACTCTTGACAATGCCTTCTTTATTTTTAAAATTAAATGTGAAGAAGCTTTAATGAAGATTTTGGAAGTTGGGCCATTTAACTAATTTTGTAGTGAATAGATGGCACCCATGTATGCCGTTGCCTAGGACTGAGTTCTCTACTGTGCCAGTTTGGATTTTGGATAGAAGATGGTTTGAGCTATGTGGCTAGTGTGCTCGGTACACCTTTGTGCCTTGATGAGTATAATCAATCCCATAGTTAGACTTACTTTTGCCAAAGTGTGTGTTAAAATCCATGAAAATAAGGAGATTCCTAATTCTTTCATGCTTAATTTAGGTTGTGGGAGTCCCTTGTGGAGTTAGAGTTGAAGTGCATGGAAGCCCCAAAAAAAGTGATGAGAGCAAGGCTTTTGCTCATTCAAATAACTCTTCTTGTCCTTGTGAACGAAGCCCATGGCTTCTACCAAACAAGAATTGAGAGTTAAAGAGGATAAAATGGACACAAAACCTAGTGAATGGGAAGATGTTACAAAGAGAACCTGAAAGGGGGTTGTTCACAATGTGTTTCTCAATGAGGTAGAGATTCCAGAGGAGGAGATGATAGTAAAGGAGAGGGGAGAGGGGAACATATGAGGAAAATGCTATGGATAAAATAATTACTACAAGGAAATAGGAAGCCTAGGATTCTTGGTTTCACCCTTAAAACAAACCACACCGATCCGTGAATACCCCTAAATGTATTGCCATTTCCATCTTGGGCCATGAAAATCATTCATGACCAAGTTCAATATCAACACTCTTTTCTATCCCAGATATATAAACCCCCCCCCCCAAAAAAAAAAAAAAAAATTATATATATATAAATAAATAAAAAAAATAACATGGATTGCATAAAAACACAAACTAACATGGCTTGCTTTCTGCCCAAGGGTCCTTGTACCACACTAGGTGGTTAGAGATTTTATTCTCCTCACCCGTGTGTGGGTCTTTCTTCCCTTATATGGTTGTTTGTTGGTCTTTCTTACGTGATTTGTATGATAGGTTTGTGATAGATTCGTAGTGTTGTATTGTTGGAACTTTTTATATAGTTGAATGTTCATTCTAATAAATTCTCATGATATTTATAAATTATCTTCTACCAATTGACAAAAAATGAAAAAGCAGAAAATAGTCATGGACATTTTTCACCAGACATTGAAATTTTGAGATGTTCACAGGCATTTAGTTAAAATTCTGTGAAAATGCAGATCAGATTATTAATGTAACAGAAATTTTGTAAATTCCATTTGGAGTATAGTAAAGACTCCACACTCATTTACAAAAAAAGAAAAAGGAAAAAAAAAAGACTCCACGCTTTGACACCAACTCATGAAACAAACTAAACAGTAAGTAAAAATGAAACTAAATAAGTTAACCAAAAAAGGGAAGAGAAAAACATGAGATGGACTACAATAAAAAAATGAATTAGAGGGAGAACCTCAGAAGCAAATGCACGGTGTGTCTTGAAATCAGCATCATGTGCATCCCCACTTTCAAACAAGTTACCAGTTCCAAAAAGTTGTTCAAAGTTCTCCAAACTCAAGTCAATATCATCCATGTTGAAGTCTTTGAAAAAATCATCATTCAAAATCCCAGTGCCTTTTCTTCCAGAGAAGCATAGCTGCATATTAAGGGATAGAAATCATATAAAATAAGATAACAGTCAAAGCCTGAAAATTTTCAAGCATATCTGAACAAATAAAATAAATGCTCAAATATCCATGCCAACATACGCACATATCCACAAACATGCATTGTGATTTAAAGTAAGCATCAAGTTCCATGCATTTTATTTAGGAGTGGGACTTATGTCGTGCTTGTACTGTGTTTTTTATCAAGTTCGATGCATCCCTTTCGTTTCTGTTTCAAATGTAACCAAAACAACACATTGAAACTAAATTTTAATTCTTATCTAATGCAATAGCACAAAATGATGTGCGGTCAAGTAAGTAATTCATCGTTCCAAAAAAGACCTTCAAACAGAAGAGACCACAGACTTCCTCAACTTGAATCAGTGAAAAAATTTGGGCACCTGAAGAATTGTAAAAATATGGAAGGGTAATTTAGAGACAGTATTTAAGGCCAACTATGTATGTGTTCAATATCTCATTCCAGTATAGAAAGTGAGCACTAAAAAAAATGTTAGGAACACTAATTGAGAGGGATATTTTATGATTTGGATTGGGCCGAGGTAGTGGCCGGACAGATTTGGGCCGAGCAAGATTGGGCCGAGGTAGCGCGACCCTGTCAGAAAGGATTTGCTCGGTTAAGGCAAGGCGAAGTTGACCGAGCTACTTGGCTTCATGGTATGGAGGCTAGTCAAGTGAAATGACCGGCGCCAAGAAAGGCGTGGTTGTTCCACGGTGCGTGAGTTAGCCCGGCAGGAAGGCCGACGGCAAACCAGCATGAGCTCTCCCGAGCTTGGCTATGCCGGGATGCAGCTGAGCTCGTTCCTCATTGAGCACGGCGAGCGGAGCGCTCTGGCCAGCTGCACAGCACGCCGTTGATAGCCGAGAAGATGTAGCCCGGCTGCCGAGCTCCCAGTAGAGTGGGCTGGCAGTTTGGTTAGGTGGTATTCAGCAAGATTTGTGCTGACAGATGGGATAGCGGCACCACGTGTCAAGAGATGAATGGGAGTAGATTTGGGGCGCAGAAGGTATATAAGCGAGTCTGCGCCCCCCATGCTGGGCAGATGATCATTTGGTGAGGTATACACTAAACATAACTCAGTCCTCTCTCTATCTATCCCTGGGTGTGCTAACTTGATCGTCGGAGGGGTTTTCCGGCCATACACCGCCGGGGAGCTTACCGCCGTTGTGCTCGCAGGTCGATCGGACTGACAGGAACTTGGAAGAAAGGAGTACGGGCACGCCTGAATATTTGCTCCCTATACACTAATAAATATACCAACAAACATAAAACTGTTGCAAAAATCATCTTTCTGTGACAAAATTACCAACCCGTTGTGAAAATTTTAAAAATAAAAAATGTGGTCAAGTCTCCTCTCAGTAAACTTGAGCACTACACTACTTCAAATTGAAGGGAAATTTTTGTGCCAAATTTACTTACCATCTAACATAACACTTTACATGTCATGGAGTGTAGGGTCAACTACACCAATGCAGTGATAACGCATCAGATGGTAAGCAAATTTGGTACAAATATTTGGTCATATTACCCGTGCTTAAAAATCTCTCTTCGGTACAACAAAAGAAAAAACACAAACAAAAACACCAATATCTGGAATACCTTCATGTAGTCAAACCTAAGGGAAACAACAATACCATAAAATATAGATATTTGCCACTTATTAGTTATGAGTGCATTTTTTCGATACAAAACAAGAAACAAAAACAAAAACAGTGAAAACACAAGTAAAAACAAACCCAGAGATCACTCTGAGAGAACAATATACTAATAGTAATCAATTTAGTATGGCCATTTGACAGCACACACAAACATTATATATATAAGAATATATAACATATCTCTTGTTTTGTGAAAAACCATTCCCCTGCATGTCTAAGGCTTGCAATAACATGCTATTATTGATGGATTGCCCTTCAAACCATATGATATTGATGAGAATTTGAGGGTTTTAAAGGTACAGATTGTTGGGTTTGTGGAGCCTAATTAGCACTGTAAACTTCATCATGCGATCACAGATCCAATTAAGGGTATTACGGTAATGTATTAATGTAAATCCTAGCATATATATTGTTGTTTTCACAGCAGCCGCATCGTACTCCTTTTTTCTTTCAGTATAGTAGAACTGATACTGAACCACATAAATCTGTGTCATCTTTCCTTATTTGTGATTGTTTCTTCTCGCTATTGTTTGTGTGCATGTGTGATTTATTCCACCACATAGAATTGTTTTCTATATTTTAGAAATCGTAAGTAGTGAACTGGGCTAGGTTTCTTCTTGCCATTGCCATCCATTCTTTACCTCAATTTCCATATCAACCAGCTTCTTTTCTTCCAAATCTTGATCCATTGTGCTCTCATTCAACTGAGGATTGATCAAACAGTTAACACCACTTTCTTCGTTGGTTGAGCCCATTAAACCATCGCTTCCCTGCTGCTCACAGCTCAGTGCAGTATCATCGTCCTCCAAACCCAAAGGAAATTCCAAATAAAATGACCAGATGTTTGAAAGCTCTGCCGCCGTAGGGCAACCAGAATAGCAAGTGATCGCCTCCTCCTGCCTCCTCTTGTGCCCCGATGAAGCAAGACCTGCCTCGTACCCACGAATCCAATAACAGTTTTGGCAGAAGCAGATCTTTTCTTGAACACACCTCACAATTGCAGGCTGAGAATTGCATCTTTCGCAGATGAGAGTCCGCGAGTGGCGCCGCGAAATGGGATTGGCAGAGTGGACATTCCGGTCACACGAGAAACACAAGCACACATTGTCAGACTGACAATACACCATGGATCTTTGATCTCCGCAGAAATCACATAGTTGGCCCATTTTTCAGCAACCTCTATAATATATAGTAATTCACTTCCACTTAGATGTTTAGAGAACCTACATGGGTCCAATACAAGCCAAATTAACAGTTTGTAGTTCAAAAATGTTTTTTAGAATTGTTTTTGAAATCACTCTTCAACACACACACACACACACATACAGGATCCGGTTTTCATGAAAAAAAAAAAAACCTTTGAGAACTTACAGTGGTCATTCAAACCATCAACAATCAAAATTGAGCTCCAACTCCAAAAAGAAAAGAAAGGAAAGGAAAAATTAGAGCTCCATATTTGATCAGAAGGAAATCCACCAACCTGAACAGAAGATTTCACATACTCAAGCTTGCTAGGGAGAAGCAAACTTCTTCTTGTGTGATGCAAACTTTTTTGTTTTTGTTGTTGTTCCTGGCCTTTTGGGTTGTCCTTGGCTTTGCTCTTTGGTTAATTTTTTCTATTGGGAACGGCTATGATAGACCCCCATAAAAGGGTGCATATTGTATGTTTTTTATTTTTATTTTTTATCACAATGATTTGTAATAAATTCACAATAGTTCATACCGGGAAATTATTCAATGTTCTTACAGCATTGCTCCTTTTCATTTACGAGTTAGACACATCATCAGTTGTCTCCTATAACTCTGACACAAAAGTGGTGGGTCCCATAGTTTAGATCAATAATTATTACTTTGGAGCACCACCTAGCAATGCTCTAAGAATATTGAATAATTTTCTGGTCACAACCTTTTCACTTTAAACGTTCGTAATTAAGACTTTTTTCTTTTGGTGCGTCTCTTTGTAGCATAATCACAAGGGTCATTATTCGGTAGTTTTTGAGTACCATGTGACATTGCTTACGTGTTGCTCTAATCAATTACATAGTCAAAATTTTTACCGGTGGTCTGTGTTACGTAATTAGGAGATAGAGAATTAGTCACTTATGTATTGTAGGTTTTCATTTACTGAGAGTATCACATAGATAATATCATATAGTACTACGGGAGTATTTAATAATTTTTCTAATCACAATAGTTTTGTAATTAATAGAGAGAGTACATAATAATTTCTAGGCTTGTCCAACAAACCACTTTGGGAGAAAATATTCTCATGTGACTACAACAAAAATAAATTATGGGTCACAGTCTCTTTTACCCTTCCACACTCTCGGATCAATTGGCCAAAAAAGGGAAAAGAAGAAAGGAAAAGGAGAGGAAGAAGAAAGAATGCAAGAGGTTATGGATTACTAGAAACAAAAATAAGTATAGGAAATAATATGCACTTGGTAATGTAACTATTTACTAATTTTTTAACAATAGAAATTGGATAATGGTTTGATTTACCAAATTGATTTACCAAATGCAAGCTTTTTTTCCTTTTATTTAATTTTTTTTTTTTTTTAACAATTTGGTAATTTAACACTTTCTTTTTCCTTTTTTTTTTTTTTTTTTTTGTGGTAATATAGATATTTAATTTTGTGTTTTTTTTACTAAAATTAATATATATATTTTTAACTTTTTCATTTATTTTCAAAATGTTATTGATCTCAATTCCAATATTAAACAGGGATGCTCATTAGTATTTGCCTTTAATATTAATGGGTTGAGCTTCAACTTGACAGTCATGTTCGGACTCATTGAACTCACTACAAGTTTTGTTTTGATAATTTGAACTGTTAATTTTATATGACTTTTTATGTATATTATTCATAAAAGAAAAAAATGGTTATTCAATAATCGTAATCTTTCTTTTTATCGCGTTTGTTTTCGAAAAAATGAACGATATGTATATTTTTAAAAATAGATCATTTTTTTTTTCTTTTTTTTTTTACGACAAACATATAAATATAAATGTTACGATTATCGGACCAATTCCCCCCCCCCCCCCCCCCCCCAATAGATGATATGTATGAAGAGCCTTATAAAATAAACGGTTTGGATCATCGAAATAAAACCCGTGGTGAGCCTCATAAGCCTCATCATGACGGATAAATTTATATTTTGAATTTGAGAGAATTTTAGCCCTTAATTTTATATATCTATGATCATTTTTTTAAAATCAATATACCTAACAAAGTTTTAAAAATCTATTTTGAATTGTGCTTTCTATATAATACAATATATATATATATATATATGTACTTTTAAAATCATTTCAAGGGCAAAGAATCTCAATCATAAAATTGGACAATATCTTTTCACATGAGAATTATATCCAATTCTATCATAAGATATTATGAAAGAACTGATATTTATCAAACATGGAGATGGAGATAGGTCACAAACTCACAATAAAGGGCAAAACTCTACAACATGTGTGGTCATTTCATTTTCCTTACATGAACAAGTTAGGCCTTCACTTTTGTCAACTAACCCCTCCAAGATTTAGAGTTGGGTAATGGGCTATTCGTGTTATCTTAGTATCATTATTATGATAGAAAATTATTTAAGCAGTTTTTGAAATATTATATGATATTATTTATATAACATTTTTAATAAATAAAGAAATTACAAAATACATCAAATAGATCATCACATGTCTATCTATCTCTCTCTCAATTACAAAACAAAAATTAATTAGGATTTTGTGTCACTCATAAAAATGTTTACTATTTTATTGATTGAAAACACTGCGTAAACAATATTAACGACTACATCATGCAAAAAAAGGTGCTTCCATGTGGGCCTTATGGGCCCAAAACTTTTAGCTCCCAATGGCTATAATCTATTTAGAAGTGGCATAGTAGAAGTGAAACTCCTGTAGAAGTAAAGTTGTTCGGTTGGTTTGAACAAAAAATTTTGGAATTTTTTTTTATAAAAATTTTGTTTGGTTGGTGAGAAAATAAATAACATGTTAAAAGGATAGTTGGGCTTAAATTCATATATAGCTCAAAAGACAGGCCGATGGTGACAACCAAGAAAGGAGTTTTGGTTTTATTCCAATCCAAATAATTCACATGCCTTGTGATAAAGACTATGTTAAAGCTACAAGATTTTTTTTTTTTTTTTGAATGTAAATTATAGTTTTTATTTTGGAACTTTTACTTTTTGATTTTTTACATTTTAGTTATAATAATTAAAATGTGAAATGCTAACATCCTTACTGGACCGCGATTAATATTAATATATGTAAAAATATATATATTAAAATATTTAAAAAGTGTATAAAAGTAAGAGTTTATTGGTGGGAAATCAATATTTATGGGGGATACAATATTAGGTCTAAGGATTAATTTTTTTTAGAGATAAGCAAAGAATCTTAAACACTTACCATCAAAAAGAATTTTGCGAACATTGAATTCTTTTTTAAAAAAACATGCAAAAAATTTATTAGGAAAATAAACAAACAAATTTTTTAAAAATTACAAACCTAAGACTCTTAAAATACTTACAATAAAAAAGATTTGATATACACAAAGAAAAATAAACAGTGAAACAAATTTGATATAAACGAAGTAAAATAATAATCAATTTTTTTCCCCATGGAACTTCATAACATAATGGAAATTTGTATTTTCTTTTATTTTTTAATGAAGATAATAAAAAGTATAATTAACATTAGTACACAAAAAATACAAAAATATAAACTCAAGACTCTTAGAACAGTTACAATTAAAGAGATTTAAATAAAAAATAAAATAAAATAAACAAAAACCCACAAACCAAACAAAAAAACTGTTTTTTGCATTAAAAAAATAAGAGCAATGAATTGTTTTTTAAAAAAAAACAAACACACAAAAAGAGTTGAGTAAACAAACAAATCAATTTTTTTTTTTTAAACAGAATTTATACATAAAAAACAAACAAAAGTTTAAAAAGTGAAATAGGAACAAAAAAAAAACTGAACATAAATTTAAAAGAATTGAATATAAAAATACAAAAGCACACAAAATAGAAAAATACAAACTCAAAACTATTCTAACACTTATAATCAAAGAGATTTAATATACAAAAAGAAAAATAATAGTAAAACCTATTAATATAAAAAATAAATTTAAAAAACCAAAAAAAAACTTTCTTTTCTAAATTTTAAGAACACTGAATTCTTTTTTATAACAACACACACACCCAACACAATGAAGAAAACAAACAAACAAATTTTTAAAAAATTACAAATCCAAAACTCTTATAACACTACATGGGCAGAGGGAGGGGGGTCAGGGGGGTCTTGGCCCCTGCTAAGTTTCAACAAACCAGGTTAGTGTATATTCAATTTTTTTTTCCTTCCAAACACACATTAATGTGTACTAATTAGGCGTTATTTTTTTTTTCTTTATTAACTTATTTTTATTAGTAATTTATTGATTTTAGTTGTTTAAACTTGGCTTCACTTGACTGGTTGAACTTGTTCATTGCCATATTTTTGGCCTCTCCAATAGTAAATTCCTGACTCCGCCCTGACACTACAGTAAAGAGATTTGATATACACAAAGAAAAATAATAGTGAACCTTTTAATATAAAAAAATTAAAATTAAAAAAAACCCTAAAAAAAAAAAACCAAAAAAGAACTGATTTTTTTATTTAAAAAAAAAAACAAATTTTAAGAAAACCGAATTATTTCTTATACTATACTTTTTTTTTCCCCCAAAAACCTGAAAACATGATGAAACTTTTTAATGAAGAAAATAAAAAAAGTATAATTAACAATATTAGACTTACAATGTAGGATAAGCAATAGATATGTACTTCTGGATAAACATTCCATCAATTTGCAACGTAACCATAAGATTGCAACGCTTTGAATAGTCTTTCTAAAAAAAAAAAAAAAAAAGTTTTTGAATAGAGAGAAGTGATACAAACCCAAGACTCTTAGAACAGTTACAATAAAAAAGATTTATATAAAAAATAAAATAACAAAAACCAAAAAAAAAAAACTATTATTTAAAAATAAAATTAAGAGCACTGAATTTTTTTTTTCTTTTTTAAAACACAAACACAAAAAAAGTTAAGTATACAAACAAACCAATTTTTTAAAAACATAATTTATACACAAAAAATAAACGAAAGCTTAAAAAAGTGAAATAGGAACCTCAAAAAAAAAAAAAAAATCCAATATAAATTTAAAAAACAAATTGAATATAAAAATACAAAAGCATAATAATCCAACATATAAATAATAAGAGAATAAAAAAATAGAAAAGTATGCATAACCAGAGATGATTTTCTGTTTTATGGCCTTGGTTGTGTTCTCCAACTATCCATCATCAAAACACAATATCAAACAAACAAACCCAATAGAAATTCCTAATTACCCAAAAAAAAGTTGGTAACAAATAACAAAATCAAATATGGGTATTTATAGTGAATAGAGAGAAGTGAAAATAGTAAAAGTGAATTGAAACTGCACAATAGTTTAAGGAACGTGGAAAGTGGAAGTGATTTTTATTTTAAATTGCTATATTTATATTGAGATGGGAGCGTGGATGATTTTTTTTATTTATTCTTATCTAAATTTCCCATGGCAAAGCTTGAGGATACCAAAATTAACTAATATTGTAGGGAAACATGGATTTTTTTATTTATTATTATTATCTAAATTCCACATGACAGAAGTTTTGGGATAATTGAGAATATAAAAAAAAGAATAAAAATAACATTATAAGAATAATAAGAAAGAAAAATGTACATCTAATATGTATTACTCAAATGGCAAGAGCTTTCATCATTAGACCAAAGGTCATTGGTTTAAGACCCATTTTACTCTTTTTCCGTACTTTTTACAGAAAGTCAAACATAAGGATATTTTTTAAAAACTCAAAATACGAGACACAAATATATTGTCTGTTTTGAGATGTTTCTAAATAAGTGTATTTTTTGACTTTGTATAAAAAGATGTGTAGAAAAGTAGGGATAAGATATTGATTGATGTGACTCAAATAAGTGTATTTATGTACAAAAGTGCACTTATATAATTTAACCCAAACAAGGCTGACTTCATTTTATATATTAGGATAGATATAAATATAATATGTATTGAAATTTTTAATCATTTTAACATTGTTTAATTATTAACCAACATCCAATATATTGTCATTTGCACAACCCTAATCTCAAATGATATTTTCATTTACTAATTAAAATTTGGGCCTATAGTACTTATGTTAGGGCAACCTATGTAACTTTTATTGGAGAAATAACAATCTCGGTGTAAAGGTTGAAACCAAAATTTAAATTAATAGTAAAGTTTATAAATTTTGATTATTAAAGTGATAAACTTTTTCATATATATGTAATTATTTTTAAACAATACACTTGAATAGTATTTTTTCCTTTATTGTTTGATAATGATATAACCACTGTACTCAAATTTTTCTCAATGAAAAGAAAGTTAATGACAATTTCCAAAATTTGGCAGCAGAGCTTCGATTAAATTTTTACCAAATTTTGACAATAACAAATGATACAATAGACCATTTGAGATGATTTAAACCTAAAGAAAGTGAATTACAAACAATATTTGTACACAAAATACTCCAATTGATAACAGTTTTAAACTAACAAGTAACTTTCATGGGTTTTTTTAGTTTGAAATGAAATACTAAATTTGATGCATTATTCTGTATAACAAAAATAATGAGAAAATTACACCTCAGTAGTGTCAGACAAAAAAAATTATAAAAAAAGTGGTAAACATTATAAATATTAATAACTAAAATCATAAACTTTTTCACTAATGTGTAATAAATTTTCAAAATCTATCCTGAGTAGTAGTTTCCCCAAAAATAATCTAGAGGATGCAACTATTAATCACAATCTTCAAATAATAATAATAATAATTCTAATCAACAATAATTAGATAATAAGAGCTTCTTGAGTTTAAAATCAATAATAATAAAACAATAATATTTTTTATGATAATATTAAGTATAAAAACTTAAATATTTATTATAAATGTTTTAAGTATAAGCTCTTACAATTATCTCTAATTTTTTTATCTTATTTTATTTATTTATTTATTTTAATCTTAAAAAAAATGTGAATCCAGGCCCTCAAAACTAAAGTTTCGCAATCAAATGGCCGGAGAAGCAACTTAAGACAGGTTATGTACACCAGGGAGTTGAATATGCGCGACAGGATCCTCTAGAGTTAAAGTCCTGGAGTGATCTCCTAAAGTACTCCATCCAACGGCTGAAATCAAACCTCACCAAAACGATGTCATTTTGGTGAGTAATTTAAAAAAAAAAAAAAAAAAAAACGCAGCTTTAATTCAAAACTTCCTGCAAATATGAAGCGAGAGAGAGAGAAGGGCTGAGAGGAACAAGACATCGCCGCCCCACCCCTTCCCACCCCTGACGCACCACCGCCGTTGCCGCTGCCACGACGCTGCCCCGCCATGGAGGGGGGTGACTCAAACTAATCTCTTACTCTCTGTACATGGTCATGGTGGGTTTGAAAATTATCTTAAATTAATCTCTTACTCTCTTGATTAATCTGTACAAAATAATCTCAAATTTAAAATAATCTCTTACTCTCAAATTATTATTTTGGGTTTGAAAATTGTCTCTGTACAAAGGTGTTTTTTCAAACTAATCTCTGTACATGGTCATGGGGGAATTCCCAAACCCACCTGATAATTTTTGCTTTCTCTTCCATGGAGTCAGTCTTGGACTCTTGGGGGTTTTTTCTTCTGTCAAAGGCGTGGCAGCGGCGGCAATGGGAGGGTGGGAAGGGGCGGAGCGAGGCGGGGGGGCGATGTCCTGCTCCTCCTCTCAGCCCTTCTCTCTCTCTCTCACTTCATATTTGCAGGAAAGTTTTGAATTAAAGTTGCGTTTTTTTTTGTTTTTTTTTTTTTAAATTACTCACCAAAACGACGTCGTTTTGGTGAGGTTTGATTTCAGCCGTTGGATGGAGTACTTTAGGAGATCACTCTAGGACTTTAACTCTAGAGGATCCTAACGCTGAATATGCACCCAGCAGAAAAGCAATCAAATAGAAAGAAAGGGAGTGAAAGCGAGGAAAGCAAGAACAGGAAGGCTCCCTCACACAAAGAGAGATTTCACTTCGTACTTGGGGAACCAGAAACGGATTGAAGGCTTACAGAGGTAGAACCTGGACAAAAGGAGAACTTGCACTTCATCCTTTCAACGGCTTACAGTCGAAAGTAGAATGCTCCTCGACTCTCGCAGGAGAGAATTTAGACTTGATAGCAGCGGGAAAACAGGTGAGAACCCGCAAATGCAGATTAGGAAATAGGAACGAGGAGGGGAGAAGCGGAATGCTCACTTGTTGGGGAGCGACTTGACTCTTTCCCTCGCGGAAGACGAGCTTGGATCGAAAGAAATGGCTGCCATTTGGGAGCACAAGGAGACTCGAATCCGGGAGGAGAAACTTTCATTCTTGCTTAGTCTCCCTAATCAAAATTCTTAATTTTATCACAAATCAAAATACCTAATTTCAATAACAACAACACACACACACACAAATATATATCATAAATTTCAGCACATCAAAGTTCCTAATTTTAGCACAAATCAAAATTTCTAATTTTACAGATAGCATAACGTTGAGACACATATGTCAGGTACGATGAATTAGCCACCTACTTGGATAATATCCTGAACACAGGAGTGTTTTGGAAAGTTAGTAAAAAAACTTATTTTTTTATTTTTTGACTTTTTTGATGGCTTTTTTGGCAAAAAAAAATTTGGTTTTTCAAAAAACTGACTGTTTTAGCTTCTTCCCAAAAGACCCCACAATACTCCACCAATAATGGCTTCTTGAAGTTGCCATGCCAGTATCACCTCATATGGCCTATTCCCAAAAATTAGGGATGAGTAGTGGATATATCGATTTGTCTAAACTGACCGAACCGAATTGATTCGCTGCATTTTGGACGGATGCGTGATGACGAGCGGACGGTTGCAGATTGATTTTTTTCAATCCGCCTAATTTTGGACGGATGGTGGATTTGAGATTTATTTGATCGCAACCGAACTTCTAAACAGCGAGCACCCCTAGTAATTTGTAAGATTTTGTATTTTCAATTTGTTTAGAAATTCTGTTTGTGTTTTCAATTGAAAAATAGTTTAAATATTCTGTTGAAAAAGAGTTTTCAACTTGAATATATTTTTTGAATTGAAAAAAATAAATGTATTATTTATCTATATTTTTTGATTTTTAAATCTAATTCTAAAAATAATAATAAAAAAGATGATATATGTTGGTTCGTTTTTATTTTCAAAAACAGATATAGATGTAACAATATAAATGCATATAATCTCTACTACTATTCTGTTCACGATTTTTGTAGTTTGAATTGTTTTTATATTTTAAGAATCACATATTGTAATACTTTATGTGAATGAAGCATGCTGTGATTGTAATATGTGGATAAGGCATGCAGTGATTGTAATACTTTTTTAAGTTATTGACTGTAATACTCTTTTTTTTAGGAAGTACACAAGTTGAATTATATTAAAAATTTATAAAATTTTAAACCGTCAAACCGATTCGCATCCATCCGTCAGTCCACTCAATCCACATCTGCCGGATTGGCAAACGGATACGGATTGATTTTCTTTAATTTGCCAATCTGACAAACGGATAACGAATTGAAAGTTCCGTAACTGCAACCAGCAAACATTCCTACCAAAAATATATATATATATACATAACCAGCCAAACACAGAGGAAAATTCAACGCTCATACATTCCATCCTTCACAATGCTTCAACAGACACATTTAGATGGAAGCAAATCTAAAGTACAGCAGCTTGAACTGTATACAACACAATTTCCCATATAGAATAAAATCACAATCATAATAGCAATGAACTATATTGCAACATGCAACTAATTCTATCTAGTGAGACTAGCATTCCTTGCACTCTCATATAAATATCGAAAGTTAAAAGTATACATTTTCCTATTTCCTAACGATCTACTTATTTAATTTTAAACTATTTTTGTATCATAAATAGTACCAAACTCTCTGAGATAGATTTCAATTAAAAAATAATTATAAACAACCTCATAACCTGCATCAAACAGACCCTAATAAGTTGCATGATAATCCTGTGGTACATGTCTTCCCATAAGTGGCAGGAAGATGACAAACAAGTTCAAACCATAAGCTTTTTATGACTTCATACTTTTATTCACCCATTCATTATGCTGTGAAAAGCATTTTTTTTTCCACCATAAGAAATACCACTTGAAATTGGAGTTGAAACAATAGCTTGGCACAAAGATGGAGCTTTCAGACCTCCAGAATTTCATCATTCATGCACTTTGACCAAACTACCTTAAATCGACATTGCAAAACTGACTACTTCAGCCTCCTTGGCCCAAGCTTTCATAAAAAGGGCAAGTAGAATCCAAAATAGCTCACTAAGTAGCTTTTTTCTGGCTCAATGGGTCATAATCTTGTGGATCACCAGCCTTCACGAAACGTCCCTTGACTTGCTTCCTGACATCAGTCCTTGCCTTGCGGGAAGTATACCTTATTTTCTTGTCAAACCTGTATGTAAGTTTGTAACAAGAAGATAATTAAACTTACAAATTACATGGAAAATCATGAGGTTTGAAAATCTTATAAGGCTCCACGAATAAGCAACTGTACTGTGGACCTGTGCTTTATTCATGGCAAAGTAAGAAGTCGCAGCCAATCTGACCTTGTCATAATCAACTCCAGATCAAAGGCCACCGAGAAACATTCTAGTTGAAACACGGGGAACAAGGCAATACGTGTACTTGCTAGTGAAGGCCACCAAGAGACTGAATCACAATGTGGGAACAAGGAGATTTGTCCTTTTTTTGAGTTAAGAAGGGTCGCATAATGCACTAAAATAAACATAGTCAATAGTAAACGAGGCATCATCTGATACATGACTTGAATGAACAACAAGCATGAAAGTAAAGGGAGCTTTTATTTCCACAAATCATTTTCTCTCAGTTGACACACCATTTTTATATCAACTTTTGAACAAAATTATGTGGTTCAGAAATCAACTTCTGAATGAAAATCTATGGTTTGGAAATCAATTTCCGATCCAAAGATATAGCCAAACGATAGGTTTTCCTTCAAAAGTTGATTTCCGAACCATGTAGTTTTGTTTGGAAGTTGATATCCGAACCAAAAAAATGTGTGAACTGAGAGAATATGGTATGCGGAAATAGAACCTCCTAGAAGTAAAACAGTAAAGATGTTTGTAGTACATCCTTGATTTGCTAACTTATCAGCGCATTTGTTGGCCTCACGATAGATTGAATCAAATCAATTATTGTATCGAGCTGGGCGAGGATGAATCTACAATCAAATATGAGGAAGTTTATAGGGTGATTTTCACTTGAGTTTCTATTAAGGAGCTGGATGAGTAGTTGTGCATCAGTTTCAACTCTTAGTCTAGAGATGTTCAAGGAGTGAGCAAGTTGGAGGCCGTCTCTAAAGGGGCCAAAGTCTAGCCACATTGCTAGTGGTATTTCCAATACTCTGCAATAGCCAAATATCCAAATCTCTATTCCAATCCCTAACAAGTCCTCTTTCTCTTGCTCGACCTTGGTTGCCCTTGGCCACACTATCATAGTTAGGTTTGAAAGAATTGGTTCACATTTGATCCCACAACAGTCTGCCAGGAGGTGGTCTACCCTAGTGGTAGGGGAGTGGTTATCACATTTGGTCTCCTCCTCCTCCTCCTCCTCCTCTTCCAGAAAATCACTGTTGTCCAATTATTCTTCATAACTCTAGGAAAATCCATTTTTTTGACCCACAAACCCCTTATCTATTGATTCCCAATCAAACGTAACTCATTCTTTTATCCTTGGGGCTTGAATTAACACTTAAAATCCCCTAAAACATTGACTATCCAGAGAATTCTTCCAAATAATTCCAGAGATCCTTATCTGCCTCTTCAGAAATTAAGCCAAATCCCAGCCATATTCCTCTCCAGGTTGTAAATTATTTCCTCTATTTTAGAACCCTGACCCTGGAAGCTTTCCAAAAATCCAGCTGTAGGAAGTGGGGGATCGAGTTTTCCGACTCTGGCAACATCAGATGTGCATGGTAATGTTACAAGTCAACAAAAATTGGTTGACATAGCTGGGGCAATATTATGTAATATTGTAATAGAATAAGTCAAAAGTGCTTGTATTGATCATTTAGCTGATGGTGTATGAATTAGATTATGAATTTTACTTGCTTCATTAAGCATTTTGCTTCTACTGTTGTTGCTTAATTTTTCACAATTCTTTTAAGACGTCTTTTAATCTTATATAGTGTATGGCCAAGTCACTCCCCCAGTCAATTGTAAGTTTTCTGAATAATTTTGGTGTATTCAATTGTGTTTATAATACAAAAGTACCTCAGTTTATATAACAAAATAACCTAGGACTGAAAAAGGAAAGAAGAATATCTACTCAATCCCTAATGTATACAAATATATATACTACCATATATACATAAAGCCGAATATTCTCACACCCCCACTCAAACTCAAGGTGTGTTAACAGAAAACACCGAGAGTTTGCCAAGAAGAAATTGAAACCGAGCAGTGCGAGTCATAGTAAAGAAGTCAGCAAGTTGTAGCCGAAGAGACAAAAGGAAGCGAGATAGAGCCAGACTACAGATGCTGACGGTCAAAGTGACAATCAATCGCAATGTGCTTGATCTGCTCATGGAAGATAGTGTTGTGGACAATCTAAATAGCACTGCGGTTGTCACAGTAGAGAGAGGTCGGAGAAGATTGCAGGACACCCAAATTAGACAAGAGACAACGAAGCTAAACAATCTCAGCAATAACATGAGCCATAGCACGATACTCAGCTTCGGCAGTAGAGCGAGCAATAACAGATTATTTCTTGTTTTTCCAAAAAAATTAAGGAATCGCCAAGAAACATACAGAAACTAAACGTCAACTTGCAGTCAGTCACATCACCAACCTAATTAGAATCAGTATAGGTCACCAAGTCCAAAGGGTAAATAGAGGACAATAGTAAACCCTAAAATATAGTACCCCGGAGATAGCGAAGAATCGGAACCAAAGCAACCCAATATGTAGAACGAAGAGCATAAACAAACTAACTAATCACATGAACAACATATACAAGATCAGGGCGAGTAACCGTCAGATAGACTAAGCAATCCACGAGCTCTCGATATAAAGTACAATCAGGCAAAGGAAAACCATCAGTAGTGTTAGGTTTCACATTAAGCACAATGGGGGTGGGTATCAACAATCTTAGTGTCAATAAAACCAACACGGTGAATAATTTCATTCGCATACTTGGCCTGAGACGGAAAGTAGCCATTCGGACAAGAAGCCACCTTAATACCAAGAAAGTACCGCAATGGGCCCAAATCCTTCATTTCGAAGGTGCGGAAGAGATGCTGTTTGACCCAGAGATAGTAGAAGAATCAGAGCTAGTAATAATCATATTATCTACATACAATAATAAGGCAAC
Organism: Camellia granthamiana; assembly: GCA_036172215.1. Lineage (NCBI taxonomy): Eukaryota > Viridiplantae > Streptophyta > Magnoliopsida > Ericales > Theaceae > Camellia > Camellia granthamiana. The sequence goes on along the minus strand of CM069914.1, from coordinate 52,637,372 downwards.
AAAACTAACAGAGGTGTAGAGGAGAAACAAAGTAGAGTCCTGGGCAGAAAGATGAAAACCAAGCTTAGTGACAGTAGTTTGAAAGCGATCTTACCAAGCACGAAGAGATTGCTTCAAACCATACAGAGCACGTCAACGACGACAAACCTAACTAGAGAAATGGTAAAGGCCAGGAGGAGGATGCATGTAAACCTCCTCAGTGAGATGACCATTAAGAAAAGTATTCTTAACATCCATCTAATAAAGAGGCCAATGACGAACAGTAATGACAGATATCAAAGTACGGACAATAATCATCTTATTCTTATAAAAAAAACCCTTGGCAACCAGGCGAGCCTTGTAGCGCTCAAGAGAACCATCAAAATGAGTCTTGACTTTGTAGACCCATTTGCAACAAACCAGATTCTTACCAGCAGGCAAATGAACCAACTCCCAAATACTAGTTTTTTGCAAAGCAGACAACTCATCCTCTATAGCTTGAATCCAATGAGGATCTTGGCAAGCCTCCTTGTAAGACTGAGGTTTTGAAAAAGAGTGAATAGTAGACAAAAACGTATAGTATAAAGGAGAAAAACTTGTTTTAGCAAAACCAAGTTTGACTACTTGTTTACGGATGCGATGGGGATACTTACGGTTAGCAAGATCAAAGTCGTTGAAGCAAGAAAATCAGCAGCAAAGGCAAAGACAACCAGCAAAGGGAGAGCCTTGCGATTAGAATAGACTAACACCGGAGGAGGAAGAGAAGCAGGAGCCGGAGTAAGAGTAGGTGGGGAAGAGGGATGAGAGGAGAGAACAAACTCATGGGAGTGGAGAGGGACTCATTAAGAGGGGTAGTACAAGGTGAAGAAGGAATAAGCTCATGAGGAACAGTAGAGATGTACTTATCAAGAAGAACCTCAGAAGGAAATGGATCAATATGAACCAAATCCTCTTTGGAAACTGGAGCTATGAGAGGAGCAAGCTGAAAGTAAGGTAGACGTTTGATAAAGGCAGCATGGCGGGAGGCATAAGGCGACGGGAAATAGGGTCATAGCAACGATAACCTTTCTCAGTGAGACGGTAACCCAAAAAGACACATAGGATAGACCAGGCATTAAGTTTGGTCCTATCTTTACGGGGTAAAAGGACAAAACAAGTAGACCCAAACACACGAATGAAAGAGTAGTTAGGAAGTTGAGAAAACAGAGCCTTATAAGGAGACCGTCCAGAAAGAAGGGGGTAGGCATACGATTGAGAAGAAAAGCAGCAGTAAAAACTGCCTCACCCCAAATCGAAGTTAGAACAGAGGTAGAGAGACCTAGCTGTCTCAAGGAGATAATGGTGTTTACGGTCAACTCGACTATTTTAGACAGGTGTATCAATATAGGAAGTTTGGTAAATGGTACCCAAATTGGCCAAATATTCACAGAACTCAGTTTAAAGTATTCTCTACCTAAGTCAGATCGCAACAATTTAATAGTAGACCCAAACTGTGTAATGACCATAGACTGAAAAGTACGGTATATCTGGTAGAAGTTAGACTTATGAGTCATAAGATAAACCCAAGTGTAACGGGTGCAGTCATTAACAAATGAAATATAGTATGCAAAACCCCTTTTAGTGAGAAAATGAGAATGACCCCAAATATCAGTATGAACTAAAGAAAACGGTGTATCAGATATAAAGGTATTTTTACGGAAAGATAAGGCTATCATTTTGGCAAATTTACACCCCCGACACTCAGTAAGTTGACTAGGAGAAATTTTACCCAATAGACTTGACTGAGTTAAAAGCCATAAACGGTCAGCAAACAAATGCCTTAATTTGGAATGCTATAAATAGAAAGGACTTAGCAAAGAATCTAACTGAAAAGAGGAAAACAATAGTTGGAGAGGTAGTCATAGGAAGGTGTAGGCTCTCTACCACATAGAGGTCTCCAAATCTACGACTAGTTCCAATATGTTGCTTGGACATCCGATCCTGCACAGAATAGATAGAAGAAGAAAAGATAACATCAAAACTGGAGGCATCAAGCTGACTAATAAATAATAAACTAATAGATAAGTGAGGAACATAAAGGATAAATGGAATAGAAATAGCAAACATAGCAGACGATAAGACAGACTCAACAGATATAACAGACATACCAGACTTATTAGCAATATTAACAGTAATAGAAAATGGAGGGGGAGTACAATTTTAAAGTAAGGAGATATAGGAAGTCATATGATGAGAGACACCAAAGTCAAAAATCCAGATAGACAAAGAAATACCTGAAGAAGACCCAAGCAAACCTGAATGAAGAAATGAAACAATGGAGGCAGATGGGGATGGTCGGGAGGTAGACAGTATACGCTGAAACTGACTAATTTAAGCACTCAAGAAAGCTAAGTCAAGATCAGGAGGCGGAGCAAATGCAATATAAGCAGCGGGAGGAGCTCGAAATTGGTTCTAAGACTGCTAAAAAGACGAGGCAGGCAGACGTCCCTTATTGGGACGGTGGTATTTCCAATGGCCCTTCTAACGGAAGAAGGCATATTCATCTGAAAACAGTGGCCCTTTCTTGGGTTTTGCAAAAGGCTGAAGCTGATGGGTATCCAACATCATAATGAACCAAAACTAGAGAACTAATTGGGCAAAGTGTAATAAATAGCAAATTGATGGATCAAATTGTAATATCTAGAAACTTGTTTAGTCCAAACAAGAATAAGAGAGAACTATGGTCAGTCAAAGAGGAACACCCAGGTCACAAGACTCAGAACAAGAGAAAGAGATGTCGCGATGCAATGGGTCGCAACGCAATGGGTTGCAACTCTGACAGGTGCGACTGATGTCGCAATTCTAGCAACTAAAGAAGACGAAATAGAGAGGGAAGAACCACGATGAAAACCCAGGAAGTTGCACAAGCTAAACGAAGTAGAGGGTGAACTGAGCCAGAGAACTGAACCAAAGAGAGACCGTGAGTCAATGTCCACAAACCAGAAACCTTCGATCTCAACTAAAATCGATTTATGATTTCTGACCAGATGGGTCGACAGGTTTCAGACCAAATGGGTTGTGCAAAGTCGATGCAATAGAGAATTCAATGGGGCAATTATGAGGAAACTTCGAACCAAACGAAGGGAGGAACAAGAATCAGCGGGGTCTTCTCAAACCAGACACGAACCAAAGAACTCAATCGATTATGAGATTCAACAAGAGATACACAATGATTGTTAGGGTTTCGAACCAAGCTCTGATACCATGTAAGTTTTCTAAATAATTTATGTATATTCAAGTGTTTTTATAATACAAGAGTACCTCAGTTTATATAATAATCTAACCTAAGATTGAAAAAGAAAAGAAGAATACCTACTTAATCCCTAATATATACAAAATATATATGCTACCATATATATATAAAGCCGAATATTCTCACAAACTGTCCACGATGTTGATCTTGATTAATGCAATGAAAAATATCTATCAATTAGAAGAGATATTTTTGATACCAACTGAAGAATACACGTATGCTGCAAGCATATCTAACGCTCTACATGCACGTATATTTTTGAAATAAATAAAAATATAAATAACTAAATAAAACTTTTTATCATGCAATAAATAGAATTTTATGTTCATGTGTACGTACTTGCGTGTCTTCTTCTTTTTCTTATAACGTAAGACAGCACACTCCATGCTAGCCGACAACAATGAATTATGAAGAAAGTGGGTATGCATGGAGTTTCCCTCCAAGGAAGCATTGAAAAGACCTTACAACCCTAATAATCTCCATTACCACTCTCACTAGTCAGGGAAGCAAATAGGAGTGGGATGCTAGAATATACTTGCCCTTGAGAGCAAAAAGTTGGATCATTATTACAATTTGTCGCAGGATCATCAGATATTGAGTCACTGCATGTCGACAGCATCGTCTGAATATGTGTAGCAGAAGACACCTGCAAAATAAAACACCTATTTGATCCAAAAGTACTGTCAATGTCAAACACCAAATTTACACACATCTTGAAGTTAGTGTCACAAAGGAGGATTGCTAGATTAAAATTAAGAAAAATATCAAATAAGTTCTACTTTTCCACAAAACTTCCATCGAGTCCTATCAAAACTATGTTGAGAGGACTGATTCATGTGTCAATACAAATCAATGGAAATTTCACCCAAAAAAAAATAATAATAATAATAAAAAAAATAAAAACGTATTGTAGATTTCCCCTTAAAATCAACCACCAAGCCACTAGTTACCTAGATTGCTCTAATATGTTGAGCTCTTTCAAAGACAAACATTGTCACACCCTAAATATTTAATTAATACCACAACCAATCACATAAAATAATTAATTTTATGATAGTATGCGATAATATGTAATTTAATTTACATGTGGAGTTATTGTGCAATTATTTTATTAATCAGGATTAATGTAAAATGAAGCAGGATTATTGTGAATAAACTCCAATGTGGAGTGGATAAGCTCCACACACGCACACACACACACACACACAAAAGATGGCTTATGACCATCCTAATGTATAGGATAGTGAATAAGCATATAGCTTAGATAAATAAGCATATAGCTTAGGTGAGTCACCTACCTAGAGGGATAGATGGGAATTGAGCAATTGACACCTATTGAGTGGTGGCAAAACGTGCCACATGTCAAATAAAGACCACGCATACTCTCCCTATAAATAGTTCAGGACTCTGTAGCCGAGATCACCAAGCTTCGGAAGAAATATACATACGGGGTTTAACGAGATAATAACAGAAAAGTACAGGCTAAAGGTTAAAGGTCAATATTTAGGTGAGTTATATTATATCTTGAGTTACCATAATATATTTTACGAATGTTTTGAGTTATCACAATTTATTTTATATAATTATGTTTTATGGTTATGTTAATGTTTTAATTACGTGGATCATTTTTCAGAACTCTATTTGCTTAAATTGAAACTCATGAATATGTTTGTTTAAATTTTAGAAATTATTTGACAATGATTTTAGAAACATTATTTTTGAATAAGTGCCACTTAAATAATTAATGGCCTTCTGAATTGTCACTTTAGTGACCCTCTGACAGTCCCATACCTTGGGGAACTTAAATAACCTTTGGCCCTCTGATTAGTCACGCTGTGACCCTTTATTTGTCATGGATCCATTGATCCTCTGTTCTGTTCTGTACCGTGGTTATAATTATTTTGTTTATATGATTTCTGTATTATATGTCAAATAATTTCTGTATTATATACTTTGTATTTTAATATGAAGCTCTATTTAGCCAATAATTATCTATGGTGAATTTTATACCCTTATACTCTAAGTATAATATTTTTCACTCTGCCATATGCTTATAGCTGTTAAAACCTTTTCAAGTGAAGAAATTTAAAGAATGATGATTTTACCCTATGGATCAAAACCCAAATGTGACATGAATGTCGGTGTTTTTTTTTTTTTTTTTTTTTTTTTTTCTTGTAATCATTATCTGACCGATGTTACATTGTTACATAAATAATAATTTCCATGTACACTTCGGATATTTATCTACATCTTTTATTTTATTCCGCTACATAATTTAATTTAATTACTTGGAATTAATTTGAGAAATTTTAGAATTAGCTAGTTGCGAACCCAGCCCTGGCCATCGGAACAGGTTGTGACAAAGTGGTATCAGAACAATGGTAATATATATAATAATAATTATTATATACCTCCGGTAACAAAGGTGGAAGACTGTAATAAGGTGGATAACACAGACTGATCTTGTGGGTGATTAAGATGAACTGAAAATCAGATTAAGCAAATGAACAATGAAAAAGATTAAGGAGAAGAAACTAAACAGTTGGAAACAGGACACAACATCACATGGCTCTGATACCAAAACGCGGAAGCAGCAAGTAGAATGAAGAACATGAATTACGAAATCAAATATGACTAAAATTGAACAACAGATTTGGAATGCACATAAATATTAAAACGTCATAATTTAACATACAGAAAATAACTTACAATTACAATTGTAGCAACTGCAAGGATCTTAATTGGGAACAGGTATTTGTCACTCAGAACTTCTCTGGTTTTTTCTTTCTCTCAACAATAGAAGGGAAAGGAAATTGAAAGATGTCTGAGTGTTTACAATTGATTACAATATATAGAAATAGAAAAGTAAATAGCATGTGACTTCTTTGATTGATAAAAGCAGCTGGCAGCGCATGAGGCAAAGCAGATGCTGTCGGTTGCTTTGGTGGAGTGATTGCACGAATATGCAGCTTTAACAAAAGTTGATTGAGTGAATAGTGATGGTGAACAGTAACTTTTACTATTCATCACTTTCGGTGGAACATGTGAATATAGGAATCAATATAGATACAAATTAGCAGCTTTTCTCAAAAGAGTATTGATTGAAGCTAATTTGTATTTATAGGGAATCCTATGTTGATCAGGCATATGGGTCCTGAGCATCTTGGAACTCAGATCTGCCATATGAGATGGGTTGAGTAGTTGATCCTTCAGAAGATTGTGACTGGTCTGAACTGTCTTCTGAATTTTCTGAACTGGTTGATTGAGCTTCTTCAGCTTGATCGGTTAATTGACGGGCTAACTGGAGCAATTCATCTCTGGATAACTTGGGCTTGACCTTTGATTTAGCTTTGGGCTGAGCAGGAGGTGAAATGGGCTTAGCCTTAGCCTTGGATTTTGATTTGGGCCGTGAATGTTCCTTGGGCTGGTCCGGAATTGCAAGAGCTTTGGACTTCACCTTGGATTTTGATTGGGAAAAATACTTATGTTTTATTATGTTTAAGAGATGCTAGTTTTCTTAATTACAATGATAGTTTAATGGGTATGATGGAAACTGGTCTTCATAAAGGTCCAGTACATTTTAATTGTTTTCCTGATTTTACTCTTAGTTTACGAGATCCAAATATTTTACATGCATTAACATTAAACATACAATTACATGGTTCATTTACCAATATGATGAATAAAACCCATAATATTGCTTTAATTTATCGTGTTCATTATAAGTGCATGAAAACTAATTTAAATGTTTATGCATTGCACAAGTCCCCTAAAGATAAAACTTTATTAATCCAAAGTAGTAGGACTGATACCCATATAAATGTTCTCCAAATGATTGAATGGAAAAATGTAGATTTACCTGATCAATGGATTACTGTCAATGAACATTACAAACATAATCAACAACAATCATCTATCCAAGATATTCAACAAATTCATGATGGTACAATTCGTATTAAATTTAATCGTAGTCAATCATCCAGACATAGCACCTCTAGTGTACCTTCTGAAATTGAAACTGAAGATGAAATATTCAATACTCCATTATTTCAGAAAAATAGTCAAATCCATTTAGGTCAACCTTCTAAATTAAAAGGTGTTGATAATACTGCTACGTCTCAAATTAGTAAACCTGTTTACTCTACGCACACTTATTTACCTGAGGAAGAGACTGCCTTTAATAATTCTCCTACTCAAACTGATTTTGAAGAATAATATTGATGGTCTTAGTGAAGATCAAATACTTCAAAAATTAAATCATTTATCTATAGTCTCAAATAGTTACCTCTCCAATTATCCCCAATATTCTCAATCTGAAATTGTTTCCCTAATTACTTCTGGTTTTACTGGTATGCTCAAATCTTGGTGGGAAAAGTATTTAACCGACGAACAAAGAGAGTCTATCATATATGCTAATCAAATTGATGATAATGGTCTCCCTATCTTTGATGAAACTATTGGATGTTGCCACCTTGATGGTATTAATACCTTCATTTATACTATTGTTAGACATTTTATTGGTACACCTACTAATATTTATTCTCGCATACATGATCAGCTTAGTAACCTTACTTGCCCCACTTTAAGTGATTTTCGATGGTATAAAGATGTATTTACCTCTAGAGTTATGTTACGCGAAGATTGTACTAAATCATTTTGGAAAGAAAAATTTATTAATGGATTACCTAATTTATTTGCTCACAAAATTCGAGATGTTCTTAGTCAACCTACTGGTGTTATTGAATATGACAATTTAACCTATGGTGATATAATTAGTACTATTCAGAAGGAAGGATTAAAAATGTGTATTGATTTAAAACTTAGTCAAAAAGCTTCTAAAGATAAACATAAAGCTAAATATGAATTAGGCAATTTTTGTGAACAATATGGTTTACCTCCTGTTGCACCTTCCCGTAGGAAATCCCACAAATACTCCAAACATAAACATCCATCCAAATACTCTAATAAATATCGAAAAAATTATTCACCTTCCAAATCTCATGATAAATTTTATACTAAACCTAAAAAGAAATATTATAAAAACTCACATCCTAAATCTAAATTCAATAAGGATATTACCTGTTATAATTGTGGTCAAAAAGGACATTATTCAAATAAATGTAAAGAAAAGCAAAAATTAAAAGATAAAGTTAATCAACTTCAAATTGATGATAATTCCAAAAATCAACTATTTGAAATCTTCCAATTAAATCAATCTGTTAGTGACTCCTCTTCTGATCATCCAAGGACTTCATCTGACTATCATTCACCTAGTGCAGATTCTGATAATAATATTAATCTAGGATGTAATGATGTCTGTTGTAAACCAGTTAAACAAATAACTGTTCTTACCAAAAACACCCAAGAAGAATCTGCCCTTATTGAACTAATTAGCAAATTAGATGATGCAACATTAAAACAACAGTATATTGATAAATTAAAATCTTTACTACTTCATTCAGAAGATAAACCCAAAATTGATAAACCTATTATCAGTTTATCTAAGACTTTAGAAAGATTTAAAAATAAAACTAAGGAAATTACACTTCAAGATTTACAATCTGAAATCAATCAAATCAAACAAACTATTAATGAATTAAAACAAAAAGATCGGAAATTAAAAGATGAAATTATTACATTAAAACTTAATAAAAGTTTAGACAATTTCCACAACTCAGTTCATGAATCTCCTAATGAATCTGAACATAATTCTGACCCTGATTCTGATCATACTAATCCTGATAAATTAATATTTGACAACAGATCACAATCACATAATCTTGAAGAAAAACGATTAAATCTAATCAATAAACTTTATATTCAAAAATGGTATTCAAGAATTAAAATCATTATTGAAGACTTTGAATTAAATTTAATTGCTTTAATCGATACTGGTGCTGATTTGAATTGCATACAAGAAGGTTTACTTCCTACTAAATATTATGAAAAATGTCAAGAGAAATTAACTTCTGCTAATGGTAGTAAAATGCATATTAAATATAAACTACCAAAAGTTCATATTTGTCAAAATAATGTCTGTTTTAAAACTTCCTTTGTTTTAGTGAAAAATATGACTGATAAAATTATTTTAGACACACCATTTATCTATTTATTATATCCATTTACTACATCTAGTGAAGGAATAACTACACATGTTTTAGGACAACTTGTTACATTTAAATTTTTATCTCCCCCTGAAATATTAGAATTAAATCAATTAAAAGACTGTTCTATTTCTCAAACAATTAATCGCTTAACTAGACATTTAAATTTCCTTAAAGAAGAAATTAATTACAAAAGAATCGATCAACAATTAACTGATCCTGTTATCATTTCTCAAATTAATGATTTTAAATTGAAACTAGAATCAACCGTCTGTTCCCATTTACCTACTGCATTTTGGCATCGAAAAAAGCATGTCGTTACTTTGCCATATATTAAAAATTTTAATGAAAAACAAAGCCCTACTAAATCTCGACTTATTCAAATGAATTATGAATTACTTGAAATGTGCAAGAAAGAAATTAATGAATTGTTAAAAAATCGAATAATTAGTCCTAGTAAATCACCATGGTCTTGTCCCGCCTTTTATGTCAATAAAAATACTGAATTAGAACGTGGTGTCTCCCGATTAGTCATCAATTACAAACCATTAAATGCTGTTTTAGAATGGATTCGATATCCTATTCCTAATAAAAAAGATTTGATTAAAAGACTTAATCAAGCTGTTATTTTTAGTAAATTTGATTTAAAAAGTGGTTTTTGGCAAATTCAAATTCACCCTAAAGATCGATATAAAACTGCTTTTAACACACCTTTTGGTCAATATGAGTGGAATGTAATGCCATTCGGATTAAAAAATGCTCCTAGCGAATTCCAAAATATAATGAATGATATTTTCAACCCATTTAGTCATTTTTCTATTGTTTATATTGATGACATATTAATATTTTCAAAATCACTTAGTGAACATTGGAAACATTTAACTGCCTTCTTTTATACAATTAAAAGTCATGGTTTAGTTATCTCTGCCCCCAAAATCAAACTCTTTCAAACTAAAGTTCGATTTTAGGATATGACCGGAGGTATAAATTCTTCAAAATCAGTTTGAGTAGGAGAATTATTAGAGGCAGTTTCTTCCTCAGGTAAAAAAGGACATTATTCAATGAGTAATTTATTTTTAAAAGACTTAAATTCAATGAGTAATTTATCAAGGTTAGGTTGAAAATCTTTTTTGATTGTCATTAATTGAGGATTGACCGGAGGTATAAATTCTTCAAAATCAGTTTGAGTAGGAGAATTATTAGAGGCAGTCTCTTCCTCAGGTAAATGAGTGTGTGTAGAGTAAACAGGTTTACTAATTTGAGACGTAGCAGTATTATCAACACCTTTTAATTTAGAAGGTTGACCTAAATGGATTTGACTATTTAATAATAATAAGGAAAAAAAACATACCATTGAGTTAGGAGACATGCGTACCTTTAAAAACAAGATAAGAAAAATTTTACCTGAGTCCGTATGGTTATAGTCTTACCTTAGTCCTTATAGTAATAGTCTTTTCTTAGTTCTATAGCTAAGTTGGACATCCTGTGGTGCAAGCAATGTCGGAACTTAACTTTGGCAACTCTTTTTGGTACGAGCCTAATCCAGAACTTAACTTTGGCGACTCTAAGGAATTTTTGAAAATAATAGTTACATTCCAGACTTACTAGAGGAAATAAGAGATTCAAAGAGAATAGTTAGGTAGGCCGACCCAACCCTCAACCAACTTATGGGCCGACCAGTATACTTAAGGGCCACCCTCCCCCCCCCACCACAAAAGTAGATACACAGTGGTGAAGGGTTGACACTATGAGTACCTTAGACAGGTTCTTAGGGCCAACACGGGTAGTAGGCATGCCCTCAAGTCAAGGATATCCTCGCTACTTAGTGGCCCCTTTACCTTCGGAGTTTATGGTTCGGCGAGAAAATGCCTTCTTAAGTGATCATATTCAAGCAAGAGTCCCTCCCCATCGAAACCTGATTAATACGCAGACTGTTGACTTTGGTGATATTATGACATATGTAGAGGTGCGTCACGGGACGATAACTATGGGGCTACGAGGCAGACATCCCCATTTACCGAGTGGAGGTAATGTGGCGATGCTTTGGTATCGAGCTGAGCGGTTGGGAGTTTGAGCATCATATGCAACTGCAGTACCCATGGTTATTTGCTACCTAAGATCCCGAGAATAAGATCTTTTCTTTTGTTGTTTTGTGTTTTTCTTTTTCCTTTTGTTTGGTGTCCAAGGGAGCTGACCATGACCTAGTTCTAACCTATTTTGTCATAGAGGGTTAGGCACTAAAATGACATAACTACAAGTAATGGACCAACACTATTATACATAAATAAAACCGGTGTTTTGTGAATAATGTATATATTGTCTTGTGAACTATGTTTTGCGGATTGTGTGAATATGTTTTAAATTAAGTAGGAAATCATGCACCACGTTTATTAAGATTGTTTTTATAGCTATGGCTAATGATGGAAATGGTACCGGATCATCATCAAATGGAGCTGGCCCAATGGAAAAGATTGTGGAAAGAACTATTACTAGTTTCTTGCAAGCCTTGCAAAACAATGGGTTACCAAAACATCGAGAAAGGACAACTATGATTAAACAGTTCCAAGACTTGAAACCTTCCACGTTCACAGGAGGTTCAAACCCATTGCTAGCTGAAGCTTAGGTTAAAGAAATGGAAAATATTTTTCGTGCCTTACCCTGCACAGAAGAACAGAAAGTGTCCTTCGCTATTTTCACTTTCAAGGAAGGAATGGTGGCTTCTCACCTTAGAAAAGGAAGAGATCATGACATGGGTGAGATTCCTAGAAGTGTTCTATGAAAAGTATTTTAAAGAATCACTACGGGAGTAGAAAGCATCTAAGTTCCTACATCTGAGGCAAGGAATAATGTCGGTAGCGGAATACGAAAGTAAGTTCACCCATCTAGCACGATCTGCACCATATGTTATTCTAACAGAAGTTTGAAAAGCAAGGAAATTTGAAGTAGGATTGGATACTGAAATCAAAGATAGGCTTGAGGTTTTGAAATTACTAACCTATGTAGAGATGGTGGATCGAGTATACATTGCCGAGAAAGGAATTAAAACAGCACGTTCAAGTGAAATAGGTCAAAAGAAGCGATTTTGGGAACCAGTCGGAGGATCAAGGGCAGCCCCACCAAACAAAGTAAATCTCGGACCTACTAGCTCAACTGGTTCGGCCAACCAAAATTTTACTATTCTTAGGGGTAGCACCATTCCGAATTGTCCGAGTTGCGGAAAGGCTCAGAGGGGACAGTGTTATCGGGCAATAGGAATATGTTATAGATGTGGCCAAATTGGCCATGTGATGAAAGACTGCCCAAAATTCACCAACTTTGTGATGGGTACCTCTGAACTAGTTCAGAAACCAAAAACTGCCACAGGAGGGAAGAAGGAACAGAAGCGCTACGAGAGAGCTTTTGCGTTACTACCCAGAAATTCCAATGCTATGGAGAAGGTTATGACAAGTACACTTTCTGTCTGTGGTCACTTAGCTCATGTTCTCTTTGACTCTGGTTCCACTCATTCTTTTGTTGCACCCCACTTTGTTCCCAAGTTAACGTCAACACTTAAACTATTAGGATGTGCATTATCTGTGACTTTTCCATCTCGTGTCTCCACCCTTAGTACAAAGCAGTGTTTTTAAAGGCTCAAGGCGCACTAAGGCGCTGAAGGTCTCTCGGGCCTAGGCGCAAGGCGAGGCGTGGGCTTTATTGAAGTAAGGCACACAGTCTTAGTAAAAAATAAAAAAATGAACATAGACTAATCATTTATAATACTAAGACAATTTTTTAAAAAATAAAAAGTAATCAAGATTCAAGACAAAATATAAAATAATTCTCAAAGCCATGAAAGTGCATATTACATAACATTCCAATTTTCAAAGATAAAATAATCCACATTCAATAAAATAAAAATAAAAACAAAAACAAAAACAAAAACATAAACATAAACACAACATCCAAAACATAAATATTCAACAAATACTAATATATGTCTTAACACTTCAAAACATTAATATCAAAAGAAAAAGGTTAGAACTTCGGTCGTCGGCCAGTCAATCATCATCCTTAACATCAATGGCAAGCAAACTATCATCTTCTTATCCATCAGTTGATTTATATCCCTCAACATCTTCCGCTTCTGTGTCATCTGAGCCCGCTTCCTCTTCATCTATTAATTAAAGTGGAGTTAATCTTGATGATTTAGATATCCTCGGTTGTGCCTTTGAGCGTGAACTTGTTGCTCTACTTGCATGGCTACTTTTTTCTACTCCAGAAGCTCTAGCAACAGTGGCCCACATCAAGCCATCATCATCATCAAACACAGGCTCATTATCTTCATCTGATTCTCCATCCATTCTCCCAAGCAACTACTCATTGCTTTCATTAATATTTTGCAAAGATATGGGATCAAGAGTGTTCGCATGTCGTACCTAAATCTCAATGTTCTATTATATTTGACAAATACTAAATCATTGAGACGTTGTTATTCCAATCTATTTCTTTTCTTGCTATGAAGCTGCAAATATTAAAAAGATATTAAATTCTATATAATGAGAATAAAAATATTTGAATTTAACAAAAAATTAGTTAGAATGTTAAATACTCACATGTTCAAATGCACTCCAATTTCGTTCACAACCCGATGAACTACATGTTAGGCTAAGGACTTTTATGGCAAAAGTTTGCAAGTTTGGAGTTTTAGAACCATATGATGCCCACCAATCAGCTGCGATAATCACTAGTTAGAAATAATTGTTACCAAGTATTGAGTTTTACTAAAAGTATTACTAAAAATAAACTCTATGAGTCTATAATATATTACCTGGTGCCCTTGTATTTCTTTGCCTAATCGCAACAGACTTGCCAAAAAGACTCTCAGCCTTCATATAAATACTCATCTCATTAGTGATCAAATCTTGAACAGTGACATCCGGGACCAACCTTTGCATGCATTCATAAAACCCATTCATCACTTCATGATCTTTTTGCACCTCTAACGCTTTTAGGTAAAAGAATTCTGGGTTAAAAAAGTGCGCAGCTGCATGTAAAGGCTAATGCAATTGGACATCCCATCTTTTGTCGATGATTTCGAAGATTTCATTATACTTCTCTTTGCAATGCATTCTTTTGCCCTATCCATTGCCTCATAAATGTATCCCATGGGAGGTTTCTTCTCGGTATCAACCAATCTAAGCACTTTGACGAGAGGACTCAAGACCTTAAGGGCAAATACAACAGTATTCCAAAATGAAGGTATCAACAAAGTTTGTGCCATTCTTTTACCTTGTGGCTCCTTTGCCCATTTGCTTGAGGTCCCGCACGTGCGTTGACTTTTTCTGGGAAAGTCAAACCGACGTTTTAAACCTAGTTGGAAGTGAGTAGAAGTATAAAAGGCAAGGAAAAGGCTTTTCTAGGGTTCTGAACTTGTTTTGACCCAAAGAGAGAGGCTAGGGTTTGGAAGGGAAGTGAAGCTAAAAGTTTCAAGGATGTCTCCCATGGTGGTTCCTTCTCCATCTACCTCCTTCCACTCCTCCATGAGTGGCTAGTCTCCTTTTCTAGGGTTTTGATGAAACCCTAGCCATGTAATTATTTAGTTTTCTTTTTTATTTTTAATTATGTAAAGGTTTGAACATTTGTATGGTGATTTAGAAGTTTTTTGTATATATTTTTCATTATTTCTTCGAATATTTGACTTTCTGTGATTGTTGAATGTTATCCATACCTGAGTTTTCTATTCCTTCACATTCAAGGTATGAGACGAACCATGCTACAAGGAACGAGTCGTATCACTACCTTAGTTTAGAGTGAACGATTCGTATTACTTGAGATGGTTCGTGCTCGTACATTAAATGTGATGATCTTCTTGTTAAATGCTTTGAGCTTGTAGTTGCGAAGCATTAATCCGTTCAAACCATAGCATAATTGATTTCAATTGGAAACCTTAATTACGTGGCTAGTGGTAGACTCTTTGCCCTAGTTTTTCCCCCAATTCAGTAAACCCAATTTCGTTTATTATTGATAATTTAATTCGTTAGTTTAATTTATTTGTTATTAATTTAGGCTATGAACAATCAATCTTTTTATCAAAATTAATTTAGAAATTTAACAATTAAATTAGTTTAATTTCATAATTGTCCTTGTGGATCGATACCTGAACTTGCCATTATTCTAATAGAATTTGGTGTAGTTTAAGGTTTATTTTTGGTGTGTTCAACGACCCATTTAGAGTGAACGATTCGTATTACTTGAGATGGTTTGTGCTCGTACATTAAATGTGAAGGAATAGAAAACTCATGTATGGATAACATTCAACAATCACAGAAAGTCAAATATTCGAAGAAATAATGAAAAATATATAAAAAAAAACTTCTAAATCACCATACAAATGTTCAAACCTTTATATAATTAAAAATCAAAAAGAAAACTAAATAATTACATGGCTAGGGTTTCATCAAAACCCTAGAAAATGAGACTAGCCACTCATGGAGGAGTGGAAGGAGGTAGATGAAGAAGGAACTACCATGGGAGACATCCTTGAAGTTTTTAGTTTCACTTCCTTTCCAAACCCTAGCCTCTCTCTTTAGGTCAAAACAAGTTCAGAACCCTAGAAAAGCCTTTTTCTTGCCTTTTTATACTTCTACTCACTTCCAAACAAGTTTAAAACGTCGGTTTGACTTTCCCAGAAAAAGTCAACGCACGTGCGGAAAAAGTCAACGCACGTGCAGGAAAGTCAATCTCTGTCCAAATTTTGTCTTTTTGCCCATTTTATGCTCCGACGATGTACAACTTGATTGACATTCAACACACATAAAGTATATAGTTTGACCAGCAAGTGAAATTAAGAGATTCTAATTAACGGCCTCAATGATGTATATTTCGGCCTTAATCACTAGTTTTCGGAGGTGATCATCTTTCTCAAATTGTTTTTTTGTTGATGCATCCTAGACAAAGTTAGAAAAGCGGTTGCAAATCTAGTTTTTGTAGGCTTGATCAAATTCTTCAAATTTGTATAGCGCCTCATCATGTTTAGCAACGTAGGTCGGTTGTAAATGTAGCCATGTATTGCAATACCCCTTTTAAATGTCTTTTTCAGTCTAGGTATCTTGAAAATGTCTTCTAACATCAAGTCCAAGCAATGAGCAACACATGGTATCTAATACAAGTGTTCATACTTGGCTTCCAAAAACCTCCCTATAATGTAACAATAATGAAGAATTATTATTTTCAAGTTTTTAAATTTTAAATACAAAACAAACTATGAGTAAACAATTTTGATGTAAGGAAATATTCTTACCCGCCAACACATTAGCTGCAGCACTATCAATGATAACTTGCACCACATTTTCTTTTCTAACTTTCTCCACAAACTTGTCTAGTAATTCAAATAGCTTTTGCCCATCCTTTGAATAGCTAGAAGCATCAACCGACTCAACAACATGGTTCCTCTTGGACAATTAACTAAAAAGTTAATCAATGTCCTTCTTCTCTTATCAGTCCAGCCATCAGCCATTATGGAACACCCGTATTTTGCACAATCCTCTTTATGATTCTTCATCAAATCTTCAGTATGTTTCACTTCTTTTTTGAGTTGGGTAACCCGCACTTCATGATAAGTTGGTAGCTTCATACCAGGACCATATTGCCCAATGGCTTCAATCATTGGTCCAAAACTCTCATAATTTACTGCATTAAAAGGGATACCAGCATTATATATCCACCTTGCAAATCTTTGCACTGCCCGAGCTCTCATTTCTTTTTTTTAAGGGTCATTTGCATCAATTTTGGTTTACTTCTCTTTTGCTTATTCTCTTCGATTTTTCACTACTGATTTAGGATTGGGTGTGAAGTAAACATCCATAGGCCCTTTTCTCTTTGGCATTTTTGATTTGGATTTGGATGAAACTTGGCTGCTACTTGTCAACTTATGGCGTTGATTGACATTGATCTCAACAACATCATCATCATCATCTTCATCTTCATCTTTATCTTCCATGTCCATGTCATTGAAATCAGGCAACATGTTCATTTCTTTTTTTTTGTGTCTTCTTTTTTGACATGAACTCTCTAATCTCTTCTCTTACATGAGCTGGACACTTCGGGCAAGCAGTGACATTCCTATAACCTCCCGCGAGGTGTTGTTTCACTAGATAAACACCTCTATTTGATATTTTACCACAAAAATTACACTCAAACTTTTTTGAATTATTTTCCTCTACCAAATGGGTATATTACCATACCGGATCTTTTCTATTATTTTCCGATGTCATTTTCTACAATCTACACAAGGAATTTAATAAATAAATACAGAATCAGAGACTCAAACCAGTAGCACCTAACATAATTTATTTTTTTCCCCTAACAGATAAATACAGAATTTAATAAATACATATAAATACAGAATTTATTAAATACAGATAAATACATAATTTAATAAATATAGATAAATACAGAATTTATTCTTTTCCCCTAATAGATAAAGAGAAAAAAAAGACCAGTAGCATTGTATTAATTAATTATTTGTGAATAATTAATTATTTATAAAAAATTTTTATTTGTATTTTTATTTATTTATTTATTTATTTATTTATTTTGTATTTGTATTTATTTTTTTTCCTAACAGAGACTCAGGCATAATTGAAAAAATAAAAAAATAAAAAATAAATAAAACAGAGTCGAACGAAGTCGAATCGAAGCCAGAAGAAGAAGAAGAAGGGGAGAGAGAGAGAGAGAGTGTGTGAGATTAGAAGACCATCCGAGGTCGAAGCCAAAAAAAAAAAAAAAAAAAAAGAGCCCAGTCGAAGACCAGAAGACCAGAAGAGGAGGAGAAGAAGAAGAAGAAGATGGCAAGGCGAAACGAAGCATACCTGTGCGAAGTCGAAGTCAAAGTCGCTGCGAAGTCAAAGTCAAATCGAGCAACCCCAGTCGAAGTCGAAGTCGAAGTCGAAGGCGAGGCGAGAGAGGTAAAACGACATAGATTAGGGTTCATTTCAGTCATATTTGGTCATATTGTACATGAGTTGTTATCCTCTGTAGCTAACAGCCATTCGAACACACACCCCGTAGCCGTTAGATCAGATCTAGCTGCTAATAAATCAAGTGCGCCTAGTCGTGCGCCTTGCGCCTCTGTCGCCTGGCTCAAGTCGCGGCTAAGGCGCGAGCCTACCTCAAGTCACCTTGCCTGGGACCTGCACAGGCGCAAACAGTGCGCCTCGCCTCGCCTGGCGCCTAGACGCGCTTTTCACAACACTGGTACAAAGGTATACAAGTTATGTGTTATATCCCTAAAAGATAAAACTTTGTATGTTGATCTGATTCCACTCCGCATTAGTAGCTTTGACATAATCGTAGGAATAGATTGGCTTGCTGCCAACCATGCCTCTATTGACTGTATGACCAAAAATGTCTTTCTTCAGTTACCCGACCAACGCGAGCTGGTCTTCGAAGGAATTGGAGTTTCTATCTCTCCATATTTGATATCCTCCATGATAGCCCAATGACTTTTGAAAAAAGGTGGTAGTGGTTGTATGTGTTATGTGGTCGACACTCAACAAATAGGCCCAACACTCGATTCAATACCTGTCGTTCGAGAATTTCCTGACAGTTTTCCCGAAGACTTACCTAGTAGTTTAGTTGACTGAGAAATCGAATTCACCATTGAAACTCAACCCAATACACAACCGATCTCTAACACCTCTTACTGCATGTTAATGATGGAATTAAAAGATCTAAAAACCCAACTCCAGGAACTCTTAGATAAAGACTTCATTCGACCAAGTACCTCACCATGGGGAGCTCTAGTACTGTTCATAAAGAAAAATGATGGCACGATGAGGTTATGCATCGATTACCTAGAGCCGAACAAAGTCACCATTAAGAATCGATACCCCTTGCCAAGAATCGACGACTTGTTTGACCAACTTCAAGGTGCCCAAGAAGTCTTCAAAATCGACTTGCGTTCCAGTTATCATCGACTAAAAGTCAAAATGGAAAGCATCGAGAAGACGACATTCAGAACACGTTACGGGCACTACGAGTTTCTCGTCATGCTATTTGGCGTCACAAATGCTCCAGCGGCCTTCATGGACCTCATGAACCCAGTGTTCAAACTATATCTTGATGAATTTGTCATCGTCTTCATTGACGACATTTTTGTATACTCCAAGTCACCGGAGGATCATGAGCAACACTTACGAATAGTGTTGCAAACACTACGTGATCACAAACTTCATGCCAAGTTGAAGAAATACGAATTCTGGATCAATAGTATACACTTCCTCGGTCACGTCATTAATAAGGATGGCATCTCGATTGACCTCCAAAAGGTTACAGTAATCGTGGATTGGCCACAACCTATTAACGTGTCCAAGATTCGAAACTTTTTGGGTCTATCCGACTATTACCGACACTTCATTCAAGATTTCTCAAAGATAGCATCACCCTTAACACAGCTAACTTAGAAGAATACACCCTTTGAATAAACTGACAAGCAGGAACGTTGCTTCTAAAAGTTGAAAAACAGGCTTGTGATAGCTCCTGTACTAGCACTCCTCATGAGAACAGATGGGTTCGATACCTCATACAATGGTTTGGGTTGCTTTCTTATGTGAAATTGAAAAGTCATTGCTTATACCTCACGCCAACTAAAGTCTCACGAGAAGAATTACCCAACCCATGATCTAGAATTTGCCGCAGTAATCTTTGCCCTCAAAATATGGCGTCATTATCTCTATGAAGCAACCTGCCAAATTTATACAGATCACAAGAGTCTTAAATATCTATTTACACAGAAGGAACTGAATATGCAGCAATGACGATGGCTAAAACTTATGAAGGACTACGATGTAGAGATCCATCACCATCTGGACAAAGCTAACGTGGTAGCAAATGCATTGAGTCGAAAGGCTACCAGAAGTTTGGCATGTACCTTCGTCCTCCACAAGATCAATGGACTGCTCGCCAACATAATCGTGGAACCCACGTTGATTGAAGAAATTAGAGCACGCCAATGTGAAGATAAACTTCTGAAGAAAAAAGTACGAGGAGCAGAGAAGTACGCCCGATCCTGACTTCACTATAAACAATAGGATGCTAAAATTTTGAAACCGAATTTGCGTACCCGACATACCAGAGCTTAAGAAGAAGATACTGGTGGAAGCTCACTGCTCAAGGTTTACAGTCCACCCTAGCAATACAAAGATGTACCATGATCTAAAGGAACACTACTTGTGGACAGGGATGAAAAAAGACATAGCAAGTCACGTCTCCAAATACTTGCATTGTCAACATATTAAAGCGAAACACCAGAGACCCCCAAGAACTCTGCAACCACTCCCTATTCTTGAATGGAAATGGGAGCACATTACGATGGACTTCGTGGTTATCATAGATCGGTTAACAAAGTCGGCACATTTTCTGCCAATCCGAATCACATGCCCCCTTAATAAGTTCGCCACTCTGTACATCAAAGAAATTATTCGATTGCATGGTACTCCAGTTTCAATCGTGTCTGATCAAGACCCCTGGCTTCGTATCTCATTTTTGGAACAAATTGCAAGAAGCTTTGGGAACTACATTGAAATTTAGCACTGTTAATGTGACACCCCGAACGTTTAATTAGGTACCACATAAATATTTGGAGTTATATATAATTATGGTTGCATGTGATGATAGACTATTAAATAAATAAAAAATATATATATATAAATCTAATTTGACATTAGGTTATCAAATATAGAATTAAGCAAAAATTATTTGGGAATTAGTATTTAGGAGCATTTAACACACTTGTGGAATTGTAATATTAATTGGGTCAAACTAAAGATAGTAAATAAATAATAACTTAACACCAAAACAAATAAATAAATCAATAAAAAAAGAAAAGAAAATGAAAAAAAAAATGTTATAAACTAGTTGCCCAACAGGGTTGTGAACTTCGGCCCAAAAGAAAAGAAAAACAAAAATAAATAATAAAAGTCTAAGCTAGTGTTGGCCCAGCAAAACCCTTGCAAATATTGGCCCAAGCAAAACAAAGGCCCAAGTATATATAAATATATATTGAGGAGATTTAAACTTATCCAAATCTGTGAATTTGATCTACAATTAAGGCTCAAATCTACTAGCTTAATGATGGCCCCATATAGAGAGGATACGTGGCACTCACATCAAGGCTCGGGTTGCTGTATAAATAGGGGCAAATGTGTTGTGAATAAGAGAAGGAAAAAAAAAAAAAAAAAACAAACGAAAGAAAATAAAGGAAAGGAAGAGTGAAAAACCGAGAGGAAGAAATTTATAGTAGGGAAGTTCTGATAGTAAAGTAAGGCTAAGGGTTATAGTTAAGGTGAGTTATATTATACCTTGCTTTACCATTATATGTTTTACGAATGTTCTGAGTTACCATAGCTTATTTTATACAAGTTATATTTATTAAGTTATATAAATAAAAAGTTATATTTATAAATATTTCAGTTACGTGGATTACTTTCTAAACTCTATTTACTTAAAAGAAAACCCATGTATATGTTTGTTTAAATGTTAGTATATATTTGACTATAACCTTATAAATAATTATGTTTTGTAAGTATCACACGGGAGTCCCACGTTTTGGGGGACTTAAATAACCACTGGCCTCTGTTTGACCACTTTGTGGTCCTCTATTTGTCATGGATCCATTGATCTCTGTTCTGATTGTCACTTCTGTGACCTCTGTTCTGTTCTATTTTATACCGTGGTTATGATTATTTATTTACATGATTTCTGTATTCTGCCACTTTAAATAAATTGTCATTTTAAATTAAAATATGCAAATATTTTAGCCTAACTAATTATCCATAGTTGTTTTACACTCTTGGCATAATATTTCTCACTCTGCTGTGTGCTTATAGCTGTTACCCTTTCAGGTGACGAGATGTAAGGGAAAACCATAACCCCACAAAATGGAACCTGTACATGAACTGATGTTGAATCACTATTTTATCTTTTTTTTTTTTTATCTTTTTTTTTTGCTCCCTTTTGTTTCTATTCGGGGCTGGTCATAGAATAATAAAATAATGAAAGCCCTAGAAATGTACTTCATCTTTCTTAAATAGTAAAATGAAGTAAAATTTCTATTTACTTATTTTTATTTCCGCTTGCGCAGCTTAATTTGCTACGAATAAGAATAAGTTAGTAAGTTGCGATTTCAACCCTAAGCCCCTGGGGTTAGGTCGTGACAAAAGTGGTATTAGAGCAACGGTTCAAAAAAAAAAAAAAAAAAAACAAATATTTTTTATAAAACTATATAGCTAAGAAAATATAGTAAAATAAAAATAAAATAAAATAAAATAATAATAGATATTTACCTGCACCGTTAGTCTTTCTGTGTAAATCTCACGTTATTCTGGTGTTGTAGGGATGTCAGAGATTTACCTTGATGATGCATTTTGGAATGACCTCCAGGTCATCAATTTAGATGAAATCTTAGCTGAATACCCTGCCTCCGCCCCCGTCTCACCTGAGGGTTGGGGAGATTCTGAGGAAATAGTCAGGGGATTGCACCCAGGCCTTGGCCGATTGATGGGTCGGCCCATTTATATCTAGGTTGACCCTACCGACGTCCCACACTTATTATGGAGGCACAGCCCTGTCCACACACGCAGACGTTTTCTCGGACCATCTCGCGTCCTTGGCGTCGCCCCGGGTCACGACCGCCCACATTATATTATAGGCCCTCTACCCCCAAAGTTTGCAGCCAGGAGGGGGAACGTGTACCCTGAGGATTATATTGTCACCACAGTCCCTAACCCACTGGAAATCATTCATATTGCAAATGTTGACTTCGAAAATGATCCTTCATATGTTGAGACACCTGTTTGGATTGTCGACCGAGCATTTGTGGGTCATATACGGTCTATCCCCATTTTCACGGTCCAGGTAGCATGGATGTGTTTTGGTGTAGTCCAGTTGGGGTGGGAGTTTGAGCTTTTTATGCAGCACTATTTTCCCTGGTTTTTCGGCCCATCTGACCCACCACTCTAGATCTGGATAGTAGAAAATCTTTTATATGCTAATCTTGATGTGTTCTAATCCCTTTTTGTTGACTTTTGTTTTTGTTTACCACAGGGATGGGACACTAACATATTCTCACTAATGTAATATGAATTGTAGAAAAAAAAATAAAAATGTGTAATGTTGGCAGTTCATATAAATATAAATTGTGCTACATATATACATATATATATATATGCTGCGTTGAGAATATAATGCCTCGTTCATTACTTGTAGAATGGCTAATAATGGTAATGGAAGTGAGTTATCAGTTAGTGGCACTGAATCGATGGAAAGAGTAATAGAAAGAGCAGTTACTAGCTTTTTGCAAGCCTTGCAAACTAACATCAACAATGGGACGCCAGAACGGCGAGAAGGGCCGGTTACCATAAAACAGTTCCAAGATCTGAAACCCACCACATTTACCGGCGGCCCAGACCCAATGGTAGCAGACGCTTGGGTTAAAGACATGGAAAAGATTTTTCGTGCCCTACCCTGCACCGAGAGACAAAAGGTAACTTTCGCCACTTTCACTTTTAAAGACAATGCACAAGAATGGTGGCTTCTCACTCTGGCCAAAGAAGAAATTACGACTTGGGCGAGATTCTTGGAAGTATTCTACAAAAAATACTTTCCAAATTCATTGCGGGAACAGAAGGCATCCGAATTCATACATCTTAAGCAAGGAACCATGACGGTGGCCGAATATGAGAGCAAGTTCACACAACTTGCTCGGTTTGCAACATACGTCATCCCCACTGAAACTCGAAAAGCAAGAAAATTTGAAGCAGGATTGGATGCTGGAATAAAAGACAGACTTGAGGTCTTGAAATTGCCAACCTATGCAGAAGTGGTGGACCAGGCATACATAGCAGAAAAGGGAATTAAAATCTCGCGTTTCGGAGAACTAAGCTACAAGAAGCGATTCTGGAAAAGAGATAACAGAAGACCCGGTGTTGCACCTCATAAAAAGGTGAACATGGGCATAACCAGCTCAGGCCACCAAGGTCCTATCAACCCCCGAGGTGGCACTATTCCAAATTGCCCCACTTGTGGGAGGATTCATTGGGGACAATGCCATCGAGACACGGGAGCATGTTTTAGATGCGGACAGTTTGGCCACTTGCTAAGGGATTGTCCAAAGATGGTTAATCCTACAGCCAGCCCCTCTGGCCCAGTCAGGAGACCCGTGGGACCTGGAGAAGAAAAGAAGGACCAAACCCGCCAAGGTCGGGCTTTCGTCTTGGTACCTGGAAAACCATAAGTTACCGAGAATGTTGTGTCAGGTACACTTTCTGTCTGTGGTCTTTTAGCTCATGTCCTTATTGACTCTGGGTCAACTCATTCTTTTGTTGCACCACACTTTGTTGCCAAATTGACATCAACACCCGAACCATTAGGATATACATTGTCTGTGTCTTTTCCTTCTGGTAAGTCTGCCTGTAGTACTGATGTGTACAGATTTTGTGTTGTATTCCTAAAAGGCAAAACCTTATATGTAGACTTGATTCCCCTCCGCATTGGAAACTTTGATGTAATCTTAGGTATGGATTGGCTGGCTGCCAACCACGCTTCTATCGATTGTAAAGCCAAAAAAGTCTCTCTCAAGTTACCAAACCAACCCGAACTTGTCTTTGATGGGGCTGAAGTTTCTAACCCTTCCTGTATTATATCCTCCATAGCCACCCAACGACTTCTAAGAAAGGGTTGTGGTAGTTATATTTGTTATGTGATTGATACACAAAAAGAGGCTCCCACTGTTAATGCAATTCCTGTAGTTCGAGAATTTCCGGATGTCTTTCTTGAAGATCTACCCGGTATTCCAGTTGATCGGGAGATCGAATTCACCATTGAAACCCAACCTGGCACGCAGCCTATATCAAAAGCTCCTTACCGCATGTCGATGACAGAATTGAAAGAGCTGAAGACTCAACTCCAGGAACTCTTGGACAAAGGTTTCATTCGGCCTAGTACCTCACCTTGGGGAGCTCCAGTGTTGTTCGTGAAGAAAAAAGATGGCACAATGAGATTATGTATCGATTACCAGGAGCTGAATAAGGTTACCATCAAGAATCGATACCCTCTACCGCGAATCGATGACTTGTTCGATCAACTTCAAGGCACGCAAGTATTTTCCAAAATTGACTTACGTTCTGGCTACCATCAGCTAAAAGTTAAAATGGAAAGCATTGAAAAGACTGCCTTCAGAACCCGTTACGGGCACTACGAATTTCTCATCATGCCTTTTGGCGTCACAAATGCCCCAGCAGCCTTCATGGACCTCATGAACAGAGTGTTCAAACCCTATCTTGATGAGTTCGTCATTGTCTTCATTGACGACATCCTCATATACTCTAAATCACTAGAAGCTCATGAGCGGCACTTGCGAATGGTTCTACAAACACTACGTGATCATAAACTCTACGCCAAGTTGAAGAAATGCGAATTCTGGATCACTAGTGTACACTTTCTCGGTCACGTCATTAACAAAGATGGCATCGCGGTTGACCCCCAAAAAGTTGCAGCAATCGTCGACTGGCCGCGACCTACTAATGTGTCAGAAATCTGAAGTTTCTTAGGTCTAGCCGGTTATTATCGACGCTTCGTGCAAGATTTCTCAAAAATAGCATCGCCCTTGACCCAGCTAACTCAGAAGAACACACCCTTTGAATGGACTGATAAACAGGAGCATTGCTTTCAAGAATTAAAAGGCCGACTTGTGTCAGCCCCTATACTAGCACTCCCTACCGAAGCAGATGGGTTGGTAACCTATCGTGATGCCTCATATAATGGGTTGGGTTGCGTTCTCATGCAAGACGGAAAAGTCATTGCTTATGCGTCACGACAATTAAAGACTCACGAGAAGAACTACCTGACTCACGATTTGGAATTGGCTGCAGTGATCTTTGCTCTCAAAATCTGGCGTCATTATCTCTACGGTACAACCTGCGAGATTTATACTGACCACAAGAGCCTAAAATATCTATTCACACAAAAGGAACTAAATATGAGGCAACGGCGGTGGTTAGAATTTATGAAAGACTACGATATAGAGATCCATCACCATCCGGGCAAAGCTAACGTGGTGGCAGACGCACTGAGCCGAAAGACGATGAGAAGTTTGGCATGCACTCTCGTTTCCTGCAAGATCAATGGATTACTCGCTAATGTAACCGTGGAGCCTACATTGATTGGAGAAATTAAAGCGCGCCAATGGGAAGATAAACTTTTGAAGAAAAGGTACGAGGAACAAGGAAACACGCCTGATCCTGATTTCATTATAAGCAATGGGATACTGAAATTTCGGAATCGAATTTGCATACCCGACATCCCAGAACTCAAGAAGAAGATACTGGAGGAAGCTCATAATTCGAGATTTGCAGTCCACCCTGGAAACACAAAGATGTATCATGATCTGAAGGAACATTACTGGTGGACCGGAATGAAAAGAAATATAGCAAACCATGTTTCCAAATGTCTGCATTGTTAGCGTGTTAAAGCAAAACATCAGAGACCTGCAGGGCTACTACAACCACTCCCTATTCCTGAATGGAAATAGGAACACATTACTATGGACTTCGTGGTCGGGCTACCACAGTCTTTTTCAAAGAATGATGCAATATGGGTTATAGTGGACCGATTGACAAAGTCAGCACATTTTCTACCAATCAAAATCATGTACACTCTGAACAAGTTTGCCACTTTATATATCAAGGAGATTATTCGGTTGCATGGTATTCCAGTTTCGATCATATCTGACCGAGACCCTCGTTTCGTGTCTCACTTCTGGAATAAATTACAAGAAGCTTTGGGAACTACACTGAAGTTCAGCATGGCCTATCATCCACAAACTGATAGGCAATCTGAAAGAACAATCCAGACGTTGGAAGACATGTTACGTATATGCGTGTTGGACCTCAAAAGTAACTGGGATGAGCACCTACCTTTGGTGGAATTCGCCTATAACAACAGCTATCAGGCAAGCATTGGAATGGCACCGTACGAAGCTCTGTATGGAAGGAGATGTCGATCACCTCTATGCTGGACGGAGGTCGGGGACAGGAAATTGTTAGGCCCCAAAATCGGGCAAGTCACCAGTGAGAAAATCCAACTCATCCAACAGCGGATTCGCACTGCTCAGAGCCGCCGGAAAAGTTATGCAGATACTCAGAGACGAGACTTGGAATTTCAAGTAGGGGATCATGTGTTTCTCAAAATCTCCCCAACAAGAGGAGTGATCCAATTCAGAAAGGGCAGGAAGCTAAACCCACGTTACATCGGGCCATTCGAGATACTGGAAAGAATTGGTCCTGTAGGCTATCGCCTTGCACTACCTCCTGAGCTATCTAATATCCACAATGTGTTTCACGTTTCAATGCTCCTACGGTATCTCCGAGGTCCAGAACATGTCATCAACTATGAGAACTTGGAAGTTCGAGAGGATCTCTCTTACGAAGAACAACCAGTGCAGATTCTCGATCGTCGTGATCAAATTCTCCGAAACAAGACCATACCGCTGGTAAAGGTCTTATGGCGAAATCATCGCATCGAAGAAGCTACGTGGGAAACCGAAGGACAAATGCGAGCTAAATACCCACACCTCTTTTAAAGTTAAGGTACATCACGTTTGGAGACAAACTTCTAATTAGAAGGAGAGAAATGTGACACCCCGAACGTTTAATTAGGTACCACATAAATGTTTGGAGTTATATATAATTATGGTTGCATGTGATGATAGACTATTAAATAAATAAATATATATATATATATATAAATCTAATTTGACATTAGGTTATCAAATATAGAATTAAGTAAAAAATTATTTGGGAATTAGTATTTGGGAGCAATTAACACACTTGTGGAATTGTAATATTAATTGGGTCAAACTAAAGATAGTAAATAAATAATAACTTAACACCAAAACAAATAAATAAATCAATAAAAAAAGAAAAGAAAATGAAAAAAAAATGTTATAAACTAGTTGCCCAACAAGGTTGTGAACTTCGGCCCACAAGAAAAGAAAAACAAAAATAAATAATAAAAGTCTAAGCTAGTATTGGCCCAGCAAAACCCTTACAAATATTGACCCAAGCAAAACAAAGGCCCAAGAAAAACAAAGGCCCAAGTATATATAGATATATATTGAGGAGATTTAAACTTATCCAAATCTGTGAATTTGATCTACAATTAAGGCTCAAATCTACTAGCTTAATGATGGCCCCATATAGAGAGGATACGTGGCACTCATATCAAGGCTCGGGTTGCTGTATAAATAGGGGCAAATGTGTTGTGAATAAGAGAAGGAAAAAAAAAAACAAACGAAAGAAAATAAAGGAAAGGAAGAGTGAAAAACCGAGAGGAAGAAACTTATAGTAGGGAAGTTCTGATAGTAAAGTAAGGCTAAGGGTTATAGTTAAGGTGAGTTATATTATACCTTACTTTACCATTATATGTTTTACGAATATTCTAAGTTACCATAACTTATTTTATACAAGTTATATTTATTAAGTTATATAAATAAAAAGTTATGTTTATAAATATTTCAGTTACGTGGGTTACTTTCTAAACTCTATTTGCTTAAAAGGAAACCCATGTATATGTTTGTTTAAATGTTAGTATATATTTGACTATAACCTTATAAATAATTATATTTTCTAAGTATCATCACGGGAGTCCCACGCCTTGGGGGACTTAAATAACCACTGGCCTCTGTTTGATCACTTTGTGATCCTCTGTTTGTCATGGATCCATTGACCTCTGTTCTGACTGTCACTTCTGTGACCTCTGTTCTGTTCTGTTTTATATAGTGGTTATGATTATTTATTTACATGATTTCTGTATTCTGCCACTTTAAATAAATTGTCATTTTAAATTAAAATATGCAAATATTTTAGCCTAACTAATTATCCATGGTTGTTTTACACTCTTGGCATAATATTTCTCACTCTGCTGTGTGCTTATAGCTGTTACCCTTTCAGGTGACGAGATGTAAGCGAAAACCATAACCCCACAAAATGGAACCTGCACATGGACTGATGTTGAATCACTATTTTATCTTTCTTTTTTTTATTTTTTTTTTATTTTTGCTCCCTTTTGTTTCTATTCGGGGCTGGTCACTGAATAATAAAATAATGAAAGCCCTAGAAATGTACTTCATCTTTCTTAAATAGTAAAATGAAGTAAAATTTCTGTTTACTTATTTTTATTTCCGCTTACACAGCTTAATTTGCTACGAATAAGAATAAGTTAGTAAGTTGCGATTTTAACCCTAAGCCCCTGGGGTTGGGTCGTGACAGTTTACCACCTGCAAATTGATGGATAATCCGAAAGAACAATCCAGACCTTGGAAGACAAGTTACGTGTATGCTTGTTAGACCTCGAAGGTAATTGGGATGAGCACCTACCCTTAGTAGAATTTGCCTATAACAACAGTTACCAAGCAAGCATTGGAAGGGCACCGTACGAAGCACTATATGGAAGGAGATGTCGGTCACCCCTGTGTTGGACAGAAGTCGGAGACAGGAAACTATTAGGTCCTAAAATTGTGCAAATAACAAGTGATAAAATTCAACTCATCCAACAGCGAATTCGCATTGCTCAAACTAGCTACAAAAGCTATGCGGATAAGCGGAGACGAGATTTGGAATTTCAGGTTGGAGAACAAGTTTTCTTAAAGGTCTCACTAACTAGGGGAGTTATTCGATTTGGAAAACAAAGAAAGTTAAACCCGTGCTACGTTGGACCATTTGAAATACTGGAGAGAATTGGCCCTGTAGAATACTGTCTTGCTCTTCCACCAGAATTATCCAATGTTCACAATGTGTTCCACGTTTCGATGCTTCGACAGTATCTTCAAGATCCAGAGCATGTTGTTAACTATGAAAACCTGGATGTTCAAAAAGATCTCTCTTATGAAGAACAACCGGTACAGATTCTTGACCATCGTAATCAGATTCTCCAAAATAAGACTATACCCCTTGTCAAAGTCTTATTGCGAAATTATCATGTCGAAGAAGCTACATGGGAAGCGAAAAGTCAAATACGGGCTCGATATCCACATCTTTTCGAAAACTAAGGTACGACAAGTCTGAGAACAAACTTCCATTTGGAAAGGGAGAAATGTCACACCCTAAATATTTAATTAATACCACAACCAATCACATAAAATAATTAATTTTATGATAGTATGCGATAACGTGTAATTTAATTTACATGTGGAGTTATTGTGCAATTAAAAGAAAAAGAAAAAATGCATAAAAGATTACCAAAAGCTTCCCTTGGCAGTGCGGAGTTGCCTTAATGAAAACTAGGATCGCCATTTAGGATATATGTTAAAAACTCAATACTTTTGACACCAACTCATGAAAACAACGGAAACAGTAAGTAAAAAGGGGATTTATTAGGAAATTCTTTTTCAAGCCCTTGTATTCCAGTTAGTCCATCACATATTTTTTGTATTTTAATAAGTCATATTATTTGAACATTTGATCCACCAAATCTTAATTCTTTTATTTAAGAAATTTTATATTATAAATATTTTTTGAATGCTTAGCAACTTGGTGATCTAAAACATTTACATTGACAGTATGAATGCTCACATTGACATTAACAGTGTGAATGTTTACATCATGGAACATTCACACTATCAATATGAATATTATTATTAGGGGTATTTTGATAATTATGTTACCCATAGGATTTAGTGGAACATAAGAAAACAATTTGGACGAAGTAAAATATAAGTAGGTGAAGATGGATTTATGAATAAATGCTCCTAAGTAAAGATGAAGCTAAACAAGGTAGCAAAAAATAGATGAGAAAAAAAAAAGAAGGGATAAACTACAATAAAAGAATGGATTAGAAGGAGAACCTCAAAAGCAAATGCACACTGTGTATTGATATCATCACCATGCACATTCCCACTTTCAAACAAGTTATCACTTCCAGAGAGTTCTTCATAGTTCTCCAAATTCAAGTCAAGATCATCCATGTTGAATCAAGGCCTTTGCTTCCAAAGCAGCATGGCTGCACATTAATGGGGAGAAATCAAATGAAATAAAATACAGCCAAAGCCATTACTTTTTCAAGCATATTTCTAAAAATACATGAGCATATTATCTATGCCAAAATGGGCAACATATCCACAAAACATACAGAGGTGCACACGCACCATGATATAGCTAATTATTACCTACAATTTACACGTAACTAAAGTAAGTATCAGTCACTGTGAATTCCATACATGTAATATTTCCTAAACTAGTAAGCCTCACACTTGCCTTCCATTTAACATACTTAGCACCAGGTTTTAAAGAATACCACCAACCTCTTTCCACTCTATGCAATAGTCCCAAAATCATTTTAGGGCAAGTCTAGTAATTCATTGTCCCAAAAAGTACTTTACAAACAAAGCAGACCACTTGTGAATGCATGCAAAACTATGAGTAATTACTTATAAATGCATTTTTCTGTGACAATTTTTTTAAAATAAAAAATTAGTGACGACAGAAGCAAAAACAGACCCAACATCACTTCCATAGAACCATATGGTATGACAATCTGACAGCACATAACATATATCTTGTTTTGTGCAATACCAATTAAACAAGATGAACCATTCCCCTGCATATCCAAGGCTAGCAATAGCATGCTATTGTCATATTGTCCTTTAAGCCATATATAGCCATGATAGGAACCTAAGGCTTTCAAACGAATATATTTATTAGTTTTATATTTTAGAAATCACAAGTCATTTTAGCTTGGTGCATTATCAGATTGAGTAAGCTGGTCAACAATAGCTGGCAGGGGATCCATAGCAGCCACCGAAGAGAATGCCATCCAAACAGCATTCTTCACGTACTTGACGCAGCAAACGGTCATCACCATTTCCATCTGTCACGCCCAGTAAACCGCTTCCCTGCTCACGACTAGGATCATCCACAGAAGGGGATTCTAAAACAAATGACCAGATCTTTGAAAGTTCTTCTACTGAAGGACAGCCAGAATAACAATTGATAGTCTGCCTCTTGTGTCCTGAAGCTGAAGTACAATTGACATGCCCAATCCAATAACAGTTTGGACAAAAGGTGATCTCCTCTTCAATACACCTTACTATTGCAAGCTGAGAATTGCATCTTTCACACACACGAGTCCTTGAATGGCACCTCGAAATAACATTTGCAGAGTGAACATTCCAGTCACAGGAGAAACATAAGCAAGCATTATCAGATTGGCAATACACCATGGATCTTTGATCTCTACAAAGATCACATAATTGGCTCATTTTCAGCAACCAATAAGATTATGCTACTGCAACCCAAACCAAAATAAGAGAAGAATCTTATATGAAAACATCTAAAAACTCTTAGCAAAATATAATTCAGCCACATGAAATAAACTTCTTGACACACTAGAGCTCCACTAGAAGTTTACAGAACCTACATGGCTACAATAGAAGAGCCAAATTAACATTTGTGGTTCAAAATAGGAAATTATATTCATAAAATGTTTCAGAATTGTCTCTAAAAATCTCCTCTAACATATAAACACAGATACAGGCTCACCTAACCTATTCGGTAGAATTATTCACAAAGATTACAGGGTTCAGGGTATAAAAAATATAGCAAAGAGTTCATTCCATGAAACCTAATTTAACAAGGAAAATGTTATACAACCAACTTCATGTACATTCCTTTTAACAAACTAATGTGGCCTGCAATAACAAAGTATTGAATTTTGAAATAAACCCACTAAAATTAAAGGCTAAATTACACTGACCTCCGTTCAGATTTGGAGAAAATATAATAGGCCACATAAGTTTAGCATAATTGCATTGAACTCTCTTAAGGTTTTTGTCACCAGCCAAACCCGCCCTTATAGGTCTAACATCGGCCCTGTTTGGTAGAGCTGTGGGAAAGTGCTTATAACTTATGCCTAAACAGCTTATAGTTTATAACTATGAATATAAGCTGATTTCTGACTTATAAATTAAGCATCTCCTGCCCCACTCAAAGAATAAGCTGATTTTTGACTTCTAAAAAGCTATAAGCTATAAGCTAAACCAAACACATCAAAATAGCTTAAATTAAGCTGAAAGCTGAAATAAGCAGCTTTTAAGCTGCACCAAACAGGCACATCGTAACCGGCCAATAATCCTTGGATTACCAAAGGCCTCTGAACAGAATAACATACAATTAGGGTCTGTGGAAGCAAATATATAAAACGCATTGTCCATAGAGCTGTGCTGACGTATATGAGACAGAAATTTAAAACTTCATATACAAATATGTGACGTCAAAAAAATAAAGTCTTCTTATGTCACATTCATTACAGATGGAGCAAAAAAAAAACTGAGCCCCATATACAGATCAACAAAAGTTTGCTCATATATCAATAGAAAACAAAGTCTTAAACGTTAACAAAACATGGCCACAAGGCTTGACTTAATCTGGAACCTTCTCGGGAGACACAAAAAGGTGGCTGACACACCAAAACTCTAGGTAGCAGCTTAGGCCTGGTCACGCGCCTGGTCACGGTCTTTTGGGCCAAAAACTTGAGAAAACACTTGAAAACTTATAAAACATCATGAATTAAGGTTCAATACACAAAATCAAGGCCCAAAAGTGAGTGAATTCTTCAAAACCAAACTTGAACATATGTATACATATCGTGCATGTGTTGTCAAGAATTCAAACCTTCCAAAATATGTACAAATGAAGTGTTTGTGTATAAAACCACGGTGAGTTCTCATAGTCTAACAAAGATAAGCTCTTGCATATATGAAATTGTTGAAATTAAAACTCAAAATCCATGAATTATGCATGCGTACATGGAATGATCCTCATTTCTAATTCATTAGCTCAATTCTTGCATAACTTAGCTTAATTCTCTAGAATTCATGTATTAAAGTCTTGATTACAAAGTTTAAGGACAAAATTCTTACCTAGCTAGGGTCTTAATTGCACAAGTGTAGAAGCTTAAACTCCCAAATTCTTTGTAATTCTTCAACAATTCCTAGCAATTCCCCATTTCCTAGCTTTTGATCTCAATTTTCTTCAACCTCTCTCCCTGCTACGTTTTTGAACTTAAAGAGTAGGGAATGAAGGTGCCAAATGAACTAATGGAGTCAAAGTAGCCCTGTATAGGCTCAATTAAGGAGGCTTAATTAAACTTGACTTAGGTTAATCACATTGACATTAATTATTCTAATTTAATTTGTTCCAAATCGAATTTCAATTCATCCTACCATAAAATTCTAAAAATTCCAACTAACACATAACCGTAGTCAATTTCATGATCGAATGCCAATAAGGCCTTCAATTCACAAAACTAAACAGAAATACAGATAGATATTCCTACCATGAACAGATATAAACAACAATAATGCAATACACATGCAATTAATTCATAATTTCATCTTAATTACTCATTAAACACTCTTAATCATATGTTTTAAGCTAATCACGGATCTGGGTTATTACAGTTTTAATTCACATAACATGTCTCATTTTCATCAAAAATTCAATAATCATACTGATGAAAAATGATATTGTTAACTCTTTTACATTGAAATATATATAGATATATATTTTTTACCTTATTTATTTTTATACTTTCACACTATCTGCATTCGTTCCGATCATTTTTGCCTTTAAAAAAAAGTCAGTGTAATCATATCAAAAATATAAAACTTACTGTATTTTTTCTAACAACCCTACTAGGTAGCTCGAAAAATTAGAGGCTCAAGTGGCCCAAAATCCCAAAACAACTTCATTTTGGTTTCTTTTTTTTTCGTCTTCCTTTCCATAACTCGCAGAAGAAGAAGAAATAAGAGAAGAGAAGAGGAGAGGAATGTAACGCCCCGAAAATAATCCCGCATAACTATCACATCAATCCACTTCAAGATGAGACATTAACCAAATCCATTTACATGGTTCCAATATTTACCAAAGTATTCCCACATGCCATTATACATTTATTTACAGCTAGTGCATGAACCGATAGCATGTAAAAGAAATTATTAAATCACAACAAATACGGCCCTCAAGGGCTTACAAGTTCCAAGGCAATAGCCCGGTTACACATAATGGTCTCTCGGACCCAAACATATTAGCCCTTGGCTTATAACAAATATCACAACAAAACGAGAGTCGAAGTACTCTTCTTCAAAATATCTCCACGCCCTTAGCTTGAAGGGGTCACCACATCTTTACCTGCACCAATTCCCATAGGGGTGAGCATAAAGCCCAGTAGAGATTCCTCACAAAGTATATACAGTTATGCCAACCCATCAACATTAAAAATGCATATGTAATGTCATGCAAATGTCAATAGTGAAGGAAAATCTTATTTCAATGCACCATTTCAAAATCATCATGTTCCCAATAATATTCAATGCGTTATTTTAAATCCACCATGTTCTCAATAATGTTATGCAATCTCATTAATTTCAAACTTCCAACATTTAACAACAGGGGCGGTAAATACGACACTGGTAATCCCTAGGCTGATGTCTGCAAGTAGACTCTACGAGTACTACCAAACTGTCATTTTTACCGGTGCTAACCGGAAGGCTCGACACCTATCCGCGCGGCTTTCGGGTCTTTCACCCTGGACACTCAGGCCAACTTATCATATTCATCTACACCCCCTATCCGGACTTACCAACGTATTTACCCCATACACATTTCCATTAGTTCTCATTACAATATAATCCTTCTCAAGTAAACATGATGAGAATGCAACAATGGTAATAATTCACTTCATAGACAATGGTGATATTAAATCAAATGGAAACAAGATGCAATAATTAATATCTCATAATACTTCTCTGTTTTCAAATGCTTTAACAACAATAATAAACAATACCTTTCTTACTCTCACGAATACGTTTCTCATTTCGCAAAATTATCATGTGTCTTCAACACACCATCCCAATTTCTCAACAATGATTCATCATGATCAATTTAATCCAATCGAAGCCACGTGTGAGGTTTTCGAATATCAACCTCCACTGTTCATAATTCCCACAATCCCTTATGCACAACACTTTATCATTTCATAACAATATATGTATTCAAGTATTTGACAATCATTTCTCCACAAATATATCATATCTTAACTCATGGTTTTCTAAAACAATTTCTCCTTATCTACATGTCACAAACTATCCATCCTTTGCAACTACATTATGAAATCTTCATACATTCATCCTTTATCACAATTAAAGAAAGCATTTCATGGACTTTCCTATATTTTCCAAAAAATCCCCAATTTCTAGGGTTTTCATCACACATCCAAAACATCTCCCAATTTTTATGGTAAAAGCTCATCAAAATCAACTTTTGAAATAATAAATGTTAAACTTTAAAGATCAACATAGAAACCTTTGAGTCTTTAAACTCTTCTTTGAGAAATCACATTTTTTTTTTGGGACCAAAATCGAAAATCTTAAAATAAATCCAAGAGAAATACAAAATCAACACTAAATCTTGCAAAACATGTATATATGACTCAAGAAAACCCTACCTCAAAGCCTTGATGAAGAAGAGATGAAACCCTAGCCTCAAAGATGAGAGAAATTTTCGGATCTCCACCACCCAAGTGAGGCCCTAGCTTTGGATCTTCAAGATTTAAAGGAAGATGATAAAGATCTTGACCCACAAATTTCCAAAATCAAAGTGTATAGATGTTTTAGGAGGTTTTCTAGAGAGAAGGGGGAGAGAAAATAGGTTTAGAATGAGAGAAAAATGAGTTAGAGGTGATATAAATTTGGACCAAAACATTATATAAAAACAGAGCTCGGACTGCCCGTTTGGCCGCTCGTGCGGCCCATTTTCTCCGCTCGTGCGCTCTTAGACAGTAGCAAATTTCTGGGTGTCAAGCTTGGCCGCTCGTGCGGCCACTCCCACCGCTCGTGCGGTACAATACCGCACGTGCGGCCTAGGGCTCCGCTCGTGCGGTCCTGGCCCAGCAGCTCAAAGTTTCAACTTTGTCCCCGGCACCCCGAACTCACC
Organism: Camellia granthamiana; assembly: GCA_036172215.1. NCBI lineage: Eukaryota > Viridiplantae > Streptophyta > Magnoliopsida > Ericales > Theaceae > Camellia > Camellia granthamiana. Next base: position 52,599,975 of record CM069914.1, on the reverse strand, counting down.
CGTGCACCCTCCGGAACAAACAAAATTTAACACTGAACAAAAGGGCACTAGAACTCCAATCTAGGGAACCATCCCGAAGATCTCCAACCCAACGAAGGCACATGGAGAACGAAGTGAAGAAAGAAGGAAAAAGAAAGGAAAGGAACCAGGCCGTCACAAGGAAAGAGATAGAGCATAGAGATTTAAATCCAAAAATCAAAAATCAAAACCAATACAAATCAAGCCCATAAATCAAAACCAAAAATCAAACCCAGAGAGATTCAAATCAAAACCAAAAATCAGACCCACAAATGAAAACCAATTAGAGAGAGAGAGATACACAGAGAGAAAAAGAGAGATACACAGAACACAGAGAGAGAGAGAGAGAGAGAGAGAGAGAGAGAGATACATAGATCAATACAGATCTGTGTATACACAGTTCTGTGGAGGATGGCGACGCCAATGATGGTGGTGCCGGTGGGTCTCTCTGTTGCCCCTCCCTCTTCTCTCTTCCTCTCTCTTCTCTCTCTTTCTCTCTTCCTCCCTCCCTCTGTTTCACAGATAAAAGATAGGGAAAAAAAATCAAAACAACATCATTTTGAATTCGGGCCACTCGAGCCTCAAAAATTTCGAACCCCGAAGGATTTTTCTTTTTCTAAACTTCAGAAGACAATACAATTTATCCAAAACAAAATTATAATAACAAATTAGCTATCACATTAGTTGTTTGTATGACATTACTCCTCAACAAAATATAAACATATGGAATCTGATTATATTCTAGAAAAGCACTCACAGTAGTAACTCAAAGCACCAACAACTAAAAAGTCCAGCTCGAAAATAAAATAAAGGCAATAAATAGAGGACAAAATCTCTATAAGAAAAGAAAAGCCCTTCAATTTTTTCATAACCCAGATTAAAGGGAAATGGCTCCTATCCTCCATAACCCTTCATATTCTATTTTGTAGGTCTCATCCCTGGCCTATAACGATAATCAGAACGGTTATGCAAAAATATCAATTTCTTCAGTCATCACTACTAGACACACAAATGAATAAAGTACATTTTTATTTTTATTTTTATTTTTTAAATTACCCGTTCATATTATAAAACGAAATACGATTTATTTATATATTCATCGATATCGGATAAAGCAAGTTTTTGCACATAATGTTTCCAACAAAATTAAGTATGAAACATAATGGTATGGAGAGAAGTCATTCCCGATTAAAAAATAGTGAGAAAGGGAAAGATAGAGGAATTGATATAGCATTAAAGTAGCAAAAACGATGCCTGAATTGAAGATCGTTACAGAGGTGGAGAGAGGAGAGAAAGAGAATCGAAACACATTGGGGTCTTCTTCTCTTGAGAATGAGAAAAAGCAAAGTATATCTCTGAAACTGATGACCATTTTCTTGGCATCAACAATTCAGTTGTGAGAGAAACATTGAATTTTTTTAAAATTTTATTTCTTATATTCAGTAGAAAGAATGTAAAAACTATATGCAAAATATTTGTGTAAAAATGTAACCAAATACACTTTTCTGTGGGAGTGCATGAAGAAACAATGGACTGATAAGGATCGGGTTCGGCCCAGGCCGAGCCGATCTGGGCTGGACTAGCCTAGGCTTGTACTATTCTATTTGTATGTAAATAATAATTCATATCCAAGTCTAATTTGGGTCCAACATCCACTTTATTTAGGCATTTCAAGCTCGATTTTAAAATAATTATCTGAACATACACAATAGTTTTTACACGTTTTAGAATCTGACAGTATTTTATTTGTTAAAGTATTCACATTTATAATTATCTCATTTCTTAGAAAATCCACTCTAAAGAGATTCACATTATTATCTAACTATGGTGATTTTTTTTCCTCAAAAATATATAATTTGATTTTATATATATATATATATATAACAAAATAAACCATATTGTAAAAGATAAATTAGATTAGATACTGTAATGAAATATTTTTCTATAATCAAGTTACAAATTGAATTAGGATTCTATTGCCAAATTTGGAGATACATTAAAAAGGGATTTTTTTTCTTTTTCTTTTTGGTCATTTTGAAAACTATGGGACTAAATGAAATTGTAAATTATCTATAGGACCAAATGGGATACAAGTTCTAATTATGGGATTTATGAATAAAAACCCACTTATTTTTATGTCATAGAAAGAAATATAGGAAAATTTACCTATAAATCTCATCTTGAGAAATGATGATCCATTTAGTCTCAAGGATTTTCTTATAGACCAATTAGTCTCATTGATTTTGAAAATGTAGATTTAATATATTATTTAAAAATTAGATTTATGGTTACACCCTTATTTCTATTATATTTCCTTTTCTTTTTTTCTTTTGTGCTAGAAAGGTAAGCTACACAATCTATGTGAATTAAATTTAGGATTAATTTTTATGTGAAAATCTTTTTTATTTGAAAAACATTTCAAAATGAGTATAAGAATGATTTGAAATATGAGATTTTTCAAATATTCCAAAAAAATGTGGGATTCTTCAAAATTTCATACAGAGTACCAAAACTCATTTTAAACTGTAACACTTCAATGTAACACTTCAAAAAAAAATATTTAGTACACTTTTTTAAAACGTAACACTCCAATATAACACTTCAAAAAAACTCCTTAGTGTAACACTCTAATGTAACACACAACAAAATTTCTTAGGATATGTTTGGTTTGATTTTGAGAGAGTAGTTTTTAAAAATTATTTTGGGGAGAGAGTTTAGAAATTTTTTTGGTTTGTTTGGTTGTATATTTTGAAAATAGTTTTGGACTTTGAGAGTTTGAAATGATTTGATATTTTATTGTAATTGAGTAGATGTGTATAAGAGAAAAAAGTGATTACGAAGAAGAGAGGAGAGAGAAAAAGTGATTGATTGATGTGTAAGAGAGAGAAAGTGATTTTGAAAATTGTTTTGGAAAAATTACAAACTAAACAAGTATTTTAGAAAAAAATTCCCAAAATCACTCTACAAATCCAAACCAAACATACTCTTAGTGTTTCCAAACACAACATTCTAATTTAACACTCCAAAAAAAAGATGTGGATTTCTTCAAACCATTCCAAAAAACCCAAAAAGAGTACAAAAATTTGTTAGTAAGCTTTGGATAAATGTACAATTTTCAAACTGTGAGTGTTACATTTAGAAAAAATATATTAAATAGTTTTTAATATTTTTTATGTGTTATGTTGGAATATGTTATATTGGAGTGTTACATTTGAGATTACATTGATTGGAGTGTTACGTTTGGAAAAAGTACACTAATGAGTTTTTTTTGCATGTTATATTAGAGTGTTACGTCTGGAAAAAATACACTAAGGAGGGAAAAGTACACTAAGGAGTTTTTTTGGAGTGTTACGTTGTTACGTTTGGAAAAAGTACACTAAGAAATTTTTTTGAAGTGTTACATTGTTATGTTTAGAAAAAGTACACCAATGAGTTTTTTAGTGTACCACATTGGAGTGTTACATTATTACATTATTACATTGGAATGTTCCGTTTTTGTTCGTAATGTGAGATTTGTTCCATGATGAGGGAAAATCCAAAACCTCTATAGTGCGGATTGCCGAAATGTGTAATTTTATATTTAGAGAAATCTACTTTTATCTTTAAAAAATTAAACTCAAACATATAAATGACTACCCTTTTGTGTAATTTCCATTTTAATAAGACCTTTGAGTTCATAAGAAAAAATAAAAAACTAAACAATTCACAAGATCACATTTTGAGATTTATTAATGCTTCACCCAGAAATATATATCTTTATATTTAAATACTTTTATTATCATTTATTATTCTTATAATTTATTTTTTAACAAAATAATATAAAAATAAAAATAATATCTTATTAATGAATGGGCCTAGTTGGGCTAAAACTCCATATTCCATGTCTAACTCAAAAATGAACTCAAAATTTTAACCCAACCAGACAACATGCACAATTTTATTTATTTATTTATTTTTTTCAAGTCCTACAAATATCAGTCAGGCCCATGACCTCCCCTAAATTAGGATTGTTTGAGTCTCTTTGATTGTAAATTTTACATCTAGTTTCACTTTAATTTTCATAATTTTAATTTCATCTATTTTAATTTCATATTTTCAATTAGATTTTAATTTAATTCCTCCTGTCATCGATTGTTATTTAACATCGTTAGAAGGATAAATGAAGTCCACAAAATTAGATGTATTAAAGTGCAAATAGACAAATTTTATTAATTTTTCTTGTTTGTGCATAAATTATTAACTTTTTTATGAGAGCTGCACATCGGCCTTGTTTGGTTTGTGTTTCTTAAAAAATTTTGGAAAAAATTCTCTACAAATAAGTTTCAAAAGTAATCAAACCAAACAAATTTTTCCAAATTTTTTTTCCAAAACTTGTTTGGTTTACAAGTTTTCCAAACAATTATCTCTCTTATACATATCACATCAAATCAATCACTTTTTTCAAAACTCTTTCTTAAAATAATTTTTCAAAACATCTTTTCAAAAAAAACCAAACCAAACAAATTTTCGTACTTTTTATCTCAAAGCATGTTTCTCAAATACAAACCAAACAAGCCCGATATTTTTTTTTTTCCAGCCAAAATGTTGACAAAAAGATCACATTAAACAATGGTCCAGCTGTAAACATGAGAATGTCTTGTGAAAATATGACCGTTGCATAGGAAACTTGCGTCCATGGCCGATCTACGGAGGAAGCAGACCACCTCGCTAGAAGCACGAAGAAAATCAAAAACACGTTTGTCTCCACGGATATAGGAATGGCCGAATCCTCTGGAAATGGGGACAGCCAGGGCTCCGACGCAAATGAGACCACCATGGCAACATGCGGCGACAGCTGTAAGCCTAATCTGTTAGAACAGCAACGCAAAGCTGCGACCAAGGTGGTTAACCCCGATGACGCTAAAGCTAAGTCCTTCAAACAAGCTCTGATGCACTCCCGATTCAATGAAAATTCAAACGAGAAGAGCTTTGAAATGGACCCAGATAATTCCATCTCCGATGAGGAGGAAGATGATGATGATGTTGAGATAGAACAGGGAGAAGAAATGGATGATACGGATGAAGGATCTCTACAAGTTCCAAGGATTCGAATCCCAGCCAATCTCTTGAAAAAGGCCCGCCGACCATGGGGGAAATGCCTCATAGTGAGGCTGTTAGGCAAAACTATTGGCTACACTCTATTTGTTAACAAAATGAAGAAATTATGGGGACTACAAGCTGACTTTGAGACATTGGATATCGGGCATGGGTTTTTTATTGTCAAATTTGATATGATTGAGGACTATACTCGAGTATTCACTGGAGGACCATGGGTGGCGATGGACCACTACGTCACCGTCCGCAAATGGCAACATGATTTTAAGCCAGACGAGGCCGAAGAGGATACCACAGCGATTTGGATGAGATTTCCCAATCTCCCCATTGAGTATTATAGTGAAAGAATCTTATTCCATATTGCAAAAGCCGTTGGTAACCTACTTAAGGTGGACATCAACACAGCTATGGCCGCAAGGGGCAAGTATGCCCGGGTGTGTGTGGAAATGGATCTACGAAAGCCTCTGATTTCCCACTTCACAATTGGCAAGTATAAGTATACAGTTGAATACGAGCACATCCACTCATTTTGTTTTTCATGTGGCAGGGTTAGACATCGGAGGGAAAATTGCAGCGAAAGGTGGCCGGCGCCGGAAAGAACCTCTGAGCCAGTTACCATTGGGACAGACGAAGGGAACCGTGGGCCTGCAGCAACACCAAACACCCAACCCAGAGAACGTGCGGACACAAGTGACTGGAACCAACCGAGATATGGCCCATGGATGAAGGCCTAGAACAGACGCAGAAAGCCCAATAGGATACATAATGACAAGACAGACCCAAGCCCCAGAGGTAATAAATTCCAGGCGCTCCAACAGGATGATGAACATCCTAATGATCAAGAAGCCCATACTGGGCTGGTGGTTGAAAATTCTGAGTCTCAGGGCAAAGGCCCACCGTTTCACTATATGGAGACAGGCCATGGCCTTAAAAATGTTCAAAATCCAAGTGAGGAGCCCACTAATCCTCAACAGCATGTTGATAAGGGAGAAATCTGGAAGGAAAAAAGTCCCTTGAATGAAGCTACGACATGTGGTGATGGTACCAGTCACTCCTATGGTCTGAGTCCTGAGCTCACCTAGAGGGTAAGTTCTACTCCTCCCGGTCAAGGTTTCTCACCCTCTACTCACACCTCCAGACCTCTCAGTCCTTCAGCGTGTGCTCCATCACCGGATCTACTACCAAAAAAATCACCTGATAAGGCTAGCCTCACCCATGGAGACTCGGAACGCTTTTCCACCCCCAGAGCTTCTGGACGTACATCAATGGCAAACGGAACATCACCAAGTGTATCTGGACAGTGTTCTGTTGGTTTTGGAACCAGGGAACGAAGCATCTCACCACGTAAATTTAGAGTGGTGGATAGAAGAAGTGGCAGTGAGGATCCAGCCGAACTGGAAAATCGCCGACACCGTGGAGAGACATATGGTCACAGTGACTCCATTGAAGACAATGGAGGAACGGTATGATGAAGTCCGTGCCATTATAGGAGTTCCTAACAACTCCCACCTGCCTGACTTACACCGAATGTCATCCATGGATTTGCTTTTTTGGAATTGCAGAGGTGCCGGAAATAACAGATTTAAGAGAACTCTGAAGGAGTTAGTGCGAACCCAACACCCAGATATTATGGTTCTCATGGAGACTAAGGTGGAGTTAAGTTCAATGGGTATGTTTTTCAACAGAATGGGCTTTACAGCCTCTACACATGTCGATCCTATCGGCAGAAGCGGAGGTATTTGGGTACTGTGGAATCCAGCTCAAGCCAATGTTAGGGTAACTGACATCAACCCCCAGGTTATAACAGCCATGGTATCTCGCCACAATTACCCGGATTGGTTACTCTCAGCCGTATACGCGAGTCCTAATGTGGCCCAACGGGAGGTGCTCTGGAGACATTTGGAAAGCACTATCCAGAATAACCAAGCCCCGTGGCTTCTTGCTGGTGACTTCAATGACTTTAGCCATCAGAATGAGAAACGGGCATTTTCTGACCAAAACTCTAGTAATGCCGCACAAAATCAAAGACGCAGCCGGTAATTTGTGGAACGAATTAACAAATGTAGCCTAATGGATCTTGGCTGTGTTGGGCCAAGACTTACCTGGTCTAATAATCGCAAGGGATGGGCAAACACTATGGTTCAACTAGATCGAGCTCTGTGTAACTCGGAATGGCGCACCTTATTTCCTGATGGTTGTGTTCGCAACTTACCTCGGACTTATTCGGACCACTCCCCACTAATGGTATACACCCAAGGTATGCACCCCCCTAACTCCTCTGCTAAACCCTTTAGATTTGAGGCTGCATGGATTTCCCATGAGGAATTCAGGGCAGTGGTGGCTGATAGCTGGGTTTTCTTAAACCCATCCATCTCCCTATCCCTGGAAACTCTGGCTCAAAAAGCCTCGACCTGGAATAAGCATGTTTTTGGTAACATATTTAGAAATAAAAGATGGTTGATTGGGCGTATTGAAGGGCTTCAAAAAGCCCAAGCTCGGCACTATTCTCATAACCTCCATCTCCTTGAGATGGAGTTGGTGTCCCAATATAACCACACTCTTTATCAAGAAGAACTTTTATGGTTTCAAAAATCCCGCTCTAAATGGATCACTCAAGGAGATCGTAACACCAAATACTTCCACCTCACCACCATTGCTAAGAGGAGGAAACTGAAGATCGATGTGCTCAAAGCTGACAGTGGGGATTGGGTGGACCATCCCCAAGAGTTAAAAAATTTGGTTCAAATTTTTTTCGAAAACCTATTTAGGCCCAAACCCACTGTCAGATTGGAACACTGGTGTGGTCTGGTTGCTCGAAAGTTTTCGCAGGAGGACAATATGATGCTTTGTCAACCTGTGAACAATGGTGAGATCTGGGCTGCTGTTAAAAACATCCAAGCCTTTAAAGCTCCTAGACCTGATGGTTTCCAGGCCATCTTCTTTCACACCTATTGGGATATAGTCAGCCCCTCGGTGTGTGAATTTGTGAAGCACTACTTTCAATATCAATTTATACCCAGAGAGATCAACAAAACCTTGATTGTTCTTATTCCTAAAATTGAAAACCCAGAAAATATAAAACAATTCAGACCCATTAGCCTTTGCAACGTAACCTACAAAATTATCACCAAGATCATTGTTAATCGGCTAAGACCTCTTTTGTCCAACCTTGTGAGACCCAACCAAAGCAGTTTTGTCCCTGGGAGAACCACCTGTGACAACATCATTATAACCCAGGAAATTATTCATACCCTTAACCACAAGAGGGGTAAGAAAGGTGGTATGGTTCTCAAAATAGACTTGGAAAAGGCCTATGATAATATTTCGTGGGACTTCTTGCACCAAACCCTTCAGGAATTTGAGCTGGACCAGACCTTAGTCCAACTCATTATGGAGTGTGTTACTTCGGTCACTACGGCAGTTTTATGGAACGGTGAACCGTTAGAGGAATTTTCTCCGAGCCGGGGTTCGAGGCAGGGTGACCCTCTTTCCCCCTATCTGTTTGTGTTATGCATGGAACGCCTTTTTAATATGATATACCACCAAGTGGAGAGGAAAAAATGGAAAGGCCTTTCTGTGTATAGGGGTGGTCCTTGTATTACCCATCTATTTTTCGCAGATGATTTGATGCTCTTTGCCTCAGCTGAGCTCTCTATTTGTGAGAGTATAATTACAACCCTCAATGATTTTAGTACTGTTTCTGGGTTAAATCTAAATCCTCACAAATCAAAACTTTTTGTTTCACCTAATGTGGATAGAATTCATGCTAGAGCTTTGAGTTCTAGGTGTGGATTTCCTCTTACTGATGATCTGGGGAAATATCTTGGGGTTCCTCTACTGCACAATAGAGTGAGCCGAAGATATTTCAACTCCATTTTGGAGAAGATGCAAAGAAAACTTGCTGGATGGAAGACCCATACTTTATCCTTGATGGGTCGTGCTACACTCATTCAATCAGTTTCATCCGCCATTCCAGCATACTCAATGCAAACTCAGCTAATCCCTAAAGGGGTTTGTGAAGATATGGATAAGCTAAATCGAAATTTCTTATGGGGTGACACCCCAGACAAGAAAAAAGTGCACCTTATCAAGTGGGATAAGGTATGCAGGAAGAAAGAATTTGGTGGTCTCGGCATTCGAAGAGCTAGGGACCACAACCTAGCCCTCATTGCTAAGCTTGGGTGGAAATTGGTGAGCGATGACAATGGGTTATGGACTGAGGTTTTAAAAGCTAAGTATCTCAAACACCACACTATCCAAAGCTAGTCCAGGAAATGCCAAGCTTCTCCTATTTGGAGAGGCATTATGAAGTCCAGAAGCCTGTTGAAAAAAGGTGTGAAATGGACTATTGGAAATGGTGCTAAAGTTCAGATTTGGCATGATTGGTGGTGTGGGGATAGGCCTTGGGTAGAAGTTGTCCCCAACCACAGTCTTACCAATTCCAACACTGTGGATACTTTGATTGATCTGGAGGGTTAATGGGACATGCAAGCTATCAATACTCTTGTTCCTCCAGAGTTAGTTCACGAAATTCTCAAAATACATCTCCCTCGTTGGGTAAATCTCACTGATACACCTAGTTGGCAGGGCTCCACTGATGGAGGTTTATCCTCCGCAGCTGCTTATGATCTTTTGCAAGCTCACTCACCCAATGTGACTCATTGGAAGTGGGTGTGGAAGCTTAAGATCCCTCAAAAATTTAAAAGATTCTTATGGCTTATGTTGCATGGGGAACTCCTCACTAACTACATGCATCTAAAACGTGGTATCACTGTGGATTCAAGTTGCCCTTCTTGTGGGGGCATAGAGGATTTGAACCATGTGCTAAGGGCTTGTCCCGAAGCAATGGAAGTGTGGAGTACCATTTTTGGTCGAAGGTGGTATGTGAATGGCCTGAGTTTTTCACTGCAGGACTGGATTACCACCAATTCGACTAATAAAAATCGGTTTACGAATGGTATCCCTTGGGCAACAATATTTATAACCACTCTTTGGCATACTTGGAAAAATAGAAACAAAAAGATTTTTGAAAACAAAGCTGCCAATGTGTTTGATAGTGTGAAATTCATCTTGGAAACTTCTTTAGAATGTTTTAATGCATTTGCCAGATCCATAACAGCCCCAAAATCAGTTTGTAGACTAATTAAGTGGCTTCCTCCTCTTGCAGGTGTCATCAAGCTAAATGCCGATGGTTGCACTGGAACTGGAACTGGACCGGGGGGCTTTGGTGGACTGTTTCGGGATGAACAGGGCACATGGATCAGTGGCTACTATGGGCACCTGGAAACTTGCACAAGTTTGGAAGCTGAATTATGGGCTGTCTACAAAGGCCTCACTATCATCCTCCAAAGGGGCCTTACTAATGTGATTGTTGAAACGGATGCGGAACAAGTTGTCAAGCTTTTGATAGAGAGTTCGGGAGATAATTTCCAATTCTGAGGATTAGTAGAAGACGCAAGAATCATCATGCAAGGTTGTGCATGCGAAATCAAACATATTCTGAGAGAAGGGAACACGTGTGCGGATGCTCTCGTGAAATTTGGAGCGGAGCAACCGGAGGATTTACTTGTTGTAAATGAACCCCTGATGGAGATACGGGGCCTTGTGGTAGCCGATATGTTAGGTGTTTCAAGGGAGAGGGCCTAGCCTCCTTTCCCTATTTTATTTTCCGATGTACCTAAAAAAAAAAAAAAACAATGGTCCAGTTGGTTTTCAATTGAAGAACAAGATTAGATCGTCCAGTTCGGCCTATGGGCCCATTTTTGGACTCCTTTTCAATAATTTAAATCGTTCAATATGTAGAATTCGTCGAGTATTATATTCTAGTAGAAAATCACGTTGATCGGATATCGATATCTAATCAGATCAGATTTCTGTCACCGTTTATTTTTTTATCATTCATTTTTTTTATATAAAACTGATCTGATCAAATAGCTATCAATATTCGATCAATGTGATTGTTTACAATAATATAGTACTTAACGAGTTCTATACATTAACGGTTCAGATTATCGAAACAGGATCTACAAATGAACCCACAGGCCAAATTGAACGATTCAACCTTAATCTTTAACCGGAGACCAACTAGATTGTAAAATTAAAATTATAAACACTATTACAACGAAATTTCATAGGGCCACAATTAATGTTTGGTGCATTTTGAATCAACAGGATGGCCAACCAGGCCCCGTTCGAAAGGTGGGGGCTGAGGCTAAAAGGAAAATGCATGAGACTCCCAGTGAGGGTGCTGGGGTCCTTTCTGATTGGCTCAAAAACTTTTTTTTTTTTTTTTTTTGCAGCCATTGGCAGTCCCCCCACATGGAGGTGGGGGTGCTGGGGTCCCCAGCATTACCGAAGGCTAAAATAAGAAAAAACTATTTAAAATCATTTACGTGTCTATCATTTAAAATGAATTATTACACATTAGGTTGTTTTATATTTCTTAATTACTTGATAAAAAATTATTGATTTTATTTTTTTATCAATCACAATACTTTAGAATATCACATGATTGTACTTTAAGAACATGTCTGATTCACAAGATTAATGGTGAGTTATTAATAATTTTATCAAAATTAGTGTGGTATTCACTATCTAATTGGATTAATAGGATAAATTATACATTGGATTAATAATCCCACTCTTACCCCATTACTAATAATCCTACAAATTTGTTGGATTAATTATCCATTGGATTAATAATCCTAAACAAAAATGTTAAAACAAATATAGGATAATTAAGCCCACGGATTAATAATTTCAATCCCATGCTCTAATCCATCCAATCAAACATGCCCTAAGAGCACTTAATAATCACTCATAAAATAGCCAATAACCTAGAGGAAAATGTTATAGATTCCAAACTTTTTACTAAACAAATGACTAAATATCTCATATTGGTGCGGGGTCTACAAATTGTGAACCCCACATCCATATGAGATATTTAGTCATTTATTTGGTAGAAAATTTGGTATTCCTAACATTACTCTAAGTTAAAATGGTGGCGGGTGGTGGCTAGTGTTGGGTGGTAAAAAAAAAAAAAAACTCAAAACTCAAAACGGAAACACATTTTTTAAGGTTACTTTTTTGGCCAAATTTATAAACTGAGACCATTGATTTATAAATAAAAAATTTACCAAACAAGTTTTTATTTGAGTTTTTTAAATTTTTGTAAATATAAACAGAAAACTGAAAACGTAAGTGTTACCAAACGACACCTACGTGTCTATCATTTAAAATTAATTATTATACATTAGGCTGTTTTATATTTCTTAATTACTTGATAAAAATTATTGATTTTATTTTTTTATCAATCACAATACTTTAGAATATCACGTGATTGTACTTTAAGGCCATGTCTGATTCACAAGATTAATGGTGAGGTATTAATAATCTTATCAAAATTAGTGTGGTATTCACTATCCAATTGGATTAATAGGATAAATTATCCGTTGGATTAATAGGATAAATTATCCACTGAATTAATAATCCCACCCCTACCCCATTACTAATAATCCTACAAATTTGTTGGATTAATTATCCATTGGATTAATAATCCTAAACCAAAATGTTAAAACAAACATAGGATAATTGGACCTACAAATTAATAATCTCAATCCCATACTCTAATCCATCCAATCAAACATGCTCTAAGAGCACTTAATAATCACTCATAAAATAGCCAATAACTTAAAGGAAAATGTTATAGATTTCAAATTTTCTACTAAACAAATGACTAAATATCTCATATTGGCGTGGGGTTTACAAACTGTGAACCCTACATTCATATGAGATATTTAGTCATTTATTTAGTAGAAGATTTGGTATTCCTAGCATTACTCTAAGCTAGAACATCCAATTACATCACTCTTTTTATTTTTTATTTTTTTACACATTTTTTAAAAAAAAAAATTAAAAAATTAACTAAACTACTAACATATTTCTCCCTCAGTACATTTGGGCCCGAGTCAAGTCCAGCCCAATATTCTCAAAAGTTAACGGGCTGAGCGGTTTGGATTCGGACCAAGTTAACCTGGCTTTCTTGGAAGAAGGGACACCCGAAGAAGTTCATTCATACATATCTTTCAGATCGAAACGAAATTTTGCTCTGTATTTTGTTGAGAAAGTAGCGATCAAAATCAAAATCTCAAAATGAATGTAAAAGTTTTTCTCTTTTTGTTGAGATTTTGGTAATCATGACTCAGAAAATTTTGTTACTGATCTATTTCTGTGTTATATATGCAGTTGGTGGACTCTAATCAAGTTCAAAACAACAACTTAATGGTCTCTGAAGCTGCATCAGAGAGAACTCTGTATGTCTCTCTCTCTCTCTCGCTCTATATATATATATCTACAAATTCTGTTATAAAAAAATTGATCTTTCCCCAAATTGAGATTGTTGAGAGGTATATAGCAACCGAATCACAGTGTGTTGTTTGCAAAGAGCCCTATGAAATAGGATAATGAAGTTCCCCATAATTAATACTGCATCATGAATTGCCTACTGGTGGCATAGAGTGTTTTTCAATGGATGCCAAAACGAGCGAATCAAACCGGAAATGCTGATGAGGTGGTTGTGTAGGATTAACTATATAGAGGCTGCATGGTGGTGGGTTTCTTGTTTGGAGACTATTGGGAGGAAGAAAAGGAGGCAAGCGGCACGAGAGGGGGCTGGGGGAGGAGGGAAATGGAAAGGAAGGGGTGGAATTTAAGGAATAGGAATTTTGCGAAGAGTTAATCCCATATAATCATTGGTTTCTTATTGTTTTTGAGGATTGTCAATGGGTTTTAGGTTTAACCCTAATTACAACTTCTATCCTACTTTCCTCCATGTTATACAGCATGGAAATGTTTGTACCTATACTCAGTAGGAGTGAGATTTGAAACTTTTTCTCTAGAGCGGTTTCCACATGTTCACATGTTTCGGATTGAAAATTGCAGCCCTAGGAGTGATTTTGGTAAGCTGGCTAGGTTGAAATTAACATCAATCATAAGTTTTTTTTTTTAATTTTTATTTATTATTTTTTTTTTAGAAGAAGATGATTAAAGAATTGGTTGCTTTGTCTTCATTGATTTATTATGCTTTTAGGGAATTATCAGAATTTTGTACCGTGGGTATTTTCAAAATTTGTGCAAAAAAAAAATCGGATGTAAGATTTTTTGTGCACAGCTTTGGGAGGTGATAATCGAGAAATTATTTCTTTGACCACACCTCACTCCACTAATTTTGGGGAAATGTCAAATGATTTGAGACATTTTCCAGCAGTATGCAAGCGATTCCCAATGTTCATACTATTTGTGAGTTGTTTTACTTTATAAAATACAGTTTTACTTTATTTATTTTTTCAAGCCCTATTGTTGTAAATTTCATGTATTACCTGGAGTTATGCAATTCTAGCTTTGGGTTTATGTGGCAAGGATTATATTCTTGTCTTTTTTTTGAAAATCCTACTAATGAAGCTTATTGAGTGCCTTTGCCATGGTTCCACTAGAAAAAATGGAGTCTTGTTAATATGAACACTTGTACATGTCAAGCTTTTGGAATGACTTAGATGTCTTTGTTTTTACCTTTTCAACAGTGCTGCGAAATTGCCAATATTTATTTGTCCTCCTAACTGCTCAAAGACAATCCTTAAGTATTGCGTCATACCCTTTTGGGTTATGCTGCCAAGATTTCCTAATGGATAGTATAGTCACTACTTCCAAGTTACAAGTTCCAATCTACTTATGTCTCCCTTCATTTAGGGCCCCTTTCCTGTTTCTGGGAGTAAAATATCAATGTAGTGATATTGAGGTTTCAATTCCAAATATATATGGACTTTGTTGATGTTGATTTTGATGTTGATTATTGCGGGAAAGTAGTAGTTAACTTTAGTAGTGATATTGACATTCCAGAAGTGGTGAAATTTGGCAGTTAATAGAATGGCATGCACAACTACTTTAATACATACAAAGGTAGAAAGCATGCGTTGAATGAAGTTTTAAAATATTGGTGTATGATACCTGTATTTTGATATCGACACATAATCAATTCCATGACTTGTTAAGAGTTTTAATTTAGAGAGTTTAAACATTTGGAATTAGTCCTAATATGTGGTTTTTCAGTATATGTTTCCTTGTTGCAACTTACTGTTGTGATGGAAATACGAATAGGTTGAGCTTTGTTATAGCATTATCCAATTCAAATGTTATTTGGTTGTGTTCTATGTGCATGTTGGCAGCACTGTTTAAAAGATAATTTGACCATAATATTTTTGGCTGCCTTAATCTGTAATGTTTTGCTTGAAAACCTGTTTAGTCATTTAATTGACCTTGTTTATGCATATGTGTATATGAATTTGTCGGAGATTTTTTCCAATGTAAGAACTCATTGAATTAAGTCAAGTACTCAATCAATGATATTGGGGTTTCAGTTGTTTGATCTTCATCAGTTTACGATCCCCCAAAAAAAAATGTGATTTATTTTTTTGAATAACATGTGTTACATGGAACCGTGTTGTTTGCACAAAAAATACAAAAATGTACTTTTGGTTAACATAGAAGGATTTGGTGGATTGCGGACATGCCAAGACAACAGTACCTAAGTGGATGAAAATAGGAATGGAAAATCTTTGACTTCTAAAATAGGGGATTTTATGAGGTCCAAAGGGATAAAAACCTTATGGTTCTTGTTTTGCCTCAATAAAGAGAGCTTAAAATCTCTAAGGAATTTGTTAAGTTAAGAAGAGAAATGGATAGAAGGAAATGAACTAAAAAAAAACTACTTTTATAGATTCAAATGGTTTGAACATATAACAGTGCAAGAACTAGTTTGAAAAACATAAAATTGAGTTACAAATGGAATGTAGACGCAATTTAAGCTTCAAAACAAATGATGGCCAAACAACTAATTGACACCGGTGTCAAGTAAACTAGGGCTAAATCTATGGCAAAGATGCAGTTTACTGTTAATGTAGGGCTAAATTGGAGGCAAGACTATGGATAAATAGCATTGATGCCATGTAATTATGTTGATTGATTGATTGATTGATTAATTGATTGAGTAGAGTTTGTTCCATCTTCAAATGGGGTATTTATAGATGCTAAAACCTTTTGAGAATCAAGTCCTGCCTCTTGGAAATCAGCAACTACCTCTTGAAATATCTCCATGATCTCTAGATAATGGGCTGTTTGAATTCATCCTGAACTACCATCTGCCATATCTTCTTCCTTCTCAACAAGTGGTTGATTGTTCCTCAAGACTAGGAGCTATTATAACCTCTTTTAAATACTAGGAGCTATTATAACCTCCTTTAAATTTGGACCATTGGATGGTGGGTGAGGATATTGGATGGATGACACTTCTTCCACCTTGGTCAAAGTAGCACCTTTATTGTGGGAGTCGTTAAGCACATTTGAACTAAGGTCGTAGTTAGTGAATGCCTCCTCCATTTGATTAATGTCACGTGACCATCTGATGCATTTTTTTCAAATATATATAATAATTAATATATATATTTATCAATAAAAGAGGGAAAGAGGCCCACGTGATCCTTACTTCTTAGGAATTTGACTAAATCAAATCAAAGCCATGATTGCAACTTTCCATAACTCAAACCCAAATTTGTCAACACTTTGTAATGCTAGAGATACCCATTTTCACTCACCACAAAGACACGTGGTAGCTCCTGACTGATGGGTTATTTTCAGCACAATCACTGCCCCCCTCAAGCTTTATTCTTGAATAAAATGTGAAGCTTGATTCGAATTTGTGCCTATCCTCTTACTACCAAACTCTCCTCTTTATCTATCCTAATTAAACAAGATTCTCCATTACTTCTGGTAGCAAACTCAAGTAATTTTAAAATTCAAAATGGATTTTCCCAAATCCTTTCTAACTTATTGGTTGAATAGATTTATTTTTTGTGTTTCTTCACACAAGATAACCAAAGATTCACGGGCTTGGCCAAGGCCCTTTCAGTATGTAGGAAATTGGCTTTGGTCCCAATTATTTTGGCCCATTTGTATAGAACCGTCAAAGAACTTCTGGACTCTAGATTCGTAGAAGGTGCTGGACCACTATATCTTTTTCAACTGTAGCTATAGGCTTATTTCCTTGAATTTCACCTAGAGAAACCTTCTGCAGAGGCTGTTGTAACTTGCTTTGGGGACTCATATGTCAACACAAAATTTTTGAACTTCTCTTTTGGTAAGTGTTTCACCTTCTTTTACTAAGAATCAGTCACTAGAAAGGCTGAAGTTTTTGGGGTTTGCCGAACAAGATGACCCCCCAGTGTCTGCAACCTGTCCTGTTGGAACAGGGGTATTGGATGATGAACCCTGACCATTCCCAGGAGATGGTGGATGGTTAATAGTTAGACCTCTAGATAGGGTGCCTTTTGGTTATTGTCCAATTGTTCCACATTGTGGGATAGCGAACTAAGCAGATGGTTGTATTCTATCCCCAAACATGGCCACTTTCTTTTTAATGCCCTTGTAAGCTCCTGTTGGGACTCTTTCATCTCATTGAAGGACCATGAGATCTTCTAGGAAACTTCACGATTCCCTCTAATGAGACAATTTCTGATGACTAACTCTTGCTAAAAGAAGGTGAAGCACTTATCAAAAGAGAAGTTCCAAGGTTCTGCGTTGACATAGGAGGTTGCGGAATTAAGGAAAATAAGCCCGTAGCCACAGTTGAAGAAGCTAGAGTGGCCCAACACCTTCTATGAATCTGGAGTCCACAAGTTCTTTCATACTTCTATACAAATGAGCTAGAATAATTGGAGCTACAGCCAATTTCCTACGTGCTGAAAGGACTTTGGCAAGTCTAGGAAATTTTTGGTCACCTTCTGTGAAGAAATACAGAAAATAAACCTATTCAGCCAATAAGTTAGAAAAGAGATATGTTCTTTCTCAATTATCTCACCATCAACCTTCTTTCGGTCATTCAGAAAGATGCCATAGGAGAGGTCTTTTCAGTCTAGGTAAGCAAAGTTTATACTTTTGTAGGAGATCAAGGCATCGACTTCTTCACCGTGCGGGCGAATGCTAGCCAAAAATCTCAATTCTTGGATCGTTCGAGCCATCATGCCGAATCGAAAGTGGAAAGATTTGTTGAGACTGACCGAAATTGGCTTGCAGCAAGGAGAAGATCTTTATCTAGCTTCCAAATGGAATGACTCAGCATGATCAAGTCTTAGATCCCGATCTCCTTCCAAAGATCTCCTTTTGCAGCAGCAACGCGGTTAAGTCACTCAACATATGATGAAGTGACAAAAGGCCAAAGGCGTATAGGAGTGTTGGCATGATATTTTTCCCGTTCTGGAGCAATCTCAAAGGCGAAAGGGAGATAGCCCTCCAATTGAAGGTAGTCCTCCAATTGAAGGTAGTAAGCTTCCAAAAATGGCGGATATGGGACTTGCAAAGAAGGGCCAAGATTGTGTCGACGTTGAGCCGACGAAGAGAGGAGACGGGATGGAAATGAGATAGCCATTAAACGATAAGGGTTTGTGCTCAGTGATGAGTTTTGCAATAGTGTTACCTACGCTGCTAGGGTCTTTTGGAGTCAAGGAGAACCTTTTTGTCGACATTAATGAATAAGTGTTGAAGCTTCAAAGCTATGGAGGAGAGAGGAAGATGAATGTGTGGAGAAGTAAGAAAAATGGCTAAGTCCTAGTGTATGTATAAGGCTTTGGCAGAATCAAGGACTTGGGAAAATTCATTTTGAATTTTAAAATTACTTGAGTTTGCCGCCAAAAGTAATGGAAAATCCTATTTAATAAGGACAAATGAAGAGGAGAGTTCAGCGGCAGGAGGATAGGCACAAATCTAAATCAAGCTTCACTCTTTATTTAAGAGTAACGCTTGAGGGGGGCAGTGTTTGTATCAAAAATAACCCATCAGTCAGGAGCTGCCACATGTCTTTGCGGTGAGTGAAAGTGGATAACTCTAGCATTCCACAGTGGTGACATATTTGGGTTTGGGTGATGGAAAGTTGCAATCATGGTTTTGATTTGATTTAGTCAAATCTCTAGGAAGTAAGGTTCACGTGAGCCTCTTTTCCTCTTTTATCAATGGATATATGTGTATATATATATATTAATTATTAAATATATTTGGAGATAAATGCATCAGATGGTTACGTTGCATTGATCAAATGGAGAAAGCATCCACTCCTTAGGCCATCCAAAGGCCTCAATTCAAATGTGCCCAACGGCTCCTACAATAAAGGCACTGCTTTGACCAAGGTAGGACAAGTGTCATCCATCCAAGATCCCCCATCCACCATCTAATGGTCCAGATTTGAAGGAATAGCTCCTAGTCTTGAGGAACAATCAACCACTTGTTGAGAAGGAGGAAGATAGGAAAGATGGCAATTCAGGAGGAACTCAAGCAGCCCACTATCTAGAGATCATGGAGATACTTCAGGAGGTAGTTGCTGATTTTTAGGAGGCAAGGTGTGATTCTCAAGAGGTCTTAGCATCTATAAATACCACATTTGAAGATTGAACAAACCCCACTCAATCACAACATAATTACATGGCATCAGTGCTATTTATCCCTAGTCTTAACTCCAATTTAGCCCTAGATTAGCAGTAAAAGACATCTTTGCCATAGATTTAGCCCTAGTTTACTTGACACGTGTATCAATTAGTTGTTTGGCCATCAGTGGCATTTGCTTTGAAGCTTAAATTGTGTCTACATTCCATTTGTAACTCAATTTTATGTTTTTCAAACTATTTCTTGCACTTTTATATGTTCAATCCGTTTGAATCTATAAAAGTAGTAGTTTTTTAGTTCATTTCCTTCTATCCATTTCTCTTCTTGACTTTACAAACTCGTTGGAGATTTTAAGTCCTCTTTATTGAGGTAGAACAAGAACCAAGAGGTTTTTATCCCTTTGGACTTCACATAATCCCCTGTTTTAGAAATTAGAGATTTTCCATTCCCATTTTCGTCCACTTAGACACTGTTGCCTTGGCATGCCCTGCAATCCACCAAATCCTTTTGTGTTAACCAAAAGTATATTTTTGTATTTTTTGTGCAAATTACTTCTTTTTGGAGGTAGGACAAAAGAACAATGGTGTACTTTCTTCTTTTTTCTTCTTTGTGTGCATGTGTGGTTGTTAGAGACTAATGAAAACCTAAAAAGCACACTCACTCTACGGAGGAGGTGTGTCATGTCGGACACTGACACTCTGTGGGCACTCCCAACAGCGTGTCTGTCACTTCTTCAACACATCTTAATCGAAGTTTAAATTCATAATATCGGACACTTAATGAACCCTGCAAACTCGACTTATGTGATAAATCTCTTCATAGTAACAATGTGCAGTCTAAATACATTTTAAAACATTTATAAGATGAACACAATTGTTTTGTATTCTTTATAATGCAATTGTTATGTGAATGATATCTTAATGTTTTAAGTTGTGAAATATATGGCTTTTTAATTTTAGTTAGTGTTATGTTCCTTTTTTTATTACAAGGGAGATGAATAGGATATATCTTAAAAAGTGCCAAGGGCACTCCTTTATGATTCCACTACAAGCACAAGTATTTCATCAGGACCTGTTTGGTGGTCTCAAAATGTTAATTGGACCATTTTAGAAGTTGCAAACTAGAATAGGGTGCAAAGAACTGAAAGTCCTTTTAAGTTCGTCCAAGAACCATGCTTATGCACCAGGCTCAAAATTTTTTGGTAAACCATCATATCAAAGGTCCGGAGGAGAACTTGCCACATTCTATCTTGTGAATTAAATGAGATTGGAACTGGAGAAAGAGATACAATTGGAGGGAATAACCGACCGATGAAAGAACATGAAATGAAACCATTATGATTCAATGGAGGAACAAGAAACATTTGGGGCAATAAAGTAGGTGAAGTGATTGGGTTTTGCATATGTTCCCCCATTTATCAATTAGATAGATAATTAGATGTGTTTGGTGGCAAAATAATTCCCAAATCTATTATATTTTGCATTTTTAATAAAAATTTAAAATTGATTGTTTGTTATAAACTAAAAAATTACCTAATCTATAATTGGGAGATTTTTTTTTTTTTTTTTTTTTTTTTTTTTCTTTTCTTTTGTGGCTATACAGGTTTTCGAATTAACTAATTTAGGATTGCACATTGGAATTAGTAAATGCTAAATGGAATGGTTGAATTTGTGCAACCAAATGTAGCCTTTCCATGATGAGTACTCATTACTGAAATATGAGAATGTATTGAGTGGTAGATTATTGGAGGGTGTCACTAGTCATGTTCATATTTTATGATGTTAGGGGTTAAACCTCTGAACCAGGGTTGAATCGCTAAGCTGAATGTATACTCATATATACCAACAAACACATGCGTATATACATATATAGGTGCATGCATATGAAATGGATTAGCTTCTTTTTTTTTTCCTTTCTTTTGTGTGTGTGTGTGTGTGTCAGTGTGTGTTGAGTATGAAATCATTGATGAATTTTGGAACAGTTATCCATACGTGACCGGTACATCAGTAATTGGCATCAAGTACAAGGATGGTATTCTCATGGCTGCTGATATGGGAGGTAGCTCCTTAACTTGTCTTACTTGACTTCACATGACATATACTTATTTCTCGATTTCATTGATTTGAATTTTTATTTTTCAATATCCAATTATTTTGGTGTCAACATCTATTTGAAGAGTATGATCGTTTAGATGTAGACAGTGGATAATCTACCGGAAGTCAACATCAGAGATTTGGCTATTTGCACTTTTGAGTTTTTCATACTAGTAGAGATAGCATCAATAATTCTTTGTTCGTCATCTGACACATGCTTCTATCTGGGTACATGAGAAAAGTTCTAAAATTGTTTCTACTTCATGTAATTAATGCTTCGATTTACAGGTTCCTATGGGTCTACCCTGCGTTACAAGAGTGTGGAGCGATTGAAGTCTATTGGAAAACACTCTCTTCTTGGTGCAAGTGGAGAAATTAGTGATTTTCAGGAGATTTTACGCAACCTTGACGAGCTCATGTAAGCATCTGATCTTGTAGAAAGACTTGGCAAATACGTAGTGCTGACCCTTTTGTATTTATTAATTTTTATTTGTTTTCCATTGTTACACTATCACTATATCGAGGATGGTGGTGCTCCCAGTGTTCATTGTAGATTCCTGCTGACTCTTTTTTTCCTGAGTGCTTAATTTGGGCAGTTTGTATGACAATATGTGGGATGATGGGAACTCAATGGGCCCTAAGGAAGTGCACAACTATTTGACTCGGATGATGTACAATCGTCGCAACAAGTTCAACCCACTATGGAATTCACTTGTACTTGGAGGAGTGAAAAATGGTCAGAAGTATCTTGGAACGGTAATCCTATCTGTCAATTAACTCATTTACCTGATGCCCAAGGATAAGCTTTCTGTATCATGGAATACGAATCATCTGTTTTAGTAAATGTGATCTAGGTTAATATGATCGGTGTTCATTTTGAGGACGATCATGTGGCAACTGGATTTGGAAATCACCTTGCAAGGCCTATTCTCCGTGATGAATGGCATGCAAACTTGAGTTTTGAAGATGGTGTTAAGTTACTGGAGAAATGCATGCGTGTACTTCTCTATCGTGATAGGTCTGCGATCAACAAACTTCAGGTATATTTTTAACTCATGAAATTTACTTGATGGCTTCTTCTTATGGTGCCATTTATCATTTTTTTTTTCCTTTTTTTATTTTTATTTTTATTTTTATGCTGGAGCCTTGATATGCTATCAGGTATTCTAATGAAATATTCTTAGATAGACTTTTGAGATGTTCACTAAAAGAAGATTTTCAGATTGCCTTTCTTGTCTTGCTGAACTTCTGAAAATTTTATTTTGTATTAAATGCTATTTGTCTTATATATTTGTACCACTGTTATCTTTGGGAGAAGTTCAGTATGATTTTTCGTCGATTCTAATTGTCAAATCGTTCAATTTTATCGCATTCATGAAGATCTGAGGGAGTTGTGAACTGAAAAACATGTAATATGTTCTTTTTTCATCTAGTTCCTGTGAAAGTTTGATTGAACTATTGTGTTCTAGTTTAAATAAATACGCACACTGTTTCTTCTTCTAGATATCTGTAAATCTTCTAGAAACTTTGAGGAAATTTCGCTAACACTTAATCTCTGCAATAATTTCCTTTTAATTGTCTCTCTGGCCTAAATTCTAGTTTTGAACTTCATGTTGCTATTCTAATTAGATTGCTATGAGAATAGATTCTATTTTTAGCATGGGATGAGTTGCATCTAAAGCCTTGAGCAGCACTAAGCTAAGGCATGGGTCATATTGCATGGACTTGGGTACAGGTATCGAGAGCTATTGTGTATCTAAGGGTTGGACCTATCAAACCTCTAACCGAAGGATACATGGACTTTGAAAGGGAAAAAAAAAAAAAAAAGCACTATACTTTTGTAGCAATTGATGGGTTGTTTTCATACCAAAAATAAAGAACTAAACTAAACCTCAATTCCGTAGAATAATGGTAAGTTCAAGTATTGACCCACAGGGACTAAAAGACTAAGTTGTTTAAATATTAGAAAATCAATTCTTAATTAATTCGAATCAGATGAATATTTTGATTTGAATATAAAATTAATTAAAAAGAATTATTAAACAAAAAGAAAGCTTGTGATGGAATTTAAGTAGAAAATAGTTTGGGGTTTTGAATCGAAGTCTAATTTGATAACAAGTAATTAATATATTGAATTCCAATAAATCAATGATTCGGTTAATAGTGATATATCGTGGCTACAAGTCCCGATATCATTGTCAAGAGGATAAGTATAATCAAATCGCAAGCACGATGGTCGGCACAAATCGTCCACACTAAACTAGGTTGCGGCACGACTCGTCTCTCCTAAGCATGACTCGTCTCACGGTTTGTATATATAAGTAGGCATGGCAACGAGGCGGGGCGGGCCAGGGACTACACTCCCCGTCCCCGATCCCCGATCCCCGAATGTGATATATTCCCCGTCCCCGCCCCGATCCCCGACGAGGACCCATAGCCTGCCCTTGTCCCCACCCCGGGGATCCCCGACCCCGAAAAATCCCCGATGTTTTTTTTTTTTTGATCTGTAAAAATATGTAAACAGCCTAATCCTATTGAAATATATTTGTCAACATATTTGCCAATTAAAAAAAATCTATAAACATTCAATTCAAACATATTTGTAACATATTTTCAAATTAAAAAATCTGTAAACATCCAATTCAAATATATTTCAAATATGATATTTGTCAACCTATTTTCTATCTGTAAAGAACAAAATAACATCTATCAAATCAATATTCAATAAATCTGTCTAGCAGCAACATCCTATTCAAATCAATATATCCTAAACAAAATAGCATCTGTCAAATATTCAATAAATCTGTCCAGCAACATCCTATTCAAATCAATATATTCTAAACAAAATAGCATCTGTCAAATATTTAATAAATCTGTCCAGCAGAGAGAATAGCATCCTGTTCAACAAAATAGCACAAACAACAAAACATCTGTCCAGCAGCCCACACATACACAAGAAAATTCAATAAGTTGCAAAGAGAATAATTAGTCTCAAGCACAACCTGTAAGGGATAGGTTACCCAAAAATTAAAATTAAAAAAAAAAAAAAAAAAAATTTCATTACAACATAAAAAATCAAATCCATTGTTTCTCCAATACTCGTACAAACCACACAACAACTTTCATCATCTCCTTCAACTTGAATTCCTATTAAATAACAAAAGGAAAAAAATAAATAATTAATACTAATAATAAAATGTAAAAAATGTTAACAATTAAAACAAAAAAAAATGACAACTAACACAAAAATGGCACATGACTCATCCGAGTCGATCTGATCATCATCATATATAGTTGCATAGCCTACCGATTCCAATGTTGAATTTCTTAAAAAATAAAGAATATAAATTCAGTATTGAAATTATTCCATGGTAATATAAATAATAAAAGTGAAATAATAATATGTAGATTGAATGAAATAATACCTTTCATCTCTGCACCCTACAACCAACTTTGCACACATTAATGCTTCTAATGTGTTTGGATGAAGTCTACTACGATGTGGACTCACTAACCTTCCACTAGTACTAAATGCTGACTCAGAATCAACAGTGGATACAGGAATAGCTAAAATGTCCCTAGCTATTGCCTGTAAGGTCGGATACTTTGGTCCATTAGCTTTCCACCAATTCAAAACATCAACACCTGAAGTTCTTGGCAAAACATTATCTTCTAGATAATGGTCCAACTCTGATATTACATTCTTCATTTTTTTACTTCTCTTTCTACTAATAAACAAATCAAATTTTGAAAGGGTCTCTGTAACAATCTCTGGATGAGTAGAAGAGTCACCAACAACATCGGTCTCCATACCAACTCGGTGCTGATACTCTTGCAACAAATCATAACAAATCGGACGAACCCTATCAACTTCATCTTCAGCTTTGTCTCCATAAAGTTTTTCAAAATAAAACTCCAATACACTCATCTTATACCTAGGATCAAGTACAACTGCAACTCCAATAACACCATGTATCACTAACCAATATTTATCAAAATTTTCTACCATTTTTGATGCCATTGTTCTAATCACTTCAATTTCACAAGAGAGCCATTGAGACAGTGTCATCCTAATCTCACATAAAGCTGGGAAACAAACATTGGCTGTGGGATACTTAGTACCAAAAAATAACTCTGTGACAAAAAAAAAATCTTAAACCTCCCACTAATCTCTCTAGCAAACTCCCATTCTTGCTCACTTGGCACAGTCTTATATTGGGGTTCTCTAATTTTCAACATAGAAAAGACATCCTTATACAATAAGGCTGTCTGAAGAATCAAGTAGGTTGAATTCCACCTAGTTGCACAATCAAGTCCTAATTTCTTAGTATGTGGAATACGCAATTGGTTGACTGTTTCTTCAAATTTTTCTTGTCTTTTTGGTGTTGCTATCCAATAAGTTACACTCTCTTGAATTTTCTCCACACCCACTCGTATGACATCTAATCCATTTTTCACTATCAAATTCAAAATATGCACACAACAACGCATATGAAACAAAGTACCACCCAACAAAAGCGATGTATTACTTAACTTATCCATCAACATAGTAATCATGGCATCATTTGTGGAACAATTATCAACAGTAACAGTAGAGATTTTTCTATTAATATTCCAGTCCATCATACACTCAAGCAAAGTATCACAAAGAACTTTTGTGTGTGGACATGGAACATAAATAAACCTATAATATGATATTCATAAACAAGTATTAATAACATGCAAATTGAACTGAATAAGACAGAACTTAATAAGACAGAACTTTTCAATGATTTGCAAATTTACAAAAATATACCTCAAAATGCGACTTTGCAATGTCCATGAATCATCAATAAAGTGTGCGGTGATAGCTATGAATATCAGTTGTGATTGACACCCTACTTTTATTATGCTCCACCAAACTCAATGTCTTCACCCTCTCATAATCATAAATCTTTAAAATATCACTCTTATCGTATTTCGAGAAGGCACTTTAAACAATGGTTGAAGTATTGCTGAATATCGTTTAGAATCAACATGGTCTACGATAGAGAGGGGATATTTATGCAAGATTATGGCATGTGACAACTCTTTCCTAGCAAAGTCTTGATCAAAAATATAAGAATTCATTTTTGGACTCTCTTTACTAAAGTTGTTAGTTAAAACTTTTTGCCTCATGTCCATCACTTTTTTCCTAGTACAACTCTTATGGTGATCATGCAAATGCCTAGTTCCATTTTTTGAATCACCTCCAAGATGCTTATTACAATAATTACATTTTGCCTTCCACACCTCATTGACTTGTTTTTTAAAATGTTCCCACACAACACTAGGTTTTCTTTTAGTTCCTCCACAAGTAGTATTAGACTCTTCTTCTAAATCAATAACATTTTGATTAGAGTGGGGAGACGGTGAGTTCGTAGGTGAGTTTGTAGCTGGCGATGAATGTTGTGACGCGTCACTCTCAAATGGTACTTGAGAGTTAACGGGTACTTCAGAGTTAACTGGTGCTTGAGAGTTAATATCTGACATTTTTAACCTTTATAAAAATAATATGGATTCAATTAATATTAACAGAGGCAACATAAAAGTAGTTTACTGGAACTGAGAAACAAATTAATAATAACTAAGCTGATGGATTGAATTAATGGAATTGAGAATGGAATCATCAACATCATCATCAACTAATCATCAATTTTCTTCACATAAACAGATAATGGAATCATCAACTAAGCTAATGGAATCATCAATATCATCATCAACTAAGCTAATGGAATCATCAATAACTAAGCTAATGGAATCATCGATAACTAAGCTAATTTAATCATCAATATCATCAATTTATATTCAGCTAATGGAATCATCAACTACAAACAGACCAGAAGTACTAAAATACACTCAGAAGCCACAAACAAACCATGACATAAGCTACAAACAGACCATGACATAAATTACAGACCATGAATTAATGGAATCATCAACTACAAACAGACCATGACATAAATTAATAAAAAAATATTAACAGAACTCTAAATTTATTCTTCATCATCATCATCATCATCAACATCATCATCAACATCATCATCAGGCTTGAAATATAATCAAGTGCCGTAACTTTGAACTAAAATATCTGAACTAAGCAAGTTCTAGCTGAAATATAATCAGGCTTGAAATATCATCAATTTAATAACTAAGCAAGTTCTGGCTAATTTCTCAACATCATCATCAGGCTTGAAATATATATAAAAAAAGATCAAGAACTCTATATACATATTTAACCAGATCATATATATATTTATATATATATATATTTAAAGCCTAAGACTCGATAGTTGAATTCAGCCCAGAACTTGTTAGTATATAATCATGATTTATTTACAGATCAAAATAAGGAATTTGCTAGACTAGTTCAGATAACAAAGTCAAGGCATGATTATATTTAAGCAGATCGAAGAAGATGAATGTTGATGGAATGAAGAAGAAGAAGAAATAAATTTAGAAGAAAAAAAAGAAAGAAAAGGAACAGAGGTCGAAACCCTTTGATATACACACAGATATATATATGTATGTATATAACCCTATATCGACATTCCGAGAGAGAGAGAGAGAGAGAGATATCCTTTGAAAATCGGCGGTGAGGGGGGATCGCCGGTGAGGGAGCAGCCGCCGTCGTGTGTGAGAGAGAGAGACGGAGGCGAAACTCTAACCAGCAGCGGCGGTGAGGGAGAAGGATTGACAGTGACGTACGAGCAGCGGTGAGGGAGGATAGGCGCCGTTGTTGAGAGAGAGAGAGAGAGAGAGAGAGAGAGGGACGTCTTTGTGTTTGTGTTTGTGTTGTGTGTATGTTCTGTTCAACCAAAACCCTAAACACACACACACGTGTTATATATAGCCAGGGGCAAAATAGTCATTTCACGTCGGGGGGCAAGCGGGGATCGGGGCCGGGGCCAGGGCCGGGCCAGGCCGGGTCCGGGGCTAAAATAGGTATCCTTGTCCCCGGCCCGAATATCATCGGGGATTCAATTTTTAATACCATCTCCGGCCTGTCGGAGGTATTTTTCAGGGAATAACTGCTCAATTCGGGGTCGGGGGATCGGGTTCCCGTCGGGTCGGTTTCCGATTGCCATCTCTATATATAAGTAAGCATAACAGTTGTATGATCATGCATTATCAATCACAGAAATCAAATACATAAATCAGATGAAAATGTATCTTAGACAAAAGATCTTTAACAATCATACGATGATTATCCAAATTTAAAAAAAAACTAGAATCTAAATACAAAATTACAAGTTACTTGATTAGGGTTTTATCTCAATCCCGAAGAAGAAGATTAGCCACCCATGGAGAAGGCGAAGAACGCCATGGATGTGGAGAACTCCATCCTTGGAACTTTTGGTTTCCTCCCTCTTGCCTCTCGTGCTTCATTTCGATATGTGAAGAATCCCTTTTATGAAGGCTTGGTCACCCCTTTATACTCCCATATCTATTAGGGTTGGTATGGGCTTAAAAAGTGCATCAAAATATACTTTTCAATCACAAAGGCTCATATAACTTGCACAACAGAGAAATTCGTTAAAATCATTAAATAATAATTGATATGGACTTAACTAGTATAGTTTAGGGGACCTCAATCTATTTATTTTGGCACTTACCAGCAATTATGCAACAACAAATACATGTAATGACATTTCAATGGGAAGTCTCGGACACATACCCCATATTCTTATCCAAAGTGTCCGATACGGGTGTTTTGATCTACTTTGAAGAGTCCATGTAACATAGAGGGCATGGGTTACTAGGCCCTTTCACTGATTTGTGGTGACTATTATGTTGGTGCATGACGGCAGGACCTGCAGTAGTATATGCTGTAGTTTAGGAACTTATCAGGTAACT
Organism: Camellia granthamiana; assembly: GCA_036172215.1. NCBI lineage: Eukaryota > Viridiplantae > Streptophyta > Magnoliopsida > Ericales > Theaceae > Camellia > Camellia granthamiana. The sequence continues at coordinate 52,570,414 of CM069914.1, read as the reverse complement.
ATCATGAATCAATGAAATTGAACGGATCATTTGAATGTTTCTATGTGTTCGTCATGGTGAATTTTTTTTCAACCCTCTGATATCATTATTGTATAGCACCAAATTTGATTTGTGTTATCTAGTGCCAAATCCTCGTAGAGTTTTATAAATCTTTTCTGATGTTCTAATAATATAAGAAAATGCTTGTACTTCGGTCTAATCTAGAGATGGGACTATGAAATTTGTTTACTTGCTATAATGTGGATCTATGTAAAGGCTTTTCCTTGCAGAATTGGTTGTAGTTAGTTCACCCGAGCCAACTTAGTTTTTAGTTCCCTTTTCATATTAATGTGAATTATTGTGCTCAAGTTATTGGAAGGATGTTCTTTTCCATGACAATGATTTTCTATTGCACGAATAAGTTCTTTATTTCTACACTGTTGAAAATTTTTTTTTTTTTTTTTTAATTTTAATTTTTAAGGGGAAAATGAGCTAGATGTGGCAGTTTTTGAAGATTGTATATAACACAATTGATAACTTGGAAATTGCAGATAGCAAAAATCACTGAAGAGGGCGTGACGATTTCTCAGCCCTATGCATTGAAGACTTTCTGGAATTTTGCTGCTTTTCAGAATCCAACTGTGGGCGCTGAAGGGTCTTGGTAGTGCCGAAGCACAGGGCTTGAACATTGAAAAACATAGCAGCACCTTGAGTTGCCGAATTTAAAATTTGATTCCATCTTTATTTTCATTTAGTAAACTATATGTATGTTGTTAACTGAGTTCATTTGAAGTTTCTCTTGTGGACTAATCTACTGTGTTCATCAAATGATCGAAAGTGATAAGCGACATTGATTATCTGAACTGAAATGAATTGGCCTTTTATGTTTTTGAAATTAGAAACAAAAACTTGTTCTGTATATTGCTTGGAAGAAATTGATTCTAAAATTTCAAAATTTTTTGAAACAAAATCCTCTCTTCCCCACTGGCCACTGCTGGTGACCTTTTGGCCACCTTTCTGTGACTCTCTGGCCGGCTCCAATGACTGGGTAGTCACTACCTGAGACATCTAGCCGTCTTGTGATCTCCGGAGACACTCCAACCATCACCTCCGGCAGTCACCTCTGGTCATCTCCCACTATCCATCACCACATTTGAATAGATAGATTACGTTATATCCACCTCTAGCATACTTGTTAACAATCCAACTTGGATAACAAAATTGGTTGATATTTATTACCTCCTTGTTTTTAGTATTCAATTCTCGATTACCTCTACTTCTATTATCATTAAAATTATATTCTATGTATTCAAGAGTAGGAAATGACAAAATTGGTTGATTTTATACGATTTTGTATGTAGATAAAATAAATCATTGATTTGATATTGAGCTCCTCGTTTGGCAAGTGACTTTTTTAGTCAAAAAGTCAAAAAGTCACTAAAAAAATTAAAAAGCCAACAATTTATACTAAAAAGTCAAAGATTCTCTTTTCTCTTTACTTTTTGCACATCTTTTCGTAAAAAGTCAAAAAGTCATTTCAAACATACTAGTTTTTTTAGTTCATATTTTAGTGAAATAGTCAAAAAGTTATTAAATTAGTCTGTTCTCAAACGAGGCCTAAAAAATTCATATTTAAAAGATAAAAAAAAAAAATAATAATAATTTTGTTCTTAGTTTTTTTTTTTTTTTTTTTTTTTGCTTTTCCTAATCCATTTAATGTACAAGAATTTAAAAAGTAATAAAAAATTTAAAAAATCCAAAAAAGTTCAATACAAAAAAAGAAGTTTTTTTTAATCTTTAGTAGTAATATTTTTTTTTCAAATTTTTTTATTATTTACCTTTCATTCGTCTAGTCAAGTAGATTCTAAAAATCTAAACTTATTTGAAAATCTTAAAAATAATTCACTAAATAAAAAAAATCAATAAAAAAGTCAATACCAAACAGTTATATAATTTTATCATATTTATTTGTTTTTAAATAATTTATTTATAAAATTATACTCATAGTCTAATTTATTCTAAAATTAGCATATGAACCTGTGCGACGGGCTAAATAACTAATTAAAAATAAATTTTAAATTAAATAATAACATAAATTTTATTTAAAAAGTATATAAAAATAGTTTAGAATGAATTAGATTTTAACCATTTTATTAGAATATATATTGCAGTTGTTATGTCATTAATTGTATATTCTAAGCTTACACTAAGAAATAGATGTCATAATTTAATTGGTAAAGATGAAAAAAAAAAGAATAAATTTAAAAAAATTATATTTATGATAAAATAAAAATAAATTTCGTTTTATAATTTTTATAATTTTAGTTTTCTATGTTAAAGTTTGTCATAAAACTTAAACTTACCTTTTAGAAATAAAACAATATATATTTTGATAAAATCGTTAAAAGCGGTCAAAAGACCAACCAACTTATACAAAAATTAATTAATTAAAACTTTTAAATGGGAGCATAGGTTTATTTTATATAAGTAAAACAACTCACTTTTTTTTTTTTTCTTTTCTCAATATGAGATTATTTTTTTTAAAAAAAATAACAATTGTTTGGGTGGGAAATTTATTTCGAATCAAACAATATCAGTCATTTAATATTTAATTAGGTCAATTTTTAATTTATTTTGAATCAAACAAATTTAGCCAATATATTTTGATAAAATTGCTAAGATCGCGGTTAAACCAGCGAATCAATTAAACCGAAAACGGTTCAACCTAATCGGTTAGGTAAAAAAACCAATTAATTTATACAAAAATTAATTAATTAAAACTTTTAAATGTTATTTTAATTTTAAAATTTAAACTATCTTGAACTAAAACATGCATAACACTACAATATTAAATAGAAATATAAGATTCATTTTATATAAGTGACAACTCAGTTTTTTCTTTTTTTCCTGATGTAAGATATTGAGATAATTTTTTTCAAATAACATAATAATTAAATTATAATAATTATATATATGAAAAATAAGTATTTCTCGAATAGAGTCCATATAAAATTGGTTCTTATAATTAAAATTGAGTTTGTATAGAAATTTATAAGTAAATAGAAAAGATATGTTGATTTGAATTTTTCAGAAAAAAATAAGCTTTTAGATTTTGCTATCTAAACAAAGGAAAAACAATCATTTTAATAATATATGCCTTCGTTTGGCATGTCAAAAAACTTAACTTTTTGACTATTTTACTTAGAAAAAAATAAAACAAGTTAAAAAGTCAATAAGACAAAATGTCATATCCAAGTTATAATCATTTTATTTTTTTCTCACAAAAGTAAAAAAAAAATCTATGATAATCGAGACTTTTTAACTCCGAACTAAAATAACTAAAAATTAAAAACTTAAAAAATTAACTCACATCTCAAACGAATATATATGTTGATATGATAGGATGATGATGGATATGATATGTTAAATATAATAAAATTATTAAATTATTTGACTATAAATATCAAATCAAATTAATATTTTATAAATAATTTATCAATAAATATTTTTTTGTTATGTTTTTAGTTTCTCATACAATATCAAGCAATAACTAGAAGCCCTACCTCTTACAATAACTAGAAGGCCTACCTCTTACGCTTCTCTTCTATAAATACTATCGTAGCACTCCCCAAACCCTAACGTCGCTCTCTCTTAGGGTTTAAGCTGTGTCACTTGCTTCGGCTATCTTTCTACTTCAGTAGGTCAGATCTCCGATCATTTGTTCTTCTATTTTCTGTTTCGATCTTAGTTCAATTTGTAAATTGTATCTATATGTATAGTGCTTATCTTGTTAAATTGTTTGCTTTCAAATGGAATTTGATCATTTTTGTTGCAAACGAGTTGGTTTGTTTGTTTGTTTGTTGTTCGTATCTAATGTTCGATACTGATGGACCTTGATATTGGATCAGCTCTGATTTGCTGTATTTGTATTACATTTGTATTCGGAAAATCATCTGCTTTTCCTTTTTCTTTTTTTCTTTTTTTAAAAAAATTTGAAAAGATTGTAAGGGAATTAAATGGATATGCAATTAATATGTTTGCGGTATCTTCTTTTTTTTCTTGTTGAAAGTTGATTGATTCGTTACACACTCAATCATATATAGTCCAACTCCATTGCCGTTGGTAAATTTGTGGGTTAGCATTTCTTGAATTGTGAAGTTAGAGCATCCTTATCAGCCTACCAAAATTTTACCGTAAAATATTATTAAAAAATTCATTGCCTAGTGAATATTTTTTTATTTACTTCTCCCTATTCTTTCTCTATTCAATTAAAATAATATTTTTAATTATTTTTATAATTAAATATTTTGTTAAGAATAAAATAATAAAAACAAAGGAGCACAACAACATTGCATAAGGAAGTAGCAGCAGAGGAAAAAGCGGCGGTCGTCCGGGTGGTCAACCTCCCGGAGGACCGGGCGGTTGACTGGTCAAGCTAATTTTGAACATTATCCAGGACTCTCACGGGACATCCGGGGGACGTCCGGGGGACGTCCTTCGCGCACATAAAATAAGAATTTATCAGATATGAAGGAGCTACAGTGACTCTCTATTTGTAGGGAGTCACTGGAGCAATACTTATATTTAGGGGTTAGATAGGGGAACTGCTGGGATGTGTTTTGATAGAAAAACTCCTTATTTTGAGTAAGGAGGGAATATAAGGGAAGAGATGAGGATGCTCTTAGATTGGTAGTATTCTACTTGGTGATTTATTTTATGAAAAATGCTAATAACAACCATTATTAGCCTTGATATGTGTATAAAAATTGGGGCTGCTAATTTTGAAATCTAGAAGCTTGCTTTTTTCAGACTTTGATGCTATTATCACTTAGTTTAATTTTTTTTATTTTCTACATGTTATATTATTAACCTTTTTTCTTTCTTTCTTACGCACATGTTTTCTTTTATTCTTTGTTTTTTTGTTTTTATCAATGATTGGGGCTTAGTTCCTTGGTCGATTGCTTTTTTTTGTCTTTTTTTCTCTGCCGTGCATGCAAATATGTACTAGCAGGCAGCAGCTGTGTTAGCCAAAGGCCCAAGTTCAATTGTGGTTATGTGTAGTGATTTTTGTTTTGCTATTATCTTTTCTTTCTTTCATATTTATGAATTTATTGTAAATAGATAAACAATATTACTGAATGTGTTTGGCCTTTTCCTTATTTTTTTTATTTTTTATTTTTTATTTTTTATTTTTTATTTTTTATTTTTTATTTTTTATTTTTGTAAAAAAATGTTTTCTTCTCAGCCTTTCCTACTAAAAAGTTCAGAATGGGTAAGGAGAAGGTTCACATCAACATTGTTGTCATTGGTCATGTCGACTCTGGCAAGTCGACCACCACTGGTCACCTCATCTACAAGCTTGGAGGTATTGACAAGCGTGTTATCGAGAGATTCGAGAAGGAAGCTGCTGAGATGAACAAGCGGTCATTCAAGTATGCCTGGGTGTTGGACAAGCTTAAGGCTGAGCGTGAACGTGGTATCACCATTGACATTGCTTTGTGGAAGTTTGAGACTACCAAGTACTACTGCACTGTCATTGATGCTCCTGGACATCGTGATTTCATCAAGAACATGATCACTGGTACCTCACAGGCTGACTGCGCTGTTCTTATTATTGATTCCACTACTGGTGGCTTTGAAGCTGGTATATCAAAGGATGGTCAAACTCGTGAACATGCTTTGCTTGCTTTCACTCTTGGTGTCAAGCAAATGATCTGCTGCTGCAATAAGGTAAGCTTCTGAGTTTGATGCTATTAGATATATAGTTATGTTCTGCTTGAGCAGTTTTGGTTGCGCAAGGTTGTATTTGGGATTTACATGTTTCTTTCCTTGACTTATTTTTGTATAGATGGATGCTACCACCCCAAAATATTCCAAGGCAAGGTATGATGAAATCGTCAAGGAAGTTTCTTCTTATCTGAAGAAGGTGGGATACAACCCTGACAAGATCCCATTTGTTCCCATCTCTGGTTTTGAAGGAGACAACATGATTGAGAGATCAACAAACCTCGACTGGTACAAGGGTCCAACCCTCCTCGATGCTCTTGACATGATCTCGGAGCCCAAGAGGCCCACAGACAAGCCACTCCGTCTCCCACTTCAGGATGTCTACAAGATTGGTGGTATTGGAACTGTCCCAGTGGGACGTGTCGAGACTGGTGTTCTCAAGCCTGGTATGGTTGTGACCTTTGGGCCTACTGGACTGACAACTGAAGTTAAGTCTGTGGAGATGCACCATGAAGCTCTTCTGGAGGCCCTGCCTGGTGACAACGTTGGCTTCAATGTCAAGAATGTTGCTGTGAAGGATCTGAAGCGTGGATTTGTGGCTTCAAACTCAAAGGACGATCCTGCCAAGGAGGCTGCTAACTTCACCTCTCAAGTCATCATCATGAACCACCCTGGACAAATTGGAAACGGTTACGCCCCGGTTCTTGACTGTCACACCTCCCATATTGCTGTCAAGTTTGCTGAACTGGTGACCAAGATTGACAGGCGATCCGGCAAGGAGCTTGAGAAGGAACCCAAGTTCTTGAAAAATGGCGATGCGGGTTTTGTGAAGATGATCCCCTCCAAGCCCATGGTGGTTGAGACCTTCTCTGAATACCCACCTCTTGGACGTTTTGCTGTTAGGGACATGAGGCAGACTGTGGCTGTTGGTGTTATCAAAAGTGTCGAGAAGAAGGATCCTACTGGAGCCAAGGTCACCAAGGCTGCAGCAAAGAAGGGTGCCAAGTGAACCGTGCGGGTTTGGATTACTGTATATGGAGTTTACTATCATAAAAATAAAGAGGGTCAAAAAAACTCAGTATTTGTTAGGCCTGCTATCGTAGGTCGGTTGTTTGGTTTTGTATGTTATAGTTTTCTGCCTTGTTTGTTGGGTAGCCATTACCAGAACTGGGTGCTTGACAGGCGGTGGCAGATCCTATAGCATGAGTGTCTCAGTTACTTTTGGTTTGAGAATCTCAGTTATTGTTTTTATTCTTGTGTTTATAGGGTTTTGGTTTGAGATGCTTCATGTTTTCTCAAGCATCTCAAAGAGTTTTGTGCCTGTGTCTTTGCGGATCATATAAATTAATTTTCTGGTTTTTGCAATTTTATTTTTTTATTTTTTATTTTTATTTTTTAAATTTTTTGTTGGTCTCCTTGCATTTATGTGAATGCTTTTTCGACTTTGACGTTAGATGAAATTGTTTGGGTGAAGTTTTATGATATCAAGATCTGTTTGTTTTGACGTAAATTGATTTTACACAAAAAAAAAAAAAAAAAAAAAAAAAAATTGTTTTTGTTTTTGTTTTTAGCATTTGGTTGACACTTTAAACAAACATATTTTATTGCTTAAAAGAAAAATTTTGATTCAATAAAGTGTATGACTAGTGAGTTCAAAAAATTATTTAAAATGTTAAATGTGTTGAAAAGGTAACGAGTGATAATCAACTTTATAAAAATTGATTTATGAAATTTTTAAAGGTAGGTCATTTTTGAAAAATAATGTAAAAATATTTTTTTTTAAAAATATTTTCCTTACTTTTTGTTCAACCAAATTACAAAAAATAAGTAAAATATTTTTGACAAAAATATATTATGTCAAAACAAACAAAGCTAAGTCAAAATCTTGATCCTCACTTTAAGGTCTTCTATTGCCCTAGAGCAAAAAGTTGCCAACTGTGTTATGGATAGCAGAGTTCATTTTCAGCTTAGGTTTGATTAGAGTGATGCATTTGATGTAGCCTCATGGAGGACTCTATCTCTCAATCCATCCGGATCCTCCTTTGGGTTACCAAGTAAATTCAAGTAGTGTAAATGACAATGAAGCAAGAGCAAGCCAACATGCGCTCAAACATGAACCGTTAGTTGCTGAACTAGTTGCTAGTTGCATCTCGTGCCGAGTCACAAACGGGCAGGTAGCGGAGTGCAGATCTCTTGTGAGTCCTCTTGTGAGTCGACCGACAAACGGGCAGGCAGTGGAGTTAAGGTCAACACAGGGGCCACATAATTGCACTAGGCTGGGCTGTCAGTTCGAAAGATCAAACACCTTTGAAGGCTTATCTTCTCTTTGCAGGACCACATTGGAATCTGAAACAGAGAGCTCCGAATAAATTCCATGAGGGAAAGTAGCCAAGGGTCAAGGGGAGCTTGTTGGCCCTGATTAGACGGCACCACCTTCCCCTGTGCTAAATTTGCAAGAAAGTTGTTCCCTAATTCTAAATCCTGGTACACTGTTTACTTCTTGTTGTTCAACTATCTGGGAGAACAAACTAAAGCGACATTTAAGTTTTTTTAATCATGCTGTTTTTCCACCAGCATTCTGAATCATAACAATCTGAGAAGGCTGATGGGGTTGCAATAGTGTCATCATAACATTAGTGCATAACATTGACAATCTCAAAATGTTCATTGCAAAATAAATTTGATATGCATATAAAAACACCTACAAGCTTAGATCTGTTTATGTGGCATCTCTCTGTTCAAACATCTGGTAGTAAAACAAAAAATAATTGAACACCGTTAAAGTATCTGCCAAAACTTCATAACAACATGGGGATGTAGTTCAGCCTCCATGACGAGAACCAAGACTGCACAGATCATCATCAATTTGAATGTTAAGTCACGTACTGCTGGAACTTTTAAGGAGTCAATATAAAGATATTTTATCTATCAAATCACCAATGTTATAAACCTTCTTTTTTTTTTGGCAAAGAAAATTTCTGACAGAAATAAAAATAAACTCCATGGAGTGCAACTCATATTCATTCCCTAGAAAGACTTCCTTCTGATGTACAAAAAGAAACCAGAGCTAAACATAACTTCTTTATTTACCTGACAGACTATCATAACTCTTTCTCACTCTCAAGCTGTGCTTTTGTTGCTGCCTTTTCTGCTTCTTCTAAAACAAATGTTTTTAGCGACTCCACATCCCTAGGCCCTGGTTACATGCCAGTTTAGCAAAATCATAATCAGATCTAGTAAGCAAAGGAATTATAGAAATTGAGTGATACAAAGCAACTTATTCTGAAGAAACTTTGCATGGAAGTGTCAACTGTCGAAAAATGTGCCTGGCAGCAGATAAATGCCCTTGTTTCTTGGCTTTACAGAAATATGAATTATAAAAAACAAAGTCTAAATACATTTTCTAGAAAATCGTTCATTACTTTTATTTCTGATGTGCACAGGTATGGAAGACAATGAAGTGATTTGTGCAGCTAAATTTCGATTAGAATTTGGGTCCAACTATGGTACCCAAATTTGGGTACCATACCTAAAAATGATTTTCAACCATTAGATGAGGATCTTGAATCTTGAGCATTCAAAGATAAAAGAGGTAACCAGTTACAACCGGTGAAGCAAAATTCTCCTCCCTCTCCTCTCACTACAGTTCGTCTCCTCCTTCCCTCCGAATATCTAGATTTCATGGTTTGCTCTCCCTCGCTTTGATTCATTCTCTGTATTTCTAGGGAAACCCTATGATGTGCACCCCTTTAGAGGTGCATACCATATGCACCCTACCACAAAAATGTGCAACTTTACCACAAAATTTCGTAACATCAACCACAAAATACATAACCTAGCCACAAATTGGCGTAACAAAATGTCCAAAATTTTGTGGTTGATGTTGCAAAAGTTTGTGGCTTGATTACGGCATTTTTTGTTGTACCAATTTGTGGCGAGATTACGCATTTTGTGGTTGATATTACGAAATTTTGTGGTAAAGTTATGCATTTTGTGGTAGGGTGCATATGGTATGCATCCCTAAAGGGGTGCACACCACAGCATTTCCCGTATTTCTATGGCGGTCGGCCCTTCCTCTCTCTCTCATTTTGTATTTAGAAACGATCTAACTCTCTTTGTAATTTCAATTCGAATAAAGATATGTGATCAAACTTTAATAGCAAACATTTATTGGAGCAAGAAGCACTAGCTTTGACAATAAAGGTGCTGAAGCAATTCATTTGCCAAGAGAGTTGGAGGAAAAGGAGAAATGATTAAACCAAAGGAATCATGCTATGAGACATCTGAACTCTAATGAAAATAAACAATCAAAAAGTAGTAGAAGGGACAGTAATGCTACCAGAGTAGTGCTAGAGCATCTCCAATCCTTCACATTTTCTTTCATCAAATTAAAAAGTGCTCAAAAATTATCTCAAATCATTTCCTCAAATGTTCATCAAATCTAGGGAGAGTTATTTTTTTTCATCAAATTGAGAACTCATCAAATCCTTCATCTAAAAAGATGAAGCATTGGAGATGATTTTTTTTCACCAAATTGATGAGAAGGGAAATTTGGGATAAGAGAGGAGCTTTTAAAAAGATTTTGATGAAAATTTAATAAAAAGATTGGAATAATTCATATCAAATCAAACTTTTTACTCAAATTTAGATTCATACTAGATGGGAAAAAAAATGGTGAAGGGTTGGAGATGCTCTTACAATGATCATATTATCTTACTACATTGGACTTACCATGTGATGTATCAACATTATATTGGTTAAGTGGGTCACACCACTCATGTTTATTACCAATGCAATAGTGACACATCACATAGTAAGCAAAATGTGATAAGATAATGTGGTCATTGTAGCATTATTGATGCTACTAACTTTACTGCTAATGCTGCATATTTGCGGTTTGTCGTGTCAAGGAAGTTGGTAATATTGGTCGCAATGTGTCAGTGAAAAACAAGGAGGCTCAACATTGTATGGTAAGGTGAAGTTAAGTGGTAAGGAACATGTGGTGGTAACACACTGAGTAGTAAGTTTGATCACAATATTGGTAAGTTCGCTGATAATGGACAGCAAGTTTTTTTACTACTAAATGTGATCAAACTTACTACTCGATGAAAAACTATTTATCACTTCGTAAAATCAACTTTCAATAAATACGAATAAACTTGCAGTTAATAGAAGGGTCACAATGAGAAGCAATTAACATAGTGAGAAAGTAAGAAGGGACACAGGTGTGGAAAGTAAGTCACAGTAAGAAGCAAAAATGGTCACAGGTGGACCCAAGTGCAGGCTAGGGGGGGCTGTGGCCCCTGCTAAGATCAAAAGAATTCCATTAGGTTGTAGTGTTTTGGGCTCCTGACATGCAAATTGCAATAGGATGGTCCCTCCAAAAAAGCAGTTTCAGGTTTCATATACTCCCATATTCTAATGGTTTTTAAGCTTGATATGGTTATGAGGCCACCTAAATATTAAAGTGCTATAAAACTAGCAGTTTTTTGTTATGATCTATAGTTGTGTTTAGTTACGAGTTATTATGGTTGTTTCTAGTAAAGAATTTAGAGACACTTGGTTATAGTAAGTTTGGTCACAATATTAATAAGTTTGTTTACGAGTGCAAGGTTTTTTACTACCAAATGTGTTCCAACTTACCACTCAATTACAAACTACTTACCACTCAATAAGAGCAAACTTATAATAAATACCAACCATTTGTCATTTTAATCAAAACAAACAGTCCCAATAAACCTTTTAGCCACTTTAATAAAATTAAATGGTTTAAAATAATCAGCCTATCATTTTAATCAATCAAATTATCCAAACCCGTTTTGTCATTTTAATCAAATCAAATTATCCAAATTACCTATTTATCAACTTTATCGAAATCAAATGATCGGGTTTGGCCGAGTCAAAATGGGTTGTGCATTAAAACAACCGAAGTCAAACCTGCTCATTTAAAGGGATTTAAGCGGGTTGGGTTAAATAGGGTATGGGAGGTGGTGGAAGTGGTGGTGATGATGGTTTGGTTGAACTGGGTACGGAGGTGGAGATGGGGGTGATGGAGGTAGAGGTTGGGTGAATTGGATAAGGGAAGTGATGGAAATGGACGTGTTGGTAGGGTGGTGGAGTAGTGGAGGAGGAGGACAAGGATATCTCATTTGTAGTAAGTATAGAAAAATTAATTTCATGAAATTGAATATTAGTTAGTGTTAGAATTAATTAGCTCAACCTGAGTGGTAATTAAGTTTAGAACAAGTGGTAAGTTATGCCATACACAATAGTAAGTTATTATACTACTAAATATTATCCTACTTTCCACTCATTTACAAGCTACTTACCACTCAATAAAATCTAAAATCTAACCAACTTAGAGTCATACTGCGTAGTAGTTATTTTAGAACAAGTGGTAAGTAATGCCATACATAGTATTAAGTTATTATACTACTAAATATGATCCCACTTACCACTCATAAAAACTAACCAACTTAGAGAGTCATACTAAGTAGCAAGTCTTTTCAGAACAAGTCGTAATTAGGTACAAAACAAATGGTAAGTTATGTTATACATGGCAGAACTTAAACTTCTTCTACATGTGGGTTGAAGCCCATTTCATTCCACTCTTTCGTCTCTTAATTTATAAGGCTGATGTATATGTTTTTCCTTAGGTTTGTATTGTAGATTTCACTAAATTCATAACAAAACCCAAGTGCCACAACAATTATACAACAAGAATACTGAATTCGAATATTAGCAAACATGCTAAAACAAAAGCATATGAAAGCTTAAACTTTCAGTGCTTTGGATCTAGATGATGAGTTACAACTTACAAACTTGAAATCTTGAAAAAGTGATTTGCTATTGTATTTAAAAAATACTAAGCAAAGCATCACAGGAAACTCAAATGTACCTTGATATTTTGTGACTTCTTCTCCATTATAAAAGAGCTTGAATGTAGGATATGAATGAATATCAACTTTGTTACACAGTGGCTTACTCGTACCACAATCAACTTGCCCAATCTCTATCTCATCCTCCCCTTCCATAGTTTTCCCCAAGTCCTCCCACAATGACCCCAAGTTCTTACTGCAAACTCATTTTAACAATTGAAAATAAGCCAAAAAAGCAATATGACCCATTAGAGCGAAATTAATTGTATCCATGGGAATCACAAAGGTAGAATTATTACCAGTGCTTACACCAAGGAACACAAAATTTCACAAACCATGCAGTATCCTTCTCCTGCACCTAAATGAAACACAGACAAACCCAAATATGGTTTCAACAAGCATTAGAAGTCAACATGAGCATATCCCACTTCAAACATAGACTAAAAGAAGTTATGCTGAATATATCAATCAATTCACTACAACATGTCATCATTTTACTGAAATATAAATGTGTATAGCACATAGATCTCTTAGGAGTAATCCGCTCATTGGGGCCACACTGCGGACTCTGCCCAAAATTTGCCCGATCCACATGGAGGGATCCTGGATTAGTCGAGGTACACGAAAGCTGGACCGGACACCCGGTCATTTAAAAAAAAAATCTCTTAAGTATCACATTGAGTTCAGCCCCAGAAGTTCACAACATATGTGCACAAATCTTTTTTTAAACCATAAATAACTTTGAAAAAAAAATAATTTTGACCTGCATATTGACTTCCCAATACAACTTAATTGTTCAATCATCCAAAGAGCAAACATTTTAATCAAAAGGACTAAAATTTGTCCTTAATGGGATCCACATTTCATAAAGTAACAAACTGCACAATGCAAACCCAGATCTTGATAATCCAGCACCAAAAACGCAGAATTCTAAACATTCAACATGTCAGTTTAGATAAATTAAAAACCCTAGTTGAGAAGATGAATTGGGGGTTTTGGAGGATGAGATTGACCTTGTCATTGAAAGTATCGGCGGTTAGGGTTATGACCTCAGCTTGAGAAGATAGTGAATTGAAAAGAAGAATTGATATTAGAATCAGAGAACGCTGATTGAAGAGTTTCATCGCACCAACAGTTTTGAGGTTCACTCTGTGTCTCTGATGACTCTCTGTCTTCTTCACTCTCCGAACAAATTCAAACCGGTGATCGTACTCTCTCTCTCTCTCTCTCTCCAATTGCGGACTTGATTAGTCCTATTTTATCTGGGCTCACTATTACAGACAGAAATTAGAATGTTTTTTCGTTTCCCTTTTCTTTTTAAATTTTTATTCAAATTTATAATTCAAAACTTCGTTTAGTTCGTCTCTTGAGTAATGTTAAAATTTATTTAATTGAAAACTTTTTTTTAAAAAATCTAAATTACTTTTCTTTCTATTATATATTAATAAATTATTTTTTTTTCACACTCATCTATTCAATTATAAAAAAAATAAATTAAAGTTCCGTTTGATTTAATTTTTGAAATGAGTTTTGAATTTTAAGTTATATTTTAAAAATAAGTTGTTAAAAATAGTTTTAAAAATTAAAAATTTGTTTGGTTATAAATTTTGAAAATAATTTTGGGATAATTTGTAAATTTTTTTTTTTTTTTGTAATTGAATAAATGGGTGTAAAAGAAAATTTAATTGATTAATGTATAGAATGTGATAAAGGAGAAAGGATAAAGAAAAAGTGATCAATTAATTTAATAATAATAAAAGAGAATGAGAGAGGAGAGAGAAAAAAATAATTTTAAAAGGAGTTTTCAAAGTTGATTAATCAAACATATTTTTTTTGAGTTATGATTCATTCCTCTAAAATTAGAGTTTTAATTGAGCTCTAGTGAGGTGGAAAATCAAAATAAAAAAAAAAAAAACAAAATAAGACCAAAATATCACATCAGAGTGAGATCTACCTTTCATTAGAGCTATTAAAGCTTCTATATTAGGGGCCTAAAGCATTTATTTTTTTGCTTTTTTGATTCAAAAGTAAATTTAGAAAGTAAACCAAATGGTACTTAAATCATTTCAAACTTCAAAATTCTAAAATTATTTTAAAAAATACAATTAAATAAAGTTTTAAATTTTATAAATTCTTTCTAAAAAATTATTTTTTAAAATTATATCACAAACACAAATCAAACATGGCCAACGCAAAAATGTGCTTGTCAAGTACTTTTTAAATTTTGTAAAAAAAAATTAATTAAAAAATAATTCACTTTTAAATCTAAAAATAATTTTTTTTAAATCTTACTACACTAAACTGCCCTAAGAATTAAGAAAAAACTTTTTTTAGTTTTTAGTATTTTTTTTTTTACTTTTTATATTTTTATAAATTACAAGTACTTGACAATTTTTTAGAAATTTTTTTATATAAAAAAGTGAGTTTTTTAGTTATTGTCAAACATGCCTACAAATATACATTCAAGCCTACTCGAGGCAAAGTTATTGTATTAATTTAAAACACTATGGCCCTGTTGGGTAGAACTGTGGGAAAATATTTATACCTTATACCTTAACAACTTATAACTTATAATTATGAACATAAGCTGATTTCTGACTTATAAATTAAGTTTCTCCTGCCCCACTCAAAGAATAAATTGATTTCTGACTTACAAAAAGTTATAAGCTGTATTGTTAAGTTAAACTAAACACATCAAAATAGCTTAAATTAAGCTGAAAGCTGAAATAAGCTGTACCAAACAGGGCCTATACTAGCAATTGCCTTGTTTATTGCTATTTATTTATTTATTTATGGAGTTACTTATAAAAAAAAGTTATAAAATTTATGTTAAAGTATTTAGCGTAATTTTTACTTAGAACTTAGACCTAAAGTGGCTTGTACAAACAGAAATATATACTTTTAACTAGGGACAATTGCAGAAAAATAGTATAAACTTAAAACAATTACAAAGAGATGGAAGCACAACACTTAATTGAATGATTTAATGTATAAATTACTTATACTTTTATAATATTACAATTATTTTATGTTCATATTATTTTTTTGTAATTTTTCTATTTAACTTTTACTTTATAATTATTAATTTTTAACTTAATAATAATAATAATAATAATAATAATAATCCAACAAACACAATAGGTGAGGTACTAAAGTGGATGACAGCTTCCCCAGTAAATACTTTATTCTGGTGAAGGTTTTGTTTAGAAAGTGAGTTGGTTTTTTGATTTTTTAATTTTTTAATTATTTTAGTTTAAGGTTAAAAAATTTTATTTGAGATGTATTTTTTTTGATTTTTGTGAGAAAAATAATGTAATGATTATGGATTATATGTGATATTTTATTTTATTAAATTAAAAAATCTTTTTTTTTTTTTTGGGACTATTTTAGCTAAAAAAATCCCAAACCTATGTTCCCTAACGAGCACTAAAGGAAAGTTCTGTTTGGTGATGCTGTATTCCTAAACTCAAAATAATTAAAAAATAATGAAAATATAAATAATTTATGCATTAGATTGTACAGTTAAGTCTTACACTTTCACCACTTTGTAATTGTTTTGAATTCATACTATTGTTTTTACAATTGTTCCTTTCTCATAAAGGAGTTTTCTAACAATAAAATATCATGGGAAATATTAATCTCCGGTCCACTATTTTGTGATTTAGCTGTGATAAGACAGAATATATAAATGTGAGATAAAAAATATTCACATTTGTAGATCTTTTTTTTTTTTTTTTTTTTATTAGAAAAGAAATTTCTATTAAAGTAGCCAAACGGCACTTACAGGGAGAGGAAACCATCCAAAATAAACTTACACCATCAAAGGAAAGATGGAAAAACAAAGAAAACCCAAGAGTAAATCGATGAAAAATACCCAACTGCATAACAAGTGCTTGTACTCGTACTGCAAGCAGAGGCCAACAAACGACCGTAGAGCATGCCGAGAATAGATCATAGATTACAACCACAAAGTGGGTAAGCAACACTAAGCACTGATGGATTTCAGAGGCAAAACCAAACCAAAATAAACACAATCAAAAACAAAAGAAGACCAGAACTCAACCTCAAAACCAGTGGGTAAGCACACTTCCACCATGGCTCGTACTCAAACTCCTAGAAGCCAAATCTGAGGAGGCTGGTAGGGGGAGGCAATAGATCCGGCGAGAAATGACAGAGTTAGTGTCGATGTGGTGGTGGTGACGGCGACGCCGACGTGAAGCAAAGAGGAGGGAGACGGCAGATCTGGTGAAGGCTTTAGCTGGGATAAGGCAGAGGGAAAGAGGAGTGGAGAAAAACAGACTGAAAATCCACCATAAGGGGAAAACACCTCACAAGGAAGGAGAAATGTGGAAAGCAAAGCTTCCAAAGCTTATTGACCAGAAGTGGCAGAAGAAAACGGAAGAAAAAAAAAAAGGGGTAGAGAGGAGGAGAGAGGCAGTCGGAGGCCAAAACCCCCACCCCCACCCCCACCCCCAACGACGCTCAAAGACAGAAACCCTAGAAGAAGAAGAAATGGGGTAGAGAGAGAAGCTCTCTAATCAAACTCACATTCGTAGATCACATCCAAACATAAATGTTTGGTTTGGTTTTGTAGAGTGATTTTGGGAAAATTTTTCTAAAAAACTTGTTTGGTTTGTAATTTTTTCAAAACAATTTTCGAAATCACTTTCTCTCTCTTACACATTAATCAATCACTTTTTCTCTCTTCTTTTCAATCACTTTTTCTCTCACACATATCTACTCAATTATAACAAAATATCAAATCATTCCAAACTCCAAAATTACTTTCAAAATACACAACCAAACAAATCAAAAAAATTTGGGTAAATTATATTTACCTCCCCTGACAAATACAGGGGCCTCCCCTGTGGTTTGAACAATTACATAACCCCCTCTACTTTACCTGACAATGTCAAGATTTTCCCAAAATTTGACAGCCGTTTATACCCCTAACAGACCCTATCGATGTCATCAAATGTAAACAATAAAATGCCCATAATACCCTCAACCTATCTATATATACCAAATGCTAGAGTTCTCTAGCTTCAATAAATCCAAGTGAAAGAGAGAAATTTACAAAGGCAACCAAAACTGAAGAACAACAAAAAGAAGAAAGGGCCAAGCACAACACAAGTATGTTCCCACTCACATTAACTATTTAAAATAAAAAATAAAAAATAAAAAAATTGCATGTGAAAATGCATTATAACTATGATCCATTATTGAGAAATGAAGCCCAAACAACAAACATCCAACACAAGTATGTTCCATTATTCAGAAATAAAGCACAACAACAACAAAATGCAATATATGTTCTGAAAATGCATTATAACTCTCACATTTCATGAATATAGGTTCATTGGATGGATATATCATCATCAAGTAATGGAAGAGGGGTGATGAAATATAGAAGCAAGCTCTGTTACTGTGGAAGCAAAGCAACAATTGAAGTCACTGAATTTGAAAAAAACAAAGGCAAATTGTATTATTTATTCCCAAATGGGAAATGTGGATTCTGGGAGTGGTGTAAACCAGTAAACTCATCTGTTAGAGGAGAAATGATGATGGAAGACACTTAAACAACTGTTAACAGACACACTTTATCCTATGAAGAAGAAAGTCTTGCAATGAATTTAATGAACCAAATGGGGGCTATGCAAACAAGAATGCAAGTACTTGAAGCAAACATGGGGTTTATAAAGATAATAATGATCATGAATGTTGTTTTATGTTTGATTTCCCTAATGGTTGCTCTGAAAATGTAATGGTAATGATTCACCTAATGTTTTGTAATGGCCCTTATGTAAGGTTTTGTAATATTTTGTAATAGACCTTATGTTTGTAATGCAGTATGTTTTGTAATGGACCATATATAAAGATGATGAAGTTATTTCAGCATTATGTAAATATGCATATCTAATTTGACTAACATAATGACCTGTAAACATAAAAACCATTCATTACATCATCTAAACATCAAGTAAAACCATTCCATAAATATGCACATCTGTTTAATTACATCATGATTGTTGTCAAATATGTTCAAGTAGTTTACTTACATCATTCCTATCAGATATGTTCAGTTACATCATTCCATGGACCATATTTGTCAAGTCTATGTAATTACATCATGTACATTCCCAAAATGAGTATTTATAAAATACTTCATGGCCACTACAAAAAAACAGAAATGGCCACATCATCATATTTCTTAGCATTGCATGTCCACTACAAAAATACAAAAAAGTGGAACATGATCCTCACTAACTATACAGTCAAGCAACATATATTTTATACCTTCAACCTATGTTAATCCTTGTACCCAAAATATCAACAGCTTAACTAAGTCATCTGCAAAAAAAAGTCAAACAAACAAACAAATAAATTGATGTTGTGTGACCTGTGTCACAAACAAACAAATATCAACAGCTTAGCTAATTTCATTATAACTTCATAAGTAAGTTCATAACTAACATGATGTTGTGTGACCTGTGTCACACACTGAGTAGGCATTGGGGGGGTCCCTCTTGGAATATCCTAAATTGAAAACCAAAGTAAGGTAATAAATATGCATATCAATATCATAAATTGATAGACAAAACAAATAAAAATCACAAATGAAAAGGCAAAACAAATAGAAAAAACTTACTTGTGCATGGTTGGCCTTCCCCTTGCCTCTTCCACTTGAACTTCCCTTCCCAACTGAACTTCCTCTTGTAGTTGTATTTCCCCTCTTAGCTGAACTACCTTTCCCACTTGAATTACCTCTACCTCTGCCCCTACTCATAGATTTGCCACTGCCCCTACCAGCAGTTTTGGCACTGCCTCTACCACTGGATGTGCCACTGCCCCTACCAGCAGCAGATGCTTCACCCCTGACTGGACCTCTTTAGCAAGTTCTCTTGTTGTATCCAAATTGCATGCATCATTTGCATCTCAAGGTACTAGACCTTTTGCTCTGACTTGTTCCAGCTGGTGGCTCATGAGCAGCCCTCTTTCTTGAAGTCCTTGGCCTTCCTAGCAATCTTTTTAGTGGTGGGGGTTGTAAAGGGTCCCCAGGTATAAGTGTCCACATGCTATAGTCTAAGATGGGATATATCATTCCACCATTGGCTCTCAAGTAAGTTGCCTTAGAATAGTAAGGGTGGACAAAATCTTCTATGTTTAACCTACAGTGAGAAATTGCAGCCACAACATGCTTGCATGAAAGACCAGATATTTCTCATTGTCTACATACACAAGTCATAGCCCCAATATGGACAATGTGATTAACCCCCTCATTATCCTTCACCTCATACTCATTGTTTCCTGCATACTCCACTGTGCAAGTCCTTGACCATTTCAGTGTGACCTCAAGTTGTTTCTTCACATTCAATGTCACATTAGATTTCCATTGCATTGCCTTTTGGTACCTCATCTGAAACTTACCCATCAACTTGCACCTTATGCCTTCTAACATAGTTAAAATTGGCTTACTTCTCAAATTTCCTAACCAATTGTTGAAGGACTCTGTCATGTTATTTGTGATGTGATCACTTTTAATCCTACCATCAAATGCATGCCTAGACCTTCCTTCAACTGGAACCTTCTGCAACCAAATGAAAGCATCATTGTTCAGGTCCTTAATGGCTTGCATAGCCTAATCATACTCCATCTGATTGTAAGCCCTTGCTACTCTCCAAAATTGCTTCCTCAAAATTAAACCAGGAAATTTGTCTCTGAAATTGTTATATAGGTGCATGCAACATCTTCTATGAGTTGCCTCTGGTATAATGTCACTCACAATCTTATCAAGGCCCTGCATACAAAAACAATGAAACATTAGTAACCATTAGAAGTTTAAAATTAGAGAATCAAGCATAATTATGTAAGTAAAGTAGTTGTTGAATATGTCAGTAAAGTACCTTTTTGTTGATCAGACATGATGGTCCATGGTCTAGAAAGTAGTGCATCTTCTATGATTGTTCTCAAGTTGTGCAAGAAAAAAGACCAACTATCCTTGCATTCACCATCTACTACTGCCAATGCCAATGGAAACAAACCATTATTTCCATCTAAGGCAACTGCTGAAATTAAAACACCGCCATAGAGACCCTTCAAGTGACAACCATCTACCCTTATGAATGGCCTACATCCATTAATGAACCCTGCTTTCATTACATCAAATGATATGAAAATTCTTTGGAACAATGGATATTGAGGAATGGTAGGGTCTGGTTCTTCTCCATCTTCTAAGACTGGGGTAGAAGGTATGTCATAATTTATGACCACCAAGCTGCCAGGGCTTGTTTTGTTGATTTCCTCAACATATGTTGGCAACAACACATATTGGCTCCCATGATCACCCTCCAGCTCCTCCTTGCACCTCCTTCTGGCTCTATACAGTTGCATTCTTGAAGCCTCAATCCCAAACATTTTATTTAGTTTCACTTGCATGGTATTTAAGCCCATGTTTGGATTGTCCTTAAAACTTTTCAACCATTTTTTTAGCAATCCAAGCTGATGTAGCTTTAGTGTTTGTGTTCATCCTGCTACATGTGTGAGTAGTTACTAAGGTTTTAATCTTGTAGGTGATCCCATCTAGAAGTGGAGATGCATGAATTCTCCAAGGGCAGCCTTCAGCAACACAATGGGCTGTTACTCTAGACTTCTCATTTTTGTCTCTTACTATCTTGAAACCAGTTTGCACTGTATAGTCCCTCAATGTAGCCCTAAAAGTATTCACTTCTGGAAAAATCATCCCTTCTTCCAATACAACTTCTCCATCTTGATTCATAGATGGCTCTTTCCCATTGTAGGTACCATCATACTTCATGCCTGGAAACCTCATCTCTTAATCATCTAGACAATTTGCTTCATCATCATAATCATCATCAGTAGTAAAATATGGCACTTCATCATCACCAGATTGGTAATCACTAAGTTCAGCATCATCATCTTCACTTGAGCACTCATTATCATCATCACTCAAAATCTCATAGCCATCTGATTGGTTTTCATCCTCAGCAGTTGCATTCCAGTCCCTATCCTCATCACTAAACCCATAAACATTGTCCTCATTGTACTCTTCATCTACATCTACAGTATGGTAGTCTTGCTCTACATCTACAGCATCTACTCCATGATTTTCATTTGCAACATCACTTTTATGTTCACCATCACTCATTCCAATAGAATATGCTATGTCTACATACAAGTTAATTGTTTCACTCCTACCTTGCACATAAAACATGTCTAGCACATCAAGATCATTTTCTACTAATCTCCTTGTGTTAGTACCAGGCATATCACAATGCAATGTGATTGCTATTGCTTCACTACAAGAAATATGAGAGAGGTCTGTTGCAGTTACATCCTTCAAGGCATCAATGTAGCAATATATATTTGGGTCCACATCATACACTCTTCCCACTTTCCCTTTGTAGTTGATGATTAAATCAAAATAAGGAAATGCAGCCATACTGTGATCATAATGATGTACCAATTAATTCCTAACATGTACTGTACTCAACAATTAACTAAATAAAAGAAAAACAAAAATTGAAGAAAAGCCCTAATAACACTATAATGAAGAAAAGCCTAAATTCACAAGAAAAAGAAGAAAAATGATGTAAAAATTAACTCCTAAGATGTACTGTACTCAACAATTAACTGAAGAAAATATGAAAACATGAAGAAATCCCTAAATTACACTATAATTATACTAATATTAAACAATCATAAGTAAAACCCAAAAAATCAAAAATTCATTCTAAACATACGTCTCATGAATAACACCCAGAAAATCAGAAATTCATAAATTTTCAACAAATTCCTTTTTTTCCAATTAGAAATTTTGCAAATCAAATAAAATCTTTTTTTTTCCAATCAGAAATTTTGCAAATCAAATAAAAGCACTAAACATTGCAAATCAAATAAAAGCCCTAAACATACATCTCATAAATAAAATCAAAAAAATCAGAAATTTATATTAAATCCCTACATTACACTATTCTTATAGTAATATTCAACAAATTCTTTTTTTCCAATCAGAAATTTTGCAAATAAAATATAAACTCTAAATATATATTTTCGAAGAAAACCATTTTCACATACATTTCTTCAAATCAAACACATAATAGAAACAAATTTGTAAGAAAAAAGATGGAAAAAAAAATTTGAAAATCATCAACTCAAATTAATCATATTTGAAGCTTACAGAGTTCGAAATCTTACCTGGAAGCCGTAACAGCAACTTATCACTAATGAAACTCTTTTATATTGTGTACTGGCAACGACGATCAGTTCAAAATCGAATAGCTTCTTCGTCTTCTTCACACAGATCAACCTTGCTTTACGTTCGAGTTGGTTTGGGATGTTCTAAAAAAGTGCACTTTTTGACTTATTGGCTTATATGGGTTGGGTTTGGGTTGGATTTGATGTGATGTGTTAAAGAGGTGATATGACTTAAATAAGATGATGTGACTTAAATAGGATAGTGACTTTTTGTATTATTTAGTAGATGCCAAAATTGGCCTGTCGCCTCCCTCTCTCTTCTTTCTCTGAAAAATTTGATTTGTATTGTGAACGAATTGATTAGGGATTTTGTAAACAAAGGGCTTTTTGGTCTTTTTGCAAGCAAATGCAAGGGTAACATGGTCATTTTCTATTAGATACTAACGTCGTTTGTGCAAAATAGACGGAATGGGAGAATCTTAACATTGTTAGGTAAAGTAGGGGGGTTACTGTAATTATTTAAACCACAGGGGAGGTCTCTGTATTTGTCAGAAACCTCAGGAGAGGTAAATATAATTTACCTAAAAAATTTCTAAACTCTCTCTCCCAAAATAATTTTTAAAAACTATTCTCTCAAAACTAAACCAAACATATGTATTTAAAATCTTCTGTGCATCTAAATTTTTTCTTTGTGATTTGTTTACTGTCTTCATTCTGTTGTGGGTTGTTTTCACATTATGTGTACCTTTTCTTCTACATTAATGAAGTTCTCTTCAACACACACACACACACACACACACAAACCCCCCCCCCCCCCCCCCCCCCGGGGTAGAAAAAAGATACACAGGCTGCACAGGCATATGGATATTGATGCACAAAAATGTGTAGAATTAAGGAATATGGATAAATTACACTGACCTCCTCTCAGGTTTCTATTTAACACGGATTTTTCTCTCATATTTAAAAAATTATATTCTTTTCTCCGAGGTTTGTAATCTTATTACAAATTATCTCTAAATTGCTGATGTCATGTCCTAAAATTTTTTAAATGACTATCTTGCTATTTTTTTTACCATTTATTCTTTCTATCATCATGACTACATTCTATAACTTTTTATTATTAAATTTTACCTGAACATATTTTTATTGAGTGATGATATACAAACATAAATTTTATATAGAATTTTCAAGCACAATGATATAACTTAATAGTGACCTTTCACTTCAAAACAAAACACTCATAAACATGATCTATATTTACAACAATATCACTATCACAACATTTTTATGATATTTTTTGTATAAATTTTTATATATGAATATAATTTTTTATTTTTATTTCCACCATTATATCTAGATTAGATCAATTTAATCTAGGTATATTTTAAAAGTATAAAATTTGTACAAAAAACTTTTAAAAAATCCATTGAATACAACAAAATAATAAAATAATGTATTGTATTTTTGTATTTTTTTATATTTAGTGAATTTTTAAAAAAAAATATAAAATATTATACATCTTAAGTATATCTAGATTACGTATATCTAAAAAAAAAAAAAAATTACTTAAAATATTAAAAACATTCAATAAAAATAAAAATAAAAATAAAAAAAAAACTCAATTTTTTGTGTGAGTTAAATTAAAGAAGGTGATTTTTATTTATCTTGAAATGACATGAACAAAATATTTGTATTATTTTATTATTTTATATATATAAAGGTTAAAGGACAAATATGTCATTTTAATCTGATAAATGGTAAGTGTAATTTTTTAAATGTGATAGAAAATCTGTATTAAACAGAAACATCAGAGGTTGTTAATGTAATTTACCCTAAGAATATTAACTCAACAAGAATAAGCACAAATTAAAAAAAAATAATAATAAAAAATAGCGGATTGCATATGTAAAATTATAGTTCCGTGAAAGATAATCAATAATATTATAAATTTAAAAATTTTATCTAAAAAAATAGTGGATCGCATATGTAAAATTATAATTTCATAAAAAATAATCAGTATAAATTTAGAAATTTTATCTAAAAATATTAATATATATAATTCAGATTCATTTTACACTTAGATTCCACAATACATGTTTTTTATCTTAACAACTTATGGGATCCAAAGTCTAAGGTCTTAGACTTTCCGAAAGACTAGCGGGTGTTACACGCGATACATGTACAATTCAGATAACTAATAATAAAAATAAATAATAAAGAATTTAATATCATAATATGTATATTGCTTAAGTGATAAGTATGTTGTTAATGAAACCCAAGGTCTTGTGTTCAAAATTTACTTACGTTGTGTATAATAATTTTTTAAATTATTTTAACATATATAAAGTTATCATATGGCATGAGGAGAATAAAGTTTCACTAAACCAATTTAAACCTTCACTTAATAATAAGATAGATAATAATAAGTTGAATAATTCCTCTCTCACTATATAACATCAATCAATTAGGTCTAGTTTAGTTTATCATCATGACTCTTCTAAGGGTTTAATTCCAAAGAGTCAGTCAATTTTTCCTTAGGGAGAGTTGAATTAGGAAACATGCATTTCGTGCTTTGCAAGGGTAGGAAAACTTACTCCTATACATGTTAATCTAACAATTAACAACCGATAAACAAAAACAAAAAGCTATATAACATCATTCTATTGATATTTTTTTTTTTCTTGAAAAAAAAAAAATAGAAAAGACTAAAAAGTAAAAGGACAAATTATACTAACAGTCCTTATAGTTTGAGATTTGTATCACTTTAGTCCTTGACTTTTTAATTGTGACATATTTGACCGTAAATTTTGAATCTTGTTTCAAATAAGGACAATTGAAGATACCATTGCTTAACTTCAATGACAAAATCGTCAATTTGATAAAATATAAACTAATTTGACAAAAATAAATGTCTAAAAAAATATTTTTAAATTTTTAAAAATTATTTATATCCATCAAAAATAAAATTATGTAAAATTGATAAATCTTTTAAACATTTATTTATTTTTTTTACCAAATTAATTTTTATTATGTGCGTGAATGATTATCATGTAATGAGTGATTGTTAGGATTTTAATGTGTAATCGATATATTTAATATATGAAATATTTTTAGTTTCGAATGTTTTGATTTAATGGATTATTCTAATAATGATATCAAAGTTGTTGCCATATTTGACTTTTAAAAAAACAGAAACTAATTTAATGAAAATAAAAACAATCACCCATTATATGATTATCATCCAAACACATAATAAAAATTAATTTGGTAAAAAAATAAAAAAATAAATGTCTAAAAGATTTACAATTTTACATAATTTTATCTTTAGTAAGTAGAAATAATTTTAAAAAATTGAAAAATATTTTCTTGATATTTATTTTGTTAAATTAGTTTATATTTTATCAAATTGACGATTTTGTCTTTGAAATTAGGCAATGGTATCTTTAATTGTCCTTATTTATAACAAGATTCAAAATTCATGATCAAATGTGTCACAATTGAAAAGTCAAGGATCAAAGTGACACAAGCCTCAAGTTATAGGGACCGTTAGTGTAATTCGTCCAAAGTAAAAAATAGTTATCTTTTTTTTGTTTTTTGTTTTTTATTTTTGGATTTTTTATTTTTATTTATATTTTACTATTTAGATTCCCTCTACACAAAACAAACTAACAAATTAAAAAAATTTAACATAATTCTAAAAGACAAAAAAAGTTTTTTTTGTTTAAAAAAAAAGTGTAGCCACTACAAGAAAAAGCATCTTTGGCGACTAAAAAAGCACATTTGATCGCTGAAAGTATAGGTTTTGGCAACTAAAAAAATTTAGTAGCCAAAAGTATAGGTTTTGGCGACTAACAATCTATTTGGTCGCCGATATTTGGCTTTTACCGGCTAAAAATATTTTAGTAGCCAAAAGTAAGGCTTTTGGCTATTAAAAATAATTTAGCAGCCAAAAGTGAGGCATTGGACAACTAAAAAAATGTTTTGTAGCCAAATGTGATGCTTTTACCGACTAAAAAAATTTTAGTAGCCAAAAGTGAAGCTTTTTGGCTACTAAAAATAATTTAGTAACAAAAAGTGAGGCATTGGGCGACTAAAAAAATGTTTAGTAGCCAAATGTGATGCTTTTACTGACAAATAAAATTTTAGTAGCTAAAAGTGAGGCTTTTTGGCGACTAAAAAGAAGTTTAGTCGCCAAAAGTGGTAATTTTAGCGTGGGAATTAAATCTTTTAGCGACTAAAAAAATTAGTAGCCAAAAGTATAGAATTGGCGACTAAAAAGAAGTTTAGTCGCCAAAAGTGGTCTCTTTTTTTTTTCTAATAAATAATTTATTTTTACATAAATTATGTTCAATAAAAAATAATTATATTTATATATATACTTTTATTTTAATACGGGTCTATGTACTATATAAATAATATATGTTGCATATATAATCATATGGTGTTATAGAGGCGTAGTGGAAAGAGTGTGTTGTATAAGATTTACGGTGTGGGAGGTTGATGGTTTGAATCTCCACAAGAGTTTATGAGAAGTTAGTGAGTGTAATTTTTTATTTTTTATTTTCACGAATGACCTTTTGGCGGCTAAAAGGTTTAGTCGCTGATTCCTCGAGTAATGGTCGGTAAATGTATAATTTTAAAAAATAAAATTGACTATTGGCGACCAATAATTTAGTAGCCAAAACATTTATTTTTGCCAACAAAATAAAATTTAGTAGCTAAAAGATAACATTGCCGACTAAAAAAAATAGTAGCCAAATGTTGCACTTTCAACGACCAAACACACGTTTAGTCGCTAAAACATTCGCCGGCAGGGTTTAGGCGACTAACTTGGCGACAAAAAGATTTAGTCGCTAAATGGTATCAACGACTAAAAATTCGACCTTTGGCGACTAATATTTTAGTCGGTAAAACTGTTTATTTCTTGTAGTGAGCCAAACACCCACTATAATAATGTTGTGAAGTAATCTTGCTTCACTATAAAACAATTTCCACCGGCCTAAAAGTAGAATGGAGGCTGCGAATCAAGATTGTCAAAAGTAGTAGCTGCAAATCAAGTTTGTCGTTTGAAATTTGTTGCCTCAGCCAAAGTTGCATTTAATCCGTTCACATTGTTAGTTTTATCTATATATAACTATTGTATTATGAGAGTTCAGTGTGTGGGAAAAAGAAGAGAATTAGAGAGTTTTTCCCCTCCTTGGTGTATCCTAAATATTTGAGTTAAATAATCTGTTTTTCTGATTATACATTCTCTCTCTCTCGTATTTGTATTTGTTTTTATTTTGTGAACCACCATAAGTGGTTTGCACCCCATTCCCACCAACAGTGGTATCAAAACCGGTTTTGTGCGTTTTCGAAAAAACAGAGTGTTTTTCAAAAATTGCCCAAAAATCAAAGTGGTTAAAATCTATTTTTGATCACATCAGCTTGAAGCTCCCGACGAAACGAGCATAACTGTGAAAACCGCATCGAAAAAGGATTTCATACAACTTCGCACGCTCCACAAACGCCACTGACACCGTTCTCATGCGCTCCAACGTGCTCATGCTCTGCCAGAGGAAAAAGGAGACAGAGTGAAGAAGAGTTAAGTTAAATAATATAACTTGAGTTTTTAGGAAAAAAGGAACTTGTCTGGCAAAATGGTTGACTTTCTCTTCTAAATTCCAAGGCCAACGTTCGAAACTCGGCAGCCGCACTTCAAAATTAATTTTCGTTTTTGCGAGCCAAAGACCGAGCCACACGCCGAGCCGTTGGCCGAGCCGTTGGCCGAGCCGCGCCGCCAAGCCGCAGGCTGAGCCGAGCTGGCAAGCTGCTGACGTCATCTGATCCGGAAAATTATCCAGTGCTTCTCAGAAGTCCCAGTTTCCGCCGATCTGAGCCGTTCAATTATTTTTTGCTAGAACTAAGCCGTTTGAAATCCATTTTTGGTAATCCAATAGTGCTTTCCAACTATTTGAAATATTCTGGACACATCTGTACGGTCAGAATTTGCAAATTCCATTCTTAAAATTTGCAATTTTTAAAAGACAACCAATAGCCAACACAAACAACTTCTTTCAGCGCCAGTTTCCAAAACTCAACAAGAAGAACTATGAAAATTGAAGTATTCAAATGCAAGTCCTACTAGCCTCATAAGATTTGTGGGAGTTAGTAGATCGAGGATATGACGAGCCAGCTACTCTCGAAGATGAAGGAAGTTTAAATGATACTCAGAAGACGGCATTAAAAGATTCAAGGAAGAGAGATAAAAATGCCTTGTATTTACTCTATCAAGGCATTGATGAGTCAAGTTTTGAGAAGATTTCAACAGCAACAACCTCTAAAGAGGCATGGAGTATTCTTTGCAATTCACATCGTGGAATTGAGAAGACGATCAGAGTTCGACTCCAAGTGTTACGTGGCGAATTCGAGATGTTGCACATGAATGAGAATGAGTCAATTTCTGAGTACTTTAACAGAACATTGACCATTGTTAATCAGATGAGAAGATATGGAGATAAGATGGAATCTCTTCAAGTGATAGAGAAGATTCTCCGATCACTCAGTCCCAAGTTCGAGCACGTGGTTGTAGTAATAGAAAAGTCCAAGGATCTTAGTGCCATGACCACCAATGAGTTGATGGGCACACTTGAGATTCATGAACAAAGGATCAACGAGAAGACTCCCTTAAGTTCCCTAGAGTAAGCTTTTCAATCAAAGCTGTCTTTCAGAGATGACAGAAACGAGCAAGGGGGGACATCACAAAGAAGTAGAGGAAGAGGCCGTGGTTACAATAATCGAAGTTCTGGTTTTCGAGGAGGAGGAGAAAGAGATCCAGCCAGAGAAGGAAGAAGTCAACCACACTTTACTCCAAGAGGAAGAGCAAGAGGTAGAGGAGCTGGTTACAACAACCGAACAAGAGTTGACAAAGCAATGTTCAGTGTTACTAGTGCCACAAGTTCGGGCATTACAACAATGAATGATGAAGTAGAGCAACAACAGAAACCGGAGAGTAAGCAAATTTTGCCGAGCAGGAAACAAACAAAGTTGGACCTGCAGTCCTGTTTGTCCACCATGGAGACACTGAAAACCAAAACAATGTTTGGTATCTAGATTCGGGAGCTAGTAATCACATGTGTGGTAAAAGAGAGTTGTTCGTTGAGCTTGACGACAATGTTGTGAAACCCGGACCGGACCGGCCGGTCCAACTTTCTTTCTTTTCTTTTTTTTTTATATATTTATATATATATTATAAATATATTTTAAAATTTTGACTAAAAATTCTTACTTCAAGAGTCTCCTCTCATAAGGAAGAGTTTCATTGGAAGTTGGAGAAGATTATGAAAGTCTATTCCCATTTATAGGAAAAGATTTTTCAAAAAGAACCTACAAAATTCTATGTGGGATTCAATCAAATTATTTGAAACATATTGATTGGAGGGAGAGTTGAAAATTTTATTTCCCTCCAAAATTAAACCTAACATTCAATCAATTTGTTTGGAGGGAATGTTTAAAAATTTTAATTTCTTTAAAACAAGTGACTTTTTTTTTTTATCAATTATGACTTTATTAAATATTATTAATAAATATTATACAACAATTTTTATTTTTATTTGAGTATTTATATATATTTTTATTTATTTATAATTTTTAATTATATAATATTAATTATGATGTCACGGTTCGACCACTTTGACCCGACGGTTGAACCGGTGACCTGTCCACCCGGTCCCTTTTCCAGCTCGTTCACTGGTTCGGTTTTCAAAACATTGCTTGACGAGACTGTACAAGCACAAGTCTCATTTGGTGATTCTTCAAAGACTCCAGTGAAAGGAAGAGGTAATATTCTGATCAAGCTCAAGAATGAAGATCATGATTACATCTCCAATGTTCATTATGTTCCTGCCATGAAGAACAATATTTTGAGTATAGGACAACTCCTAGAGAAAGGATACGACATTAGCATGAAAGATTGCCATCTTACCATCAAAGACAATCATGGTAATTTGATCGCTCGGGTGAGAATGTCCAAGAATCGGATGTTTGCATTGAACATCCAACATGATGCTGCGAAGTGTTTAAGTGCCATCATCAAAGACAAAGACTGGCTATGGCATTTGAGGTTTGGACATCTCAACTTTGGAAGCTTGAAGCTGTTGTCAAGCAAGAATATTGTAAGGCCCCAGAAATATGTATTTACTTTTAAGACCCTAATGATGAATTATTTTCTTAAAGCCCTCGTTTACTTGAATTAATTCGAATATTGTCGGTTAGCAATTGTTATTTTTATTTTTATTGAAACAGGAATTTCCCTAATCGGATTAGGATCCCTAACCTAATTTAATTCTACATAAGTTACATGTATTTACTCCAAGCCCTCACTTTTTCTTTTAAATTCAAAACTTGCCCAAACTAGTATTTATACCTTGTACCTTGAAGTGCCATTAGTCTTGTTATATATATATACATATACACCTAGAGGAGTGTGCCTAGAACCTAAAATGATTTAAATAATAACCCCTCACACTTCCCCAAGAGAGGAGCCAATTTTCAAGAACCACCATCATGATGTTCTAGCAAAAAACACAACCTAGTGACCTAGACCTAGGTTGCAAATCTCAAAACTAGTTACATTTCAACTAAACATCAACTAATTGGTGCCAAAACCTATGATTTAGTACCTTAGTTACTCCTATCCCTTTTGACACCAACCAAAATCCTAGCTTTCCATCCAATTCCAACTAAAGGGCTTTTATGTCCTTTTACCCCAAATTGCCTATATATACCACACCCTCCCTAGCTTGCAAACATACACACAACACACTCACTCACACACACATTTTGGTTAGAGAGAAGGAGGAGAGCAAGGAAGAGAAGTCTAGAGGAGGAGAGGGAAGAAGAAGAGAGTTTCTTGTGCAAAGCTAGAAGGTAAGCCACCAACACAACCTTCTCTTTATTCTCTTTTCTAATGCATGTTCTTTTTAAAGATTTTAAGTGATGTTTCAGATCTGTTATTATCATGTTCTTATGTTAAAAATATCAAGATTTGAGTATTGTTTCCATCTCTCTTGTGTTTTATCCATTTTGGCACAAAACCGTCTTCTTTTGTACCAATCTCTCAACTTTTCAAAGGCACTCTTTCAAACAGATTTTCTAAGTTAAACATGTAATATTTAGCATATTTTCTTCACAAAAGGAATGAAACTTTCCCTTGGTGGAACCCCCTTTTTCATAAATCTTCTTAATTTGGGCATTCGACCTTAGAACCTGTTTTGCAGCCAACTTTTGAAAATTCCAGAAAAATGTACAAAAATATTCTGAACCTCCATTTTATGTCAAAACCTTCCTTTAGAAGTTAGCTTTCAACTAAAATTGGTTTCATCGAAAAACATTGAGCAGTTTGCAAGAAAATCAAGTTTTCGTAACAGTCAACAGATCTGGGCAGATTCTGGACAGACCCTGGACAGCGCTGAAATATTTTCTAAATAACTTAGAATCTGGAAGAGCAACCCCAATTCTGAAAAATGTTCTAGAAACTAGATTGAATCCTCTACAAATCATAGGAAAGCCAAGCCCGATAAAAGATCTAAAATAGTCATTTCATTTTAATTTTTATGTGATGCTAAATCTGGAAAATTTGTTATGCATGGATGTTTTATGCTCTTGTATTCATAAAAATGTTTATTAGCTTATGATCATATCTTGGCATGATATTGTATGTGTTATGTTATGTTCCTTATCTTCTTCACCTTATGAATGTATGCTTGTGTGGACATTCTTATTTGGTTAAGTTGTCTAACCTTGATGTAAAATATCTAACTCAACGGGAAACCAAATTGGGAGGGTATTGGGTTTTCGAGCACTTGAGTCTTGAAAAGATGATGATATATGATATATGGATTGTTGGGATGCGTTCCCTATTTGGAAGTTAAAGTCTTGCGCAAGTGGTTTTCGGAACCCTTGAACGGAGCGGTTGTATTCGGACCCTAGGTGGTTTGGTGTGAGGAGGGATTCGGGCAAGGCCCTATTTTACCATCTCTTTTGAGGCCCTGCGGTTGGCGCTACACGGTACATAACCGTTGGTAGGCATCCGAGGTTAAGTCTGCAACAAAGCAGCAAAAGAGGGGGCATACCGAATAATCCGCGTCCGATTCTTGTGGTTAGGAGGACGAAATCTCTTTGGGGGATTTCTAGATTACTGACATCTAACCTAACCATTTATTTATTTATTTATTTATCCATTTATTTGAGTAACATGCTTTACTACTTGGTGCTATAATTGTGATTGTGTATTGGACTGGGAAAAAGGGGTGGGGTGTGTGTGTGTTTACTGGGCATTCAAAGCTCACGGCGTATCATGCCAGGTGACGAAGTGGAATTTATAGCTGGAGACAACGAGCCCGAAACCTTCGAAGACTTTTGGCTATTTTAGAAAAGCTAGAAATTTCCTTTTGTTATTTTGTAAGAACTCATGTGAAGTTTTAAACCTTCTTTTGGGATGTAATGTAATGGAACTATCTTCTGAATTAAGTATAATTGTGGTTGTTATGTATTTATAATCCATGTATGAACCTTATCGTTGCTTATGAGACCTTGTGTCAATACCTCTTAAGATCTATCAAAAGGGTAGTGCGTTGCCTAAGAAAGCTGGACTTAGAAGGGAGGCTATTTGACTCCTCCGGCGATCTGGGATCTTACTTGGTTATTGACCATAGGACTCATTAGTGACTCTCCCTTGACTGCAACCAATAGTGTAGAATCGGGGCGTCACAAATATGGTGAAAGGGCTCCCACATATTGCTCATACTAATGAAGTCTGTGAAAGCTGCATTCTTGGCAAGCATCATAGAACTAGCTTTGCCAAAGAAGTGAATTGGAGAGCAACGAAGCCGCTGGAGCTAGTGCACACTGATGTGTGTGGTCCATTGAAGCCAATGTCAAATGGATAGAATAGATATTTTCTCACCTTCATTGATGATTATAGCCAGAAAACATGGGTGTATTTTCTTAAAAGAAAGTCGGAGGTGTTCAGTATTTTCAAAGAATTCAAAGCTTTTGTAGAGAAGCAAAGCGGCTACTACATCAAGACATTGCAATCAGATCAAGGTAGAGAATATACATCAGATGCTTTCAAGAATTATTACAAAGAGCATGGAATCAAGCATCAAACAACACCATCCTATACACCACAGCTGAATGGTGTTGCTGAAAGGAAGAATCGCACAATCTTAGATATGGCAAGGAGCATGTTGAAAGGAAAGGGACTGCCCAAGCAATTTTGGGCTGAAGCCCTATCATATGCTGTGTATTTGTTAAACAGATGTCCAACCAGGGGCCTTCATTCTATGACTCCAGAAGAAGCTTGGAGTTCACAAAAGCCAAGTGTCAACCATCTCAGAATATTTGGGTGTGTTGCGTACACTAAGATTCCAGAAGCTAGAAGAACCAAGCTCAATGATAAGGGAGAAAAATGTATCCTTGTCGGATATGGAGATAGAACAATGGGATACAAGCTGTATAATCCCATTATAAGAAAGGTGATCATAAGTAGAGATGTGATATTTGAAGAAGAAGAAGAAGCTTGGAACTGGAATCAAGATGAAGTTGTTAAAGATGCAGAACTCATTCTTGAAGATGAAACATCAAAAGCTCCGGTTGAAATCACAAGAGAAGTTCAAGATGAGCCACAAACTCCTCTATATAGAATACTGGTACCTAAATCGCCAGTTTCTCACAGAAGTGTTGCATCATCATCATCATCATCATCATCATCATCAGCATCATCAGATTATAGTTTTTTCAAACAACCAAGACCAATGAGAAATTTGCAGGAGATATATGAAGCTACAGAAGAAGCAGATCTGAATTTGTTTTGCTTACTTGCAGATAGTGATCCACTTACCTTCTCAGAAGCTATCCAAGAAGATAAATGGAAGAAAGCAATGGATGAAGAAATTCATGCCATTGAGAAAAATGACACATGGAAGCTTACCAGTCTACCGGAGGGGCACAAACCTATTGGAGTGAAATGGGTATACAAGACAAAGAGGAATGCACAAGGTGAAGTGCAACGCTACAAGGCGAGATTAGTGGCAAAAGATTACAAGCAAAGAGTTGGAATTGACTATGGAGAGGTGTTTGCTCCAGTTGCCCGGTTGGAGACGATTAGGCTAATGGTTTCTTTGGCTGCCCAGCACAAGTGGCAAATTTATCAACTTGATGTGAAATCTTCATTTCTTAACGGTTTCCTTGAAGAAGAAATTTATATTGAACAACCTTCGGGGTATGTTCAGAATGTGCATGGAGACAAAGTGTACAAATTGAAGAAAGCACTTTATGGATTGAAGCAAGCTCCGCGTGCATGGAATACTAGAATTGATCAGTATTTTCATGACAATGGTTTTGAAAAATGTCTATATGAGCACACGCTATATTTGAAGAAGGAAGCTGATGGAAGCATATTGCTTGCTTGTCTTTATGTTGATGATCTAATTTTTACTGGAAACAATCTAGCCATGTTCAAAGACTTTAAAAGAAGCATGGTCTAAGAATTTGAAATGACAGATATTAAATTGATGGCTCATTTTCTCAGCATTGAATTGGCACAAAAAAAAGATGGAATTTTTATTTCCCAAAGTGGCTATGCCAAGGAAATTCTCAAGAGATATGGATGGAGAATTGCAATCCAGTGAACACTTCTGTAGACAGTGCAGTGGAGCTCAAAAAATGTACGAAGGCAGGTGATGTGGATTATTTCAAGAGCCTAGTTGGAAGTCTTCGATATCTTACTTGTACCAGGCTAGACATACTCTATGGAGTAGGACTGATTAGCAGATATATGGAAACACCGAATCAGTCACACATTTATGCAGCTAAGAGGATTCTTCGCTACATCAAAGGTACATTCGATGATGGTTTATTCTATAAACCAACTAATAATTTCAGTCTTGTTGGCTACTCAGATAGCGACTGGGGACGTGACTTGGATGAACGGAAAAGTATTACGGGATTTACTTTCTTTATGGGAGATACAGCCTTCACATGGTCGTCCAAGAAGCAAGTCATTGTGACATTATTGACTTGCGAAGCTGAGTATGTTGCAGCCAACTCAGCTGTGTGCCATGCAATATGGTCACGGAACATGCTAAAGCATTTGGGATTTCCACAAGAAAAACCCACTGAGATCTATGTTGATAATCGCTCAACAATTGCATTGGCAAAGAATTCAGTTTATCATGAAAGAAGTAAGCATATTGACATCCGCTATCATTTCATCCGAGAGCATGTGAAAAATAAAGAGGTGGAATTATTTTCTCGCAAATCTCAAGATCAGCTTGCAGATATTTTCACGAAGCCATTGAAAAATGATCTGTTCAACAGAATGAAGATAATGCTCGGGATGAAGCAGCATGGAGAATCAAGATTAAGGGGGATGTTGTGAAGTAATCTTGCTTCACTATAAACAATTTCCACCGGCCCAAGAACCGGCCTAAGAGTAGAATGGAGGCTACAAATCAAGATTGTCAAAAGTAGCAGCTGCAAATCAAGTTTGTCGTTTGAAATTTGTTGCCTCAGCCATAGTTACATTTAATGTGTTCACATTGTTAGTTTTATCTATATATAACTATTGTATTATGAGAGTTCAGTGTGTGGGAAAAAGAAGAGAGTTAGAGAGTTTTTCCTTTCCTCAGTGTGTCCTAAATATTTGAGTTAAATAATCTATTTTTCTAATTATACATTCTCTATCTCTTGTATTTGTTTTTATTTTGTGAACCACCATAAGTGGTTTGCGCCGCATTTTCACCAACAAATAATGCTCAACATTAAAAAAAATTCCAAAAAATAAACTACAGGAGTGAGAACAAAAACAAACCGCCATTTTATTCACAACTCGACCTCATAATTAACTATAATGAAAGAACAAAACAAAACAGTAGCAAAATTAATCCCAAAAAAAAAAAAAAATGCCAAAGAAAACAAAAAAACAAAAATACTGGGCAAGA
The DNA here is from genome assembly GCA_036172215.1 of Camellia granthamiana. NCBI lineage: Eukaryota > Viridiplantae > Streptophyta > Magnoliopsida > Ericales > Theaceae > Camellia > Camellia granthamiana. The sequence continues at coordinate 52,533,633 of CM069914.1, read as the reverse complement.
TAGAAACTGCTCTCAAAACACTTTCCACCTCTTCTCCTCTCCTTCATCACCACCTTTTTCCTCAATCAAAATCCATAATCATTTCATTTTCAAAGCTACTCATAACCTTGGGCATCCATTCATCCTCCTCCTTCATCTTCACCTCCTCCTCCTCCACCCTACTCGGTGATGGCGCCTCGGGCGGTGGCAAAATAACCGACTCCCCCTGAGCATTCATCATCTTCTTGAACTTCTTCTCCGACACCCCGAAAGAAGCCGCAAACTCGGGACCCCTCATGCTGTGAAGAACTGAGTTTGATCCCACAAGGAACTGCGGCTTGTTCTTCCTCGACGAGGTTGTGAATCCGAAGAACTCAAAAGAGCCTTCTCGAGAGGCTGTTTGGCAGAATGGGAAGTACTGCGGAACCCAGAACACGTCTCCTTCTTTCACCATGGCATTCATGGCTAGGGTTCCGTTTGGAAACACTACTTGGATTGTACCTGTTCCTTTCAACACTATTCCATACTCTGTTGCTGTTGGATTTATGTGTGGTGCCATCATTGCTCCCTATGTTACAAACACAAGATATAAAAGAATAGTTTGGTTGAGTTTTAATAATTTTTTTTGAAAAATTAGAAATTAACTTGATAAAAATAAATATAAAAAAATATTATATAATTGGGTAAATTATAAATACACCTCTTGAGATTTACTTAAAGTACAGATTGCCCCATGTGATTTGAAAAATTACAAATATCTCCTTGTTAGTATTTTTTATTTAACAAAATTCACTAAAAAAATGAAATTCATAATTATTCTCCTATACAATAATAAAATTACGAAAATTATTAATTGAAACATATTTCTAACATCATTAAAAACTATTAATTGACTTGATGATTTATTAATAAAATGGGCGATTTGTTATAAAATTAGAAATCTCAGGGATGAAATGTAATTTCTAAAATCACAGGGAGCGATTCGTATTTTAATCAAACCTCAGGGGGTGTATTTGTAATTTACCCTATATATTTTTGAAATTTTGAAAATTATAGTCACCCATAAACGAGAAATTATATGAAAATAATAAGTGGTTTTTTTTTTTTTTTTACTAAACTAATTTTTTTTAAATTTTGACAAATAGATTTGGAAAACTTAACCAGATATTAACATGGTTTTAAATAACAAAATTGTATCGATAATTCAATCATTTATCAGCAGATATATTATTGAATATCTTTATTAAAAGATAAAAACCCCAATACATATCGGCCAATATTTTGGATTCTTTTGATTGCATTGTAATATTTTTTAGGCCTATTTTTATTTTTAGTAATTTTTTAAAATTTTAGATTAAAATATTTTATTTTTTAAATTTATCTAAACTAGATCATCCTAAAATTGGGGGGAAAAAAAATTAATAAAAACATAAATAAGCCAACTTTTACAAAACTAGGCTTATTATATAGTGAACCTTTTCAAAAAAAAAAAAAATGAATATTTTTTAAATTTTTAGATCATGTAGACTGACCTAAAATATATTTAAAAAAAATGACATATTTTCCTTTTAAATTTTTTTTTAACTAAAAGACAAAAATGAATCAAAAAATGGTGAGCATGTACGAGAGAAGTCAAGTAACGGCGAGTATGGAAGTGACTAATTACCGCGGTGAGATTAACCATATAAAGGCCGACGCCAGAGTGATGGAGAGGCTTATAATCAGACTCATCAAGAGCAATGCTCGAGCCGTAATTGTTCTTGAAATCCGGATGCTTGCTGTAGAGGTTGTAAGATTGCGGCGACTTGCTTCTTGTGTTATCATCTCCATTGATTTCATTTCCAAAAACAGAACCCAATAGCTTCCTCAATGACCATGTTGGTTTATCATCATCATCCTCTTTTTTAGTTGACTCTTCTTGGAGTGTCACTATTCTCTTCAAATGATGCACTCTCTCTTGCTGTTCTAGCTGCAAGAACTTTGTCCATATGCTTTGTACCGGGTGGTGTGAATCCGATAAGTATACAATCGGGCCCGAGTCCTGCCTTGTCATGAACTCCTTCAGATCTGATGTTGAGACCTGTAATTAACATTGATTTAGAGTCAATTTTTTTTATTTTTTTTTTTAAATTTTAAATTTTAAGATGTAAAGATCAATGTAAGTTGTTATGATTTGCTTACGTTAAATGCAGTCGACAAGGTTAAGTGATCGAACCCAGAAAGAACAGATGTTGGATAAGTTCCTCCTCCGATGAAGAAAGACTGCAGAGACATTAAGAAAAAGGGCAAACATTTCGGTAAATTTTTGGAACACATTAATGCTGTAGACTCAGAAAAATATCGTTTAATTATTAATTGTCACGTGTTCAAATTGTCCTTATTTTTTCTCAAAAGTAATTGCATGTCTCTTATTATTGGACGAGCACGTGTATTATTTTTATGAAATTAAGGTCGTAGAATCAAACTCACGACACACAAGTGTAATGCCCGATAAATTAGTAAATATTTGTCGGCGATCTAATATGTACCTGGAAATGGCCCCATCCGAATCTCTCAGGTTTGTCTATGCTGCAAACGATATGAAGTCTTTGGTCCTCGCCGGTGTTAACCAAATAGAAAGCAGAACCGGCCGGAATTCTATACACATCTCCGCTCTTCAACTGCTTCTCCACCATTTCATCTTTGTATATTGAACCAATTTTTGCTTCCCCTATACAACCACCCTCAAAACAAGTCAATATTTTCAAGAAAAACATGTATGATAAAATTATATAATTACCATCATCAAATCATCTGATTTCTCAAATGATTTATATGCACTAAAACTTCAAAATAAACAGATTCATAGTGGCCCCCATAGGCATATTGGATGGTTCCGGATTGTCCAGCTGGGTATATAGGACCATCAAATACTCTAATTTGTGCAGGCATGGGAAAATAAATTTTTATTTTATATATTTTGAAAAATAGATGGTGGGTATAAGTATATCAAAATAATGTAGTAACAAAATAATTGTAATTATATATCAAAAATAGTAAATGTTTTGATTATGTCATTCTATATATAAACTTTTCAGAAAGTTTATTATCTCAGATTTTGAATCAAAAACTGACCTAGATGGTTTAAATCTATGGTCCATATTTAAAGTTGTTATTGTAGGTCATGCTGTGAACAAATCTTGACTTTCGATTGTTAATTCTGAATAGATATTTGGGTCTTAATTTCTAGTTCCTAGAACTGTTTTAAACTTTTTATATAAAATTTTTATTTACATAATATTATTTGTTTTTGAAACAGTAATGCTACATCTCCATTTTGGACCCTCAATGACATGGCAAATACTCATTGAATAGTTCTTATATTTTAGTAAGATTTTCAAGTGATATAACTTATGACACATCACTTGAGATTGGCTTGGGAGTCCAAAATTGGAGCTCCAAAACATTTTCTTTTTTGAAATAAGAAGATAAAGGGAATAATAGTATAAAAAAGCTATGAAATATGATAGCTAAACAATTTTAATTTTAATTTTTTTGAGTATTTTTCTAGATGAATTTTCTGGGTATTGCTGATGGATATATTACCTTTGCGAAGGAAGAGGATCAAGTTGGAGTCAAGGTACTGAGGAATGAAGAGAGACTTGGGTTCCATGGTAATGAAACCAACATGCATAGGCCTTTCCACAGTAGCCCTTCTTCCTCCAAAACCCTTCACCATCTTCATCTCCCCTGCATCAGTCTTCACCACATGCCTCATCTCTGGCAACAAAAACATCTCTTCTTTTCCTCTCTCTCTCCTCCTTCCTCCTCCTCTCTCTCTCCTCCCTCCTTCCATTTCATAACCACCCACCATTGCCACTGCATAACACATCACCACCAGCACCAACACAGCCATTCTCTTCCCCATCTCTTCTCCTCTTTCTCTTAAAATCACAGTGTGTAATGTGATGTGTGGAGAGACTGGTGGGGAGAGGTGATTTATGTAGGGAAGAGAGAAGGGAGAGATTGAGGGTGATAACTGACACGTGTCAATGATGCAGCTTTTCTTGGGTTTGTTGGCATTTGATAGTATAGACACAGTCGAGATCTGGTGAGAGATGTTCGGTCACCTCGACCAAGTCTTCAAGTTTTTGTATGACGACATTTTGCATTTGGTTTAGACACAATTACTCTTTGTTTAGTTTATGAATTTAGATAATTTGTTTTCCTTTTTAAATTTTATTGAATTCATGGTCTAAACACAATTTTAAAAAATTGTTACCTACGATGATGATTTCATATCATGGTTTTGTTTCGCTTTCTCTCAAAGAATTTCAGTTCAAAAAGCCTTAGGACTCAGATTTTCGGTCAGGAAAATTATCCAAAATGTGTATTAAGGGTTGAGATTTAAGTATTGTTTTGTATGGCCTATGCATAGATTAAATTTAAATTACACATTACTATTTCTAAATAAAAATTTTGGGTTTATACTATAGTTGATTTCAGTTTTATGTTAAAATCATGAGCTAGAAAAAGTATTTCCTTAAAAAAAAATGTTATAGTGGTTACATTCTTTATCATAATTTATTGAAAAAATGCATTTATAAATTGGAACAATTCAATTGTATTTTTACAGAGGTATATGTTGGAGTGAGTAAGAATTATATCTTATACCAAAGTTTTTACTTGCACTGAATACATGTTCACTTGGACTTCTATTAAAAAAAAATATAGTTACTTTAAATTATTTTCATTTAAATAAGTTTTTAGATTTATTTCCTACTTCATACCTCATCATGTTTTCTGAAAATGTCTAGACATTTAAAAAGCTTGTTAAAATTGTGAAAAATAAAATTGACATACAACAATTCTTGGTTTTTTTTTTTTTTTTTTAACACATGAGAAGAAACTAAGGCCAAGTTTGGGAAGACTAAATAAGTATACTTTTTGACTTTTTATGAAATATGGGTTGGATTTGGGTTGGGTTTAAAGTGATGTGTTAGAGAAATGATGTGATTTAAATAAGATGATGTGACTTAAATAGAATAGTGACTTTTTGACTTTTTGAATTTTTTGAAGGATGCTAAACTTGGCCTAAAAGCGCTTAAAAGAGGGAGCTTCAGATGCCACCGGCATGGCTAACCCCGGCGAAACATTCTCCATCCAAACTGGAAGCTCATTGAACCACCCGACTTGCCGTAAAAGCCTCGGCGCAATCAGCTCCAACCCAAAAAGGTCTTCGTTTTGACAAGGCCATAGTAGCTTCCCCCTTGAAGTCCTGAACTATCACCCCAATCCCAATTCCTTTCTGCCGATCAAAAACAGCCCCATCAAAGTTTAACTTAAAAACCCTATCATCAGGAGGCACTCAAACCACACCTGTTGTTCGACGTTGTGCTCCAGAAACACACTCTCTTGCCTTTGTGAAATCCTGAAACAAATCAGTTGTTTGCACCATCCCATCCGTTGGAATAGACTGCTAACAAAGCCTTATTATGGCCTACCAAATCCCCCAACACAGCACAAAGAATAACCCCAAACTCTCTGCATCACAACGCTTGATAATCTCACTTACCCAAGATATGAAGTCTAGTTGCGAAGTCCCTTGAAGAGCAGAACTAATCAGACTCATCTCCCAAACCTATTGAGCCATCCGGTAATCCCTCAAACAATGACAAATTGATTCCAAAAAATCCCCACATTGCGCACAAATATCATCCGTAACAATTCGCCGCCGCTTCAACAATATTTGACCTCCATTCGATCAAGCTTTCCAAATAAAAATTTTAATTTTATTCGGAATCCGTGAACCCCAAATTTTCCCCCACAAATTCCTCACCTCCTGATCTCCATTCGACGAGCTAGCCCACCCAAGATGCCAATCAATACCCCGCTGAAAGTGGAAAGCCGATCGCGATGAAAAAGTTTCATTCTTGGTATAATGCCAAACCAACGAATCTAGAGAAAGTCTAGGGCTTAAAGGAACTTGAAGGATAGCCTCCATATCCATCTCTAATAACAAAACATTCAATTTTGACGCCGAGAGAGTTCAAAACAAGAACATCTTCCTCACATATACCCAGTGTTCTATCACTAAAGAGAGATTATTAGAGAAAATTAGAGAGCTATTCACAACCAGGCCACCAAATTATGTGAGGGTTGCACATGAATTACATGAGGACGGGCAACCACATCTCCATGTTCTTGTCCAATTTCCATACCGTTTTCAGACGCAGAATGAACGGTTCTTCGACGTTACTCACGATCGAACTAATCGTCATTTCCATCCCAATGTTCAAGGGGCCTTCAACCATCAGAATGTGCTGGAATATATCTCCAAACATGGAGACTACACGGAATGGGGCGAATTCCGTGAGGGGGGCCGCTGCGCTAACCAGAATAACAAAGAAAATATATATCGCGACGCACTTGCTGCCACCACCAAGGACGAAGCACTGGCACTGGTAAGAAATGGCGATCCCAAATGTTTCTGGCTCAATTATGACAAGTTGTCATCCAATTATGATCGGATTTCATTTAATCCGCCATTGCCGTATGTTCATCCATTTACAGACACAGTATGGATTGTCCCAGCAGCTATACAGCAATGGGTTGCAGAAAATATAAGGGACGAAGCCCAAAGACCGCATAGGCCCAAAAGCATTATAATTGAAGGCCCATCTAGAATTGGGAAAACATGCTGGGCCCGGTCTTTGGGGCCCTATAATTATTATTCTGGCCACATCGATTTGAGAGACCACAAGGATGACGCTTTCTACAACATAATCGATGATGTAGCCCCACAATTTTTGAAACATTGGCGGGAGTTTATTGGCGCCCAACGGGAATTTTTTTCAAATTGTAACTATGCCTGCCCAAAGAAAATAAAGGGCGGGATTCCAAGTATTATATTATGCAATCCCGGGGAGGGTTCTAGTTACAGAGAGTTTTTGGAAAAACATGAACACGCCAGGCTGAAAGCGTGGACGATCAGAAACGCAGAATTCTATACAGTCGACGAGCCCCTGTTCGCCAGAACCAATCAAGAAGAGGCATCGTAATGCCAAGACGAAGGCCCAACGCAGGAAGATATTCCACTTCCAATGCGGCTGTTCGATATTCCATAGGAACGGATGCCTCGAACCATATCCACTGCAGAGAGAAGATGCTATCAGGGGTCTTCTACGACACTTTGACGAACCCGATGTGGTTCAAAGCCGTGGACATGTCCATGCCGGGGAATCAGGGCGTATACAAGATACGATGCCTGTTCAACTACAACCTCCGGAAAGCATTGGGAATCCGGACTTTTACAGCGACAATGTATACATGGCTGACATACAGTGGTCTCAAAAGCCCATCGAGAATGTATTTTCCCAGCTTATTGCACGCAGGATGACGAAGACATTATCCACCTTTGGGATTATTAGCCCTGTAAATTATTGTCTCGCACTAACTATTGTACTCGACGAGCTTTCGTATTATGTAAAAGATTGGCGATGGGAAAATATTTATGTACATTTTAATGATTAAATAATAAAGATTTTTGTGATATATTTAATCAATGTGATTATTGTTTGGATCATTAACAACAATAAAATGGGCCCAATTACAATATCCAAAATGAAAAATCATTAATAGGCCCAATTACAGTCTCCTAAATGAAGAGGCCCTTATAACATGACCAGGCCCAAAGCACTACAATGATTTTTCATAGGCCCATTAAATTGCTCTATGAAAGAAGTGGACACTAAAATGGGCCTCAAAGTATTACAATGTAATATAAATGCACCGAAGATACAGCACATTTTAAAAAATTATTTGCACAATTTTTTTTATTATACGGCCCAAACGTCCAGAACCAGAACGCACAGGCTGATTCTCCGACGGCGCGGTGATGTAACAGACATTAGCGGCAGAATGTGTGTCTGCACTATGATCCATAGTCTGCATGGATGGAGCCGTCGCCTGGGCTTCTAATTCGGAAACCGCTTTCAGACCGGCGAATAGAGCATCTTCTTGCCGCTGTAAGGCGTTGATGAGCCGGAGTAAATTTTCGGCGTTGTTTTCGCCGACGACCAATAAGGACCAGTACAGCAATAAAAGATCCGGCTCTTCCTGCGTTGGGCCTTCGTCTTGGCATTACGATGCCTCTTCTTGATTGGTTCTGGCGAACAGGGGCTCGTCGACTGTATAGAATTCTGCGTTTCTGATCGTCCACGCTTTCAGCCCGGCGTGTTCATGTTTTTCCAAAAACTCTCTGTAACTAGAACCCTCCCCGGGATTGCATAATATAATACTTGGAATCCCGCCCTTTATTTTCTTTGGGCGGGCATATTTACAATTTGAAAAAAATTCCCGTTGGGCGCCAATAAACTCCCGCCAATGTTTCAAAAATTGTGGGGCCACATCATCGATTATGTTGTAGAAAGCGTCATCCTTGTGGTCCCTCAAATCGATGTGGCCAGAATAATAATTATAGGGCCCCAAAGACCGGGCCCAGCATGTTTTCCCAATTCTAGATGGGCCTTCAATTATAATGCTTTTGGGCCTATGCGGTCTTTGGGCTTCGTCCTTTATATTTTCTGCAACCCATTGCTGTATAGCTGCTGGGACGATCCATACTGTGTCTGTAAATGGATGAACATACGGCAATGGCGGATTAAATGAAATCCGATCATAATTGGATGACAACTTGTCATAATTGAGTCAGAAACATTTGGGATCGCCATTTCTTACCAGTGCCAGTGCTTCGTCCTTGGTGGTGGCAGCAAGTGCGTCGCGATATATATTTTCTTTGTTATTCTGGTTAGCGCAGTGGCCCCCCTCACGGAATTCGCCCCATTCCGTGTAGTCTCCATGTTTGGAGATATATTCCAGCACATTCTGATGGTTGAAGGCCCCTTGAACATTGGGATGGAAATGGCGATTAGTTCGATCGTGAGTAACGTCGAAGAACCATTCATTCTGCATCTGAAAACGGTATGGAAATTGGACAAGAGCATGGAGATGTGGTTGCCCGTCCTCATGTAATTCATGTGCAACCCTCACATAATTTGGTGGCCTAGTTGTGAATAGCAACGCCTTGACGGCTAACAACTGGATATTCATTCGATTGCGGCGGCATTATAACGGGGACACGCCGCAATACAACAAAACGGTCTATTTCCGTGCCCCTGACCATACAACCAGTTCGTGGGTCACCACTGGACCACAGAAAGACATCTTCGAACTTAGGCGTATACGCAGGATTAGGAAACCGGTCCAACACAACCACAAATTCACATTGGCCATTGTCAAGTATACCAGATGGATCAATGGCCACAGGTTGTTCTGCAGTCTGAGTAGGGACATCACGCATGTCACTTTCGAGACCAGGCGTATCTGCAGCAACTTCGGAGAGACCACCAGTTTGACGTAAAACGACGCCTTGAATGTACAACCCTAACAGCTTCAATTTTCGAGATAGTCGTTCATTCTTTTCAGTACCAACCTCCAGCAAATCGAAATGGAAAAAATGAGGTTCATCATACGGGACAAAATCATCAATCCTCCAGATAGAATCGCACAACGATTTAGACGTTAATCGTTTTTTTTTGTAATAAGTTTGTTTCCGTAGTTTAAAATAACTTCGACCGGAAACACCAGATCTGCTGGATGTTGTCCAACGGCGACTAAAATTTAATTTGGTACTGGCGGTATATGGACGCCGTTGCAAAAAACGGAAAGTAGTCGCCATAATCGATGATCAAACCCCACCATTAAATGCATCACATCGATTTTATTTTATAGGCGTAATATGTTGACCATGACGTGGGTCAACATAAACAGTTACTGTTTTAAAAACCATGTTCCTGTATAACGTATGGCCAAGAATAATAACAGATCACAAACGATACAGAAACACCAAATCGTGGGCCATACGTATGTTAACTGTTTCGCCTTTCCGCATGCGCTTCCCTTTAAATTTCCCGCTTGCGCTTGCCGCTGTTTAATTTAAATTTCCCGCTTGCACTTGCCTTTTTAGATTTTTAATCCTGGCCGCAGATCTGGGCGCGGAGCGGAGCCCCTAGACGACAACACGGCGCAATTTGCGGAAGGGAGCACCAATCGGGAGACGACATGTGGCGCGGGGGGGAGCGTCCCAGGTAATATTAGTAGGACGCTCCTGGGCACCTATATAACTCACTCCCTAACTCTCTTCCACCAATATAGTTTTTGGGAGAGTGACTTGCGTCATCCGAGAGAGTTAGTGACGTCATAGAGAGTGAGTTATGGCATCAGTACGACGTCGTTTTAGAGTCCAAAATAAGAACATCTTCCTCACATATGCCCAATGTTCCATACCTAAAGAGAGATTATTGGAGAAAATTAGGGAGTTGTTCACAGCCAGGCCACCAAATTATGTGAGGGTTGCACATGAATTACATGAGGACGGGCAACCACATCTCCATGCTCTTGTCCAATTTCCATACCGTTTTCAGACGCAGAATGAACGGTTCTTCGACATACAATAATATTGTAAAAAACGCAATTATTTGTTATTTTGTGTGGGAATGTCGCACAAAATCTATTGTAAGTGCGCATTTGAATTGTAGATTGAAATATTGTTACTAGTAAAATAATTTCTTATTAATATAATTATTGGTTACAAATTATTTTACAATTGTCTCCGTTGTACATTTGCTTTCTGGGCTGATGTGGATCCTTCCACTGCGCCTTTTACAGCTTCGCCTATTATTTTAGCCACCTCGTCTGTAGTGAGTCTTGATGATTCTGAGTTATTGGATCCGGCCTCGCTTACTGATGGGCCTATGTCAACTGGGCCGCTAGGCTGATTAATTGGCCCAGTGTTGATTATTGATGACTCAAAGAGGTGTGGTTATGATTCATGTAGTTATGAGATATGTGATCGATGGTTATGAGATATATGATGTTGGTTATGATCAAAGTGGTGTGGTTATGAGCATAAAGGTGTTAATTATAAGATATGTGATTAGTGGTTATGAGATATGTGATGTTGGTTATGACAAAAAGGTGTTGGTTACGAGATATGTGACTAGTGGTTATGAGATATGTGAATTGGTTATGACTCAAAGGGGCTAGTTATGAGATGTGATTATGATTTATGTGGGTAGTAGTTATAAGATATGTGATCAATGGTTATGAGATATGTGATATTTGTTATGATCAAAGTGGTGTTGGTTATGAGATATGTGATTATGATTATGAAATATGTGATATTAGTTATGAACAAAATGGTGTTGGTTATGAGATGTCGTTATAACTAAGTTATGATCAATTTGATTATAGTTATGAAGAAATATGATTTTAGCTCATAACTATAAAAAGTGACAGGTTACTTTTAATGATGTGGCTCAATCCTAGTCATTGATTTTTTATGTATCGTACATTTTGCCACATCCCAACATCACTGATTTTGGTCAATAAGATCCCTCACCTTCATATCGTACATGCTGTGGGACTTCATAGAGAATTTTGAGGACTCAAAGATTGTATAGCTACTTCTGTTTTGCTTAGATGTACTTGTGGATAGGGGTGAGCATGGTCCGGATTGGATTGGATTGGGGTAAAATCAGGACCAATCCGTTATCTACGGTTTCTGAAAAATTGGAACCAATCCAATCCGTTTAAATCATGGAACCAATCCGAACCAATCCATTTAAACACAGATTGGATCGGTTTAGGACCACAGATTCACATAATTAAATAATAAAAAAATATATATATAGCACTTTAATTTCATAAAAACATAAACATAATGCTATATTAGTTCCACAATAGCAACATGTTTTTCTATAATAGCAACATACTGTTCTAAAATTTAAACAACCATAAGAAAACTGGTTTTACCATAAAAATTTAGACCATTATAAATTAAAACTAAAAATTAACGAACAAAAGTAATAAAAGAAGATATTATACCGGTTTAGGTTTGAGTTTAGGTTTTATATAGAATAAGAGAAGATACTATAAGGGAGAATGTATAATAAAAATATAGACTATTTGCATACGGTCCGGATCGGTTCCAATCCGGAACCGTGGGGTTCAATCCGGAACCAATCCGTGGACTACGGATTTTTAATTCTTCAATCCGGAACTGAACCATGGATTCAAAAAACCAATCCAAACCTATTGGATTGGACTGGACTGGATCGGATTACGGATTTCACGGATTCCTTGCTCAGCCCTACTTGTGGATGTTTTTGGGTACCATCTCCTTCGATGCCTTTCAAAAAATATTTACTTATTCAACAAAGAAAGTTAAGAAAAAGGCTGAATGAAGTCGGAAATATGTATCCCGTATTATCAATTCATCTGAAAGGATCCTTGAGAAGCTTAGTGAAGGGAGTAAGCTATTGAGCTCACTAAGTGGACCCTCATATTGGACACTGTTGAGCTAATTAATTTGCTTGGTGTATGATTCTAATATCTACACATGTCGCTCAATTGTCTTTTTACGAGCAAAAATTTTAATATTTTCTTGGATGGATTCCATTGTCATCTTAAAACAAGAGTGAATAAATTTTTTTGTTGAATATGTGGTTTGTGATCTAATAGAAAAATCAATTGAAAAGGACTTCCAAAGAAGAGGTTCGTTAACCCCCTCTTATTTTTGCTTTGCCAGCTGGAAAAGAGAGATTGTAAGAGGATAGGAAAAGGAAATCACAAGTGTTTGTTTATTATAAAAAATTTTACAAAAAAAAATTTATGTAGCTTTTCAGTTATATAAGTAACAAGACTAACGTTTTTTATTCAATACCATCATTTTTCAAGTTTTCTTCCTTTATTCTTGCCATCTTTATTCTTGCTTTAGATTAGCATGTCCAAATAGAATTAAAAGCATCGGCTCTATGATGAGGCTCCCAAAAAAGGAATGACCGGGGCAATGATTTGGCAAAATTTATATGCTATTGTTTTAGCTTTCCTAAGATCTCATATTGTTGAGTGTGGGTGTGCTGTCTTGTTACTTGCGGGCGTGCTATCTTTTGATAGCAGGGCACTAGCGGGCGTGTTTTTTTTATTTGTTTATTTTAATTTATAGTAGGATACTTGCGGGTGTATTTTTTTTTTTTTTTTGCAATTAATAGCAGGGCACTAGTGGGTGCGTTTTTATTTATTTATTTATTTGTTTATTTTAATTGATAGCAGGGCACTGGCGGGTGTGCTATTTTATTTATTTGTTTCATGTTAATTGATAGTAGGGTAATTGGTTTTGTGTTTTTGAATTTATTTGCTTTGAATTGATAGCAGGGCACTGGCGGGTGTATTTTTTTATTTATTTGTTTATTTTAATTGATAGTAGGATACTTGCGGGTGTGCTGTCTTTTTTTGTTTGTTTGTTTGCAATTAATAGCAGGGCACTGACGGGTGTGCTATTTTATTTATTTGTTTCATGTTAATTGATAGTAGGCTACTTGCTTCTGTTTCTTTGAATTTATTTGCTTTGAATTGATAGCAGGGCACTAGCATGTGTGCTTTTATTTTGTTTGTTTGTTTTAGATCAATCCAAATACCTAAAAATATTTTGATTGTTGATTATAACCCAAAGAACCCAAACCAAAGAACCAAATCTTACAAACTTGTCTGTTTCTATTTTATTGTGTTTCTATTGATCAACCAATATTTTGATTGTCTATTTATTTTGATTTTCAATAACTATGTCATTAATTTATTCTTTTCGTATTGTTTTTGATGTAGTTATCATGGATCCTTTTGGATGTGCTAAATTTGAGCGTAAGCTTGAAGATAAAGAAGAGTTAGGTTCCCATGCAAATGACCCTATTCAAAGTTTAACCAAGAATGATGTTCTTGAAATGCAATTCAATTCAGAAGAGGATGCCAATGATTTCTATAATCAATATGCTAAAGTTATGGGATTTAGCATTAGGAAAGACACACGAACAATGCAGGCAACAAAGGTTCTTAGTAGAAAATGGGTATGCACAAGGCAAGGCCAAAGAGCAAAGCAACACTTAGCCCGTCTCTAGGTGATTACTTTTATGGCATCTTTTCAGTTCAAATTATGTTCATTTTGCTTACATTTGCTTTGCAAATTTTATGTGTGATTGCTTAATTCCAATTTCCTGATATGCCAAGATAGATTTTAGCTAGAACATTTAGATGTCATAACTAATTATGATGTTTACAACTTGATTATAAAAATAAATAATTTACGAACACAAAATGACAAAAGAGTGTGTAATGACCAATATATCAAAATTCAATTTGTTATGATTTGAACCATAGATTTCAAGTGAACAAACCTTAACGACAATATAATTTGTTTTTGCAGGTGTTGCTGCGGGTAATAGTTGATATGATCGAGCGGGTGATATTGGGAGCTAAACTAAGATTTTTTTTAAAAAAATTTTTTGAGGACTTAAATTTGTTAGTATTTTGTATAAATACTCTTAAACGATGGTTGATGGATATTTTTTGAAGACTTAAATTTGTTAGTATTTTGTATAAATTTGATAGTATTTTGTATTTTATGGTTGATGTAAGTTTCAAATTTATATTGCAAAGACATTTACTAGTTTAGGTTCTGATAAAAAAAAGTAAGAATTCTTTACAATTGAACAAATTTTCTCTAATTTGTTTGTGTTTGTGGGCGTATGTCAATTTCTATTCACTTGATTTTACTACTATTGACAGAGCTGGATGCAAAGACAAATGGCTTTCTTCTTGTAAATGCTAATGGTGCCTTGAATTAGATGAGATTTGGGGTCTGGTTGTTGTGTTATTTGATATTTTAATTGGCTTCAATTTAATCCTTAATGTCAATTATAGTCTGATAAACAAATAATTTTAGAGTGCAAATCTGTGATATGGTTGCTGTTGCTAAATGGTCGATTGTTGTTCTTTTGGTTTATAAAACCATACAAATGGAGATTGAACTGAAAATATCAAAACTGAACTGACTGAAGCTTATGGGGAAACTGATCGGTTTCTGTCAATTTGGTCTAGCTTGGTTGGTTTTCTTAGTTTGGTCAGTTTTTCGGTTTTTCTTGGTTGGTTTTATTGGTTTGGTCTTTGCTACATAGCTAAACAAGAAGTGTTTTAATATTTTTACTTTCCAACATCTCTTGCTAGTGTGGTGGTGTTGGACCACAAAATTTGTGTAGTGGTCACACTCTATTGCGACATAATGTGTTCGTCTAGAAAAAAAAATACGTTAGTTTAATTTATGTTTAATTCATTTCATATCATGCAGACTATTCAATATCCACATAAGAATTCAGATTATTTTTCAATGTTTTTTGCTTTCCTTTGAAATCATCCGCTGCTCAATTGTATATAACCTAGAACCAACCAATGCAAAAGCCAATGTTTTTGTTTGAGAAGTTAAATAGTAGGTATTTGGAACTGGTTTTGCAAATTATTTTTATGAAGATTATATTGCAATTAATGAAATTTCTTCTGGTTGTTCACTGTGGAATCCATTGGACAAAATCAATAGTAGTCCAGTTCTAGTGGTGTCATCCAATTGGCACTTTGATTTCTCGTTTGTTTCCCTATTTTATAACCCATTTGAATCTATCAAGGGTCTTGACTGATCCGTTTAAGCATGGTTCCTCTCTCTGTTTTCATTGTTCCCTTTTCATTTTGCCATGAACTGATCAACTAAGTTGGTTACTTTGTTACTATCAATATCCAGCATGGCAGTCTACTTTTCTATTTCTTCATTTTCTAGTTTTTATTTTTAATTGGAAAGGGGTCTAGTAGGAATTCAAATGTTAAAAGAAAGAGAAAAAAAATCAAAAATTGAACTTATGAAGAGTGATGGAAGGAAAGTGAAAACCAATTTCTGAAACCAAATGATAATAATATCAATAATGATACCAACAAAAAAAGAAAATCTATTTTTTCATTTAACATGATACCAATAATATACGTTCTGTTTTTTTTTTAAATGCTGAATCGATGAAAATCTTCTTTTTTTATTAAAAAAAAATAAAAATAAAAAAGAAGAAAATGTCGCTATAGACCAAAAAACCAACAAAAGACAGATTTTAAGCCAACATCAAACAAATCCAAAGAAAATAAACGATGATGCACAGCTAGAATGTAGCAAAGAATCTTGTTAATTATGAAGCTCTGTCTAAGTTTCCGAGACATGAATAGTAGTATGTTTCCATTATGAAGCAAAGACAAATCAATATGTATCATATGACAAAGGTCCACAGACACCTTGAAAAGTAAAAATCGAAACATAGTAGTATTAATCAGGCAGCATTGACGTGCTTGGCAATGGTAGCAACTCGTCTTTGTTTGGCTCCTACAACCTTATCCACTATCTTTCCTTTTTTCAGGATGATGAAAGTCTATAGCCTCTACTTCCGTTTCAATTCACCCCTAGCTCTAAGTTCTGCACAAGATAGCACACTTGAGAATATAATTTTATAACAGAGGTTGAGTTATAAACTCAAAGTTCACCAGTTTAAGAAATGCGATAACGTCATTGATTGTACGAAATTATGAAAAATAAAAAAGAATAGAGCATCACCAGTTTTATATTGCGCGATATCACCAACAATAGGAGCCGAATTGTGCTTGTATATCACAAGATCAAGTAACAAGCGAGCCATATGCAAATAGTCAAACTACATGCCAAAAGTAGTGAGTTCCTGCACAATTTTGTTAGACTTGGCCTAGGCATTTAAAGCAGGCCCATCTCTACAAGAAACACTAAACGTGGTCATTGTATTGATTAGATTAAGTAATTAATAAAGGTTTATTTTGAACCAAAAGGGAAAATCCAATAAAATCATATTGTTGATTAAGAGTGGTACGAAATATTGCAGGCAAGGAAAACAAACTAACAAAAAATAAGTTGTTTTTCCTAATCAATAACAGCAAGTGATCAATGAAAGTATGTTATTATTGGTTTGGGCATATTATCAAACACATGGTGAGCAAAAGATAAAATTGTAGCAAAACAACAAAACAAAGACAATACATAGGCTGAGCCAAATATTAAATAGAATTGGGGCAATAACAAGCATCAATCTAATATACAAGCATAAAAATCAAGTAATGACATCTCCATAGAAGACAAAGAAACAGCAAACCAAACAATTACATACCAGATTGTTTGGATTTGCAGCTGGTTTGTGAAAGAAAAATGCATACAGAGTTCAGCCCAATGCAAATTGCAGAATAAAGGAAGATACAACACTCAAATGAACATTCATTATAAGAAATTGAACAATTTCTTTGATAAACTAGAGAGTAATTTGCAGCAAAGAAATTGAACAATTTACACCTCTTAATATCTCACGACTTGAGGAACAAGCTTGGGTGAAAAGCACACCGCCTAATTGCAAAACATATAATTTTATATTTATTATATGTCATATTAAGCCTATAAAAAAATGGCACTGTCTATGAATGTAAATGATGCAAGAATATCTGTTGATGGGTCAAAGACTGATTTAGGTTGTGAAAGCAATGTAAGCCTTAGTTAGTACACAAAAATAAAATAATTGATGCAGGACAAGTTACTCACGGAGCCACATGACTATTAACTAGAATAAAGTATATCTTCCAGAACTTCCTTTCTTTCATCACGCACGGGCATAATTCGTATCTTAATTTTGAAATTTCCTGCAAAAGAATATTCATAAATATAGTTAACAGTTCAAAATTTTAAAAAGAATTTAAAACATTGAGTACAATATACTCATGCAAGCTATTTGACAATACATTAAATATTATATCCTATAAACTTAACAACCAACATCTAAAAATTGAAGCTATTGGAAAGTGTAATTGTATTTACATCATCAATGCACTTCCTCGTGTGGCCAAAATCCCATCCATGAGCGAGCCAATGACAATTATGTATGACATCTATAAGGTAACTGTGTAATACAAGCTCAAGACTTGTTTGCTTTAATGCCATGTTAAAAACCATTTGCTCAACTCCTCAAAAATCTTTTAAGAGCCATTGTTGGTTAACATGGCATCATAATAGGAAGGTCTTGTATTCAAGTCTCAAGCTCACCTAATAAAATTTAAGGTATGCATGAGTTTGCCAACTCAATGAAAGAAATTTGGCCATACCAAAGGCAGCCTGTTGACAATATAAAAAAAAAAAACTTCAAACCCTTTCCGATTGCTTAAAACCTTAAGAATTTGGTTCTTATCTAGAGTTTGGCACACATGAGGGGGCATGTTGACAATATATATTCTTTAAGCTACACCCTTTGTAACAAGTTAAGCTTTTAGAGCAGTTTGTGAATACCAAACCTACAATGGGTTACATTATAGAGTTTATGAATTGAAAAGATATTATTCTACTCCCATAAACTTATTTGTTTGTCCTTCAAATTGTTGATGTTGATAATTTATACAAAAGGACAGCATCATCATATGATTTTGGCCATTAAACCAACAATGTTGTCATTAATAACCAAACAGTTCTGTTACCCAATTCAACTCACATCAAGCATCCTCTTTCTCAAAGTCAAGTTTGAAGACGTTAAACAAGCTACGGAAATAGGGAGTGGACAAGTCTTTTCCTTGACATTCAAAGAAAATTTGTTTTTACAAGCATTTACAACCAGGCAATTCATTAGAAGTTCAAGTTTTCAAAAATAGAGTAGTTTTGGTAGTAGAACCAATCTATCTTTCCCAGTGCACTTCTCCTTCTTACAGGTGGGTTGGGAGAGAGAGATAAATAATATTGCAGTTCATAGATTTATCAACCCAAAAAAAAAAATTGCAGTTCATAGACAAAGAAATTTTCATAACAAAGCATGCTCAAACCAAATTATATCCCACTCAAGTAGGGTGGGCTATGATAATGAAATATACTCTAATATATATATATTAAAACGTGTTTTTAGCAACTTTTACTAGATATCAGTAAAATTACTATGAAGAAAAATAAAACAAAATGACAAAAAAAAAAAAAATTTCTTTGCATTACAGAACACTAGATTGAAGAAGCATGAGGTGAATTGAAGGGTGACAACATATGTTCAACGTTAATGAACCAAAGGCATTTGTGGGTAATAGAGATTAGAGGTGATCGGTCGTTGGCCTCTGGGAAGATGGTAGGCACTTCAATGACTTAAGATCACCAGCAGCACACTGTCTAATCTGTTGTTTAAGCTCATTTAAAGTTCAATCAAACCAGACCCTCCAAAACCAATAAACAAAACCCATCTGGTCAATGATAACTGATGCATTAACAGTTCCCAATTTAGCAAAGCAAATGCACAAAGATCACAATTTTCACATCTTAAATTTATCCCTCCTAAGCACCATCTTCTTAATCTTTAAGAGCACAACAACAACTTAAGCAACTAAATACATACTTTAGCATAGGCCTTATATGCTAGATACACATTTCTATTTCCTTACAATTACCAGACCTCAAACTCAAAGGGCCAGAAACATGAAGGAAAGATTTTTTTACCTAAAGTATACCAACACAAGAACATGGCATAAACTCGGCCAGTGGCCAGCAATCAACCATCTCATTATTATGAAGTCACACAAGGCATCAAGCATATCATCTCACATCAATCATTCTTTTCAATAATAAATTGCAAATGGTTGCTAATCGGGGTCCATCAAACTCCCATCCAAGCCATCAATGCCATACTTGATAGGAAAATGGCTCTGAGAATTAGCTCTATCAAGTATAATGAGTAGAATGCCCACAAAATTAAGATCCTATCAATCAATTATTCGACTTGATGGTGTATGCTCAAAAAATTAAGATAAACTCACAAATGTAATGAAGAAACAATATTTCTAACTTCTGATGCATTCCTGAGTTAGTCCTAAGAATTCTTGCTATTGCTATTTTCATATTCTTCGAAATATAATTCCTAATCCCTAAACATTTCAATCCCAATTAATTTCTGGGTCACAAAAGAATAAAGAATGACACAAAAATGAAGGTGAATATGGTCTCACCGATGAAAATAATGAACTCCTCAAATGTACTGAAGAAAACAAGAGAAAATTATTTCACATCTTAACCATCTGAAACAATATAAGAGAAGAAAACCCAGAACAAAAAAGAACAATGCTTATCAAGCTGTTACCTTGACGTTGAAAATAAGAAACAAAAAAAAACTTCCGTGTAACTAACAGAGTTTCCAAAAATGCAAGTTAAGCGGGAAGAGCCATTTCCTTTATTCAAATAACTACCCAATGAAAACTTGACATATATATGCTTTCACCCAATTCTCTTTCACTCCAATTCAACATACTTTTGCTACATTCCTAAATCTTAAAATTTATAATTAATCAAAATTCTAATACAGAATTAATATGTTAAAATTAAAATCAAAGCATAAAGAATAAATCGTTTACGAACACATCCATAAATACATAGACATCAAGCATGGGGACAAAGGCTTGGATTTTTCAAACAAGTGAATGAACCTTACCCGGGAGTTGACTAACTGAATCTGCAGCAACCTTACCATCTTCAACCAATTTGGTCTCTGAACTACCCGTCTTAGTATGCCTTCGCCTCTTGAAATTCTGTTAATTTGGTCCCAGTTTTATTTTGTTAATTGGCATGAAATTCTGTTTGAAAGAGCTTTGATTGATGGGGATTTATCTATGTTTTGCAGGCAGTCTATCTGCCATATTAATTTGTCAAAATAAGGCCCTACACTACACAAGGTATTGGAATCTACCAGTAGAATGAATGTTTTACATTTTTTCTGATTAAATCCACTTGAGGAAGTGAAATATCTTATGGTAGATGTGGTATTACTTCCAGCTATGTAATTAAATAATCCTTTCTTCAATGAACCACATCATGGAATAATACAAAATTTGTTTTCACTTGTCTGTTTTGAACATAAAAATCATTGTGTTATGCAACTTGTTCCAAGGAAGATGATTTGCTGTTAATTTTGGTGGCTGGTAGTTAGAATGCCTCTTTATTCATGGTTGAGGCACCAACAGATTTTCTATTTTTTATTTTCGGGGACATATTAGCAAACAGTTGGTGTGCATAATTTACACATAAATTAAATTAAAGAAAAAGAACAATATAGAAACCACACACCAACACAACTTGTAAGACATGAAAGCAGCTATCTACATACCAGATTGTCCGGTCATCTCAAATTAAAATACGAAGATGAACATAGTAGGGAATTTGGAACACCTGGTTGTCTGGTTGTGCACACATGGTGAGATAGAAAATCATGAGTCTATATATTTTTGTTTGAAACGACTTGCCCATTGCTTCTCAACAACGAAAGGAGCTATTGCAGAGGTAGATCAGATAGCAAACATGGAGCACTGTTTACAGAAACGATCAGTTGCAGTGGAACACCAATTAGCTTATATTATTTTACTATAAATTTTCTTTTACACATTACTTAGTTAAAATAAGTGTTTGTCTAGATTTTTTTACTTTACATGTATCTAATAAAAAATTGGAAACTTAACAAAGTAATTTTGTAACTTACAAGCAAAGAAATTTTTTTTATATAAAAATTTACAATGTCAAAATAAAAATAAAAACCTCGTTTAGAGTTTTCGCTTTGGGTACAAAAATAAGAAAAAAATAGTGGATATACAATGCCAGAGCAAAGTGAAAGCAATTAAAGGAATGTGAATATGACTGAGAACCGATGTTAATTTTGAATGAGAACAAATATTAGATATTAATTCTTTACGATTACGGTTTTGAAATCAAAGCCCCAATGGCACAACTATCTTGGGTGGCTATGGATATTAATTTTGACTGATAAAAAAAATTAATAACAGATATTCAATGGTTAGGGTTTTGAAATCAAAGCATCAATGGCACATTTAGATGATATTCAATGGTTAGGGTTTTGAAATCAAAGCATCAATGGCACATTTAGATGAAGCTTAGAGTTAGCAACAAACCTGAACTACGGAAAAGAGTTCTCGGAAAAATTCGATTCGACTGGAAGGGAAGGGAAAAGACGATGACTAGGTCTTTGCTCACAAACCCATGGTGGAGACGTCCAGAGAGTGAGAGCTTGTGAAGAAGATGTCGACATGGCTGAAGCCCGGATCTCCGACGAGGCTGGTGGTCCTCGGAAGCTTCGGCTATGGCAGAAGAGAAAAGGGAGGAGAAGAGCCAACAAGAGGGCCAAACACGACTAATTCAATTTTGCTCCCCCTTGTAACCTGCTACACCGGTTACCTATTTGAGAGTTAAATTACTTAAATAATTTAGTTATGACCTGGTTATGAGATAATATGGTATAAACAAATAACTGATTATAACTAAGTGGTTATGACTAATATGGTATTGGTTATGACATAAAATCATATAAGTTCATAACTAAATGTATGGTACATCTAAATGTACCATAGCATCACCCATCAGAGGCCTTCCTCAAGTAGAGATCTAGCTTGAAAAATACTCCTCCATGTATATAAAGGGTTTGCCCCCAATTAGGTTTCAAGAAAAGACATATTAGAAAAATACTTAGCTTTCAATAATTTAGCCAACATTGAGTCCGAGAACATCAGAAAGCGTCATCCTTGCTTTGCTAATATCACCGTATTAAAAGCTTTTAGACATTAGAAACCCATTCTACCCTCAGCTTTTGAAGAGCACAGAGCATCCCACCTCTTCCAATGGATTTTACGCTTGCGTCCGGATCCTCTAGAGTCATTTCCTGAAGTGATCTTCTAGAGTGATTTTTTATGGCCCAACACGTGTTCCATTAATAGAACCAATGGCTGAGATAATCCCTCTCCAAAACGACATCGTTTTGGTGGCCAAACCAAAAAAAATATTTTTTTTTTTTGCAGTTTGCAGATCGAGAAGGAAGAGGAGAGAGAGTTGAGAAACTAGAGATTTTGCAGAGATTGATTTTTTTTTTTTGCAAAGATCTAATTTTTTGAAATCTCTATGTCCTCTAGTTTTTGGATCTCTATTCTTCAAAAAACTCACTTTAATCTCTATTCTCCAAGAAGCTTCAAGGACAGAGATTTTGCAAAGGTTTTGATGGGTTTGAGAGATGAAGAAGAAAATGGGTGGATTTGCAGAGAAACCCAAATGAAAATGGATTTGGTGTCATCCATGGCCATGAACTTCCTGAGAATAATAAATAATAAACAACCCAACTATAGATTCAAGAAATCCAGAGAAACCCAAAGAACATTTCAACCAATCAAAACAATAAACAACCCAACTATAGATTCAAGAAAGAACAAAATAAATAAATAAATAGAATAGGTGTATTCCAAGGAAAATAAATGTGTATTCCAAGATCAGACTTGCTAGCCCACCAAATCAAGATCCATGGATTTATTAGATCTTCATTTTCTCCAAAAAACTAAAACCCATTGAAGAAACTAGTAGATCAAGAACACTAATACCCATGAAGAAGAAGAAGAAGAAGAAGAAGAACAAGAAGATGAGAGTGAAGAGATGGAAATCTGAAACTCAATCCTTTTCTTTCTTGCTCTGTCTCTCTGTGTCTTTGTATTGCTTCATATCTCATCTGCAGAAATTTTGAACAAACATTTTTTTTTTTTTTTTTTGAAATTACTAACCAACATAACGTCGTTTTGATTGGTTTTATTTTGAGCCATTGGATCACTCACTTTAGGGATCACTTCAGGGAATCCCACTCTAGAGGATTGAAAACAAGACATGACATAAGTTGGAATAGCTTGCACTACTGCTTTATGTTGCACAAATTGTGTGATAACATAATTCAAATAAATTCATATATTTAACAATTTGAATTTCATGCTGGAATTTACACATAGATAGAACAGAAATTCCTAAAAATAATGGCAGAAAAAATCAAACTGAAGCCTACTATAAACACTTCATTTTTGACCTCCCTTAAGACTTGGGCGCCTCAGGTTGATCACTCAATGATGAAAGTTATGCTGTACAAACGTTCGATTTCTTCAGCAAGAAGAGCTTCTAAATCCCAACCTTACATCCCATTTTTGACCAAAACTATTTTAGACCTTAAAACCCTTCTTTTCAAAATATTTTTTCAAATGTTTCTACGATGTTCCGACACTCGCGTTTCGTTCAAAATATTAGGTTGCGTTTGGTTGTGTTTTGTAATTATGATTTGAGAGTATGAGTTGTATTTTGAGTTTGTGGGGTTTGGAATTATGATTTGAGTGTAGAAAATTTGTTTGGTAAAGAGTTTTGAAAATAGTTTTGAAAAGAGTTTTGATTTGAGTGGGAAATTGTTGATGTGACATTTGATATTTGATACAAAAATTTACAACTCATAACTAAACATACAACTCAAAATTATTTTAAGACACATAAAAAATTTTAAAAATTTCAGAAAATGTTTTTTTCGAATATATAAAAATTAACATATCAATTGTAAATTAAAAAAAAAATTTACTGTTCCGGACGTCCCGTTAGGCCAAATTTTGAAAAAAAAAAATGAAAATCGTGCTCGGTTTTGACAGAATACACAGAGCTTTCTGCAGAGTTGTGGAAAATTAATTCCACAACTCCATCCAAACATCATACTCAAACTACCACGTTGAAAACTAGTTTGAAAACACAAACAAACAAAGCCTTACACTTTTCGATAAATCAAGTAAAGATAAAGTGAAAATAAATTAAATGGAGGTGAACTCTTGAAAAATCTTTAAAAACATCTTATTTATAGGTTTAGAGTTTGAGAAAATATGAGGGAATGGAAGAAAACTAGTTGGGGGAAGAGTTAAGCATCCAACCGTTAAGAGAGAAGTGACCAGTCTTCCCTAAATTAAGCATGTCTCTTTTCACACTTAGAATTTAGATGCGAGGCCACCACCATTGCAAAGTAGACTGCCGAGGCTTCAAATTAGACTTAAGAATCACCTAAAACCGAATCCGGATGAGTGAGATATGTTGTTTGAAGTCGGGCTTAAAAGTAGAGTTTTGTGGCCGATCGGCCACTTTTTGTGGACAGCCGTACAAGTACCTGGCCAGTCGGCAGGTGTCCCAAGAGGCAAATATTTCAGCCAGGTGTCCTCATAGGCCAATTTTAGTGGCCGGCCGTCCCCTTTAGTGGCTTGCCGGACAGTTGTGCAGGCAGAACAGATATTTTACTACCAACTGTGCCAACTGTTCCCACAGGTGCATACACTGCACCGGCTATCTCTATACTGTTATTTTCGACTGAGGCACGTGTTTTTCTATATATAGATGACCACCCATCTTGAAATTAGGTTAGAAAAAATTCAAAAAGCTTCAACACTTTCATAGCACTCTCTCTCTCTCTATCTTGCAACCTACACACTCTCTCTCTACACTTCCTAAACCAAAAATTTAGCTCTTCTTACTAAGGTTCTTGAGCTCAAATCTCAGCCCTTGAGAGTGAGAACTTGTAAGTTTGTTAACAAAAGAGTTACCTTGCTTCAAAAGGTATAATTTTGAGCATCTCTACACTACTTTTCTCCTATCTTTTCTTGCTGTTTTTAAACTATTTTTGGACTGTTTTTATGGGTTGAAACTTGTGGCTTAAAGCTATCAAAGGTGGAGGGGTTAACCACCCTTCTTTGAGCCTTTTTTTTCTAAGCTTTTGCCCTTGTGTTTCCCATTTCTTTCTCAACTTTTTTCTAACTTTTTACCACTATTTTTTAGAGGTTTTCAGAGGGTAAAAATGTTATTTTGAAATCCCAAAAATAGAGGGGTTGGCCACTCTTCCTTATGCTTGTTTACTAGCTCAATTTCTTCTTCATTTTAGTAAACTTTTTCAATCTTTTCCATGTAATTTCCAGCACTGTTTCGAGCTATTTTAGGACTATTTTAGGTTGTTTATTTCATTTGTGCTTTGTATAGCATGCTTGTAGTGTAGTGGTCCCCATAGGTTTGGTGGGTTAGGCCTTAGCCACCAACCGTTTTGAATTGATAGCATTTATTTCATGTTTTTTCTACTTGTGTTCACATATAATCATCTCTGCACTCTCTTTTTTTTCTGGGCTTTTTATTTCTTTGAGAATTATTTCAACCGAGTGTTGTTTAAGCTTGAGAAATAGACCATACAACGCTAAATGGTTTAATCTCTTCGGAGGTTCATTACCAGGGTATTACCTCTCTCTCATGCCCAAAACAACTTCTTGTTTGACACTCTTCTCCATTTAATGGACTTAATTGTCACTTTTGGACTAAAATGACTAAGGAATGGAAGAGTAATTAAAAGAAGCAATAAAATTGGACTAAAATGGTACAAGATAATAAAATCAAGTTGGGTTCAATCGGACGTTAATTGAACCCATTGAGTCTTGAGTCATTTCATACTTTTAGTGATGATAATGGCTCAAGAATTAATGTCAACCACTTTTCTTGATCATTTCCATGATAGGGAGGAGGTTTTGTTGGTTTCTCATTGTCATTTATTGAATTTTGTCCCTTGATTCATAAACCATCACGCCACGAGTTTGCATTGATTGATGGCTTGCGAATCAAGCCTACCCCTCATTTGATCTGTGTAATGATAAGGAGAGACAGGGTAAACAAACATCTCTTGAAAATACTCTGTTTCTTTTCTGTTGTAGTATGGGAGAACCCAAAACTAGTGGCCGGCCAGCACCTCTCTGTACGGCCGACCACTTTTACTGGTTGGCTGGCCACCTCTTTTTAGCCAAGCAGTGTCTTTTTCCTTACAAAACAGAGCAAAGGCTAGGGAAAAACAATTCAATTTTTTGGCAGCACAACAAAAACATTCTGGCAGCAGAGCCGAGGCATTTTCGGGTGGAAATCCTCATTCATGCATGAGCCATCTGTCACGACCCAAACCCGGCCCTATGGGTTTAGTACCGTAACTGGCCAGTAATCCGAGATTACCGAAGGCCTGCTGAACAGTAATACAGTTAAACAGAGTACAGGGCCTGGCGGAAGCCAATACAGTAAATAACTAGTGTCCATTGAGCTGTGGAAATCTGTATGCCAAAAATATTTTTCATGCATTCATTCAGTTCGAACAGTACAGTCTATATACAATCATATACAACATTCAGTACGGGAATCAAATCCCTCGATAACAGTACAGTAAACAGTAAACGGTTTATACAATTATACAAAACAGTCAAGAGACAGGTGGGGGACACAAAAACACCCCAAGCCATAGCATGGCGTCTCGGAACCTCGCAGTGAGGCACATAGGCTGGCTTGACAAAACTGGGGGACTAACCCACGCTCCTAGCTCCGGTCTGGCTGCTGAGAACCTACATATATATATAAACAGTGAGCTAAAGCCCAGTGAATAACAATAAGTGTAAAGAGGTTATGAATGTAATGTCCTTACAGTAATGAAAACAGTTCATTAAACAGTATTTCAATCTTTCAGTATGTCAGTCAATCAATCATATGTGGTACATCCATTAGCCTATAAACAGTAGGTCCAAAAGGACCGGGCCTCAACGGACCCAACAGTAGTGATGGCCATCAGTCAATAAACAGTATGGTTCCACAAGGGAACCGACAGAGCTCTGTAACAGTAACAGTCAATGCTAAGGATGCCACAATACAGTTCACAATACGGGACATACATTCATTCAATAAACAATATCAGTTCAATAAACAATTCAGTTCAGTATTCAAAAGATAACCATTTTGAACATATCTTTACACAATCTGTTACTCACAGAGATTGGGCTACAGTATGCTAGAGCGCGTCCCCGAGTGCCAACCCTAAACAGTAAACACATTGAACACACTCTAAGTTTAACAGTTGGGGAAGTACAATAATTAACTTCCTATTATGCCTCGGTGTGTTCTACATCTATGTCCTCATTAAGATGTCTTAAACTAGGCCTAAGGATGCCTAGGATGGGATGAGGATGCAAAGATGCATACAGAAAACATTTTCAGAATTTTCAGTCAAACAGAGCCCCGCTCGAGCTCAGGTTTCCCCGCTCGAGCGTACAGGCAAACAAAGGTACCCGCTCGAGCGCAACATCCCCCGCTCGAGCGGACCAAAAAGTACTGGATAGGTGAAATCTCCGCTCGACGCCCCGCTCGAGCGTGTCACCCAGTCCTCCGCTCGAGCGCCAAATGCCCGCTCGAGCGGACTGATGCACAATGCAAGATGCTGGGAGCTCGACTTATCCGCTCGAGCGCCACTTCCTCCGCTCAAGCGGACAACAGAAATCTGGAAATCCCAGATTTGAGTCCCAAGCTCAAAACCAAGTTCAAAAGCAATGTTTTCGATCCTCTTGGGCTATTTTCTGGAAAAACTCTTTTAAACACATAGAATAACATGTTTCAAAACTCAATTTAAGAAATCAAAGCCCAAGGGTGTTTAATCAAACTCATTTCCAAACCAATTTTCAAGAACAATATGTAAACATGCAATGCATGAGTTTTAAACCAAATTCAAGCTCCAAATCTTGCTCTAATGAGCTCCAATCTTTGAAAACAACTCGAAAACATGGACTATGATAAAAACATGGACATGCATGTACAATTCTCCAAGAATTCAACTTCAAATTACACTAAAATGGCCATGCATGCATGAATCAAGCTTCAATTCAACAATTATGAACAATATCATAACTTAGCTCTACAATGATGCATGAAACATGCAAGATTTAGCTCAATGATACAATTAGGGAGATGAATGATCTACCTTAGTCTTGTAGTTTAAGCCTAGAAGCTCAATTAGACAATCAACACTTCAATTCTTCAAGATTCAAGCTAAAATCCACAAGATGAACTACTCTCTCAAGTCCTCTCTCTCTTTGGTCGGTTGGAAGGAGAAGAAATGGCTGAGCAATTGTTATGTTCAAGTGTATACAAGGCTCAAAGATGATTAGGTAGTGGCCCACTAGGAGTGGCAATTCCGTAATTAAGTCCAAGTCTTCAATTAATCAATATTTAATCTAATTTAATCATTCCTAGTCAATTTTCAGATAAATATATCATAAAATTACAAATATTCTACCGAGTCTAAAACGTCAAACGGTTTCTAAATCGGCCGCCGATAAGGCCTTCAATTAACAGTTTAAACATAAAACACGAACAGATAAAGGATCAATCAAACAGATAGAAATGCAATACAATAGATATACTTATTCCATTTCAGTTTCGATTTCAATCAGTTCATTCAGTACTTCAGTTAATCCAATTATCAGTCATTATCAGTCCAGTTTAACAGAAATCAGTAACTAATTCAGTAGGTTATCGATAATCAGTACGAGGGTTATTACACCATCCCTCACTTCTCTGGGCCCGCTAAAATTATGATTAATAGTAGCATGTTGTACCTAAAGTAGTGGACTTGTAATAATTAATTACTTAGTTAATTAATTCCGTATTGCAACTAATAGCAAGTTTAATTCTAATTTGTATTAATTAGTTAGAATAGCTCATTAAGTTTGTGTTATACTTAATTGATTAGTTAGGATAACTAATTATTTTTGGCAATTATTTTGGTAGTGTAATATTTAGTATTAGGATATTCATTCGGACCCTCTTGCGTGAGGGCAAATTGTAATAATGTGTATGTCTTCCAACTCCATTTCTTTCTTCCTTTTATTTACTTGCTTATGATGGATTGCATAGAGCATCATGTTTTAATTAACATTTTCTATAATTTGTATCCATTTGTCTTGCATGCATAAGGTTCGGTTTATCATACTAATCAATGTCAATTTCAAATTCCTTATTTGAATACGTGCTTTGTCGCATGCCTTGAATTGACTCACATGCCATGATAGTAGCTGAGCCTAGTAGTTGCATTTTGTATGTGTTGCATTAGTCACTTGCATATTTGTAATAATCCCGACCTCTGATTAACGTTAATTCATAATTAAATGAGCCTAATCAATAATTAAGTGAAATTATGAATTAATTGCATGTGTATGTGTCACATTATTGTGCTTATATCTCATAGAAAGATCTGTTTGCATTTCTATTTCTTCTTGTGAATTGAAGGCCTTATCGGCATCCAATCAAGAAATTGACTTGATTTATATGCTATTTAGGATTTTTAGAATATTATGGTAGGTTTAATTAGAATTTGATTTGGAACAATTAAATTAGAATAATTTAGTGTCTAATTGATTGGTTTGATCAACAATTTATTTATACTATTAAATAAGCTTATATAAGGCATAACTGACCCTTTCTTACACTTTCACACACTCTTATATCTTCTTTCTTGATGTCAAAAACGTGAGAGAGAGTGAGAGAAGGAAGAAGTTGAGATCAAAGCTAGGAGATGGGAGAATTGCTAGGAATAATTGGAGAAATGAAGAGAATTAAGAGGTGAAACTTGTATACTTGTGCAATTAAGACTCTAGGTAAGAATTCAACCTTTAGATTGTATAATTATGATGTGTAAGACATGAACTCTAGAGAATTATGATGGATAATACAAGAATTGAGCTAGAAATGAAGAGGACTGAACCATATCATGCATGCATGCATATAACATGGCATTTTGAGTAGATTTCTAAAAAAAATTCACATGCATGTGTCTATCTTGACTTGGTTTTGAGAATTCATCACATTTCTTACCATTTGACCTTAATTGATCATGTTTTAAAAAGCTTAAGTTCAAAGTAATTCATGCATGTCATGTTCTTGGCATATTCATAATTTCAAGTTGGAGTTTTGGTTAATTGACATGCCTTGGGGCCTTGATTTAGTGAAATGATCTTCAAATCATGGTATTTTACAAGTTTCTAAATGTTTTATGGAAATTTGGCCCAAAAAGATAAGTTTTGAAGGGTGTAATTCGAGTTTGGAGCTTGGGAGTGCAATCTAGAAATTCCAAATTCTGCACTTCCACTCGAGCGGCATAATCTACGCTCGAGCGACCACTCTGTGATCTTGCATTTCTGCTCGAGTGACCAAAAGTTCGCTCAAGCGAGAAATGCAAGCTCCCAGAAGTTTTCACATTTTACGGACCGCTCGAGCAACAGAAGTTGCGCATCGAGCAGAGATTTCACACGACCAATACTTTTTCAGAGTTTACAGACCGCTCGAGCGAAGGAATCTGCGCTCCAGTGGCCCCTAACATGCTTATATGTCTGTTCGAGCGAGGGAAGTTGCGCTCGAGCGTGATCCCTATTTTCAGCAAGTTTTGTTAAGAGTCCCAAATTGTATTTTGGCATTCACATTGCATCGTAGGCGTTCCTAGGCCATGATTAAGACTCAATAAGCGGTTAAGACATAGAAACACACTAAGAATGAAACGAAAGAAGTTAAATACCAACTGAGTGTATGTTTCATTATGTTTTTCTGCTACATGTGTATAGCTCACGCGCCATAAGTTATCTGATTTGTCTGTTTTGCAAGTGGAGCCATTTGTGAATAATAACTCTGTAAAGTTATGTTTAACTTTAATTATTTTCTGATGCTATGAAATGATCAGTTTTTTGAAATGTGATGTTTTGTATGAATAAATGATTGTCCAAATTTCTGAAATGTATTTGTGGCATCCTTAGCATAAGGCCCTTGCTCGGAGGTAATAATATCATGGTCTACAAGTACAAGGCCCTTGTAAAGGCCAATACTAAAGGAGAAACTTTGAGACAGGCTGGGTTTTTGCATTAATACCTGGGGATGTACAGAATATTGAGTCAGTAGTGTCAGGCATAATCTCTATCTGTGCTCAGAATGCCCATGTGCTGATTGATTCTGGTTCCACGCATTCATTTGTATCTCATGCTTTTTAACTAGACCATTAGAACCTATGAACTGTTTACTATCTGTGTCTACACCGTCTGGGGGTTCTATGATATGTGCTTATGTCTATTTAGCATGTGATATTATGATTGATAATATGACATTGTATGTTGATTTGTTGCCCCTGAGCATTGATCATTTTGATTGTATTTTGGGTATGAATTGGTTGACTAAATACTGCGCCACCATTAATTGTGCAAATAAATCTGTTGTGTTTAGACCACCTGGTATGCCTGAGTTTGTTTTTACTGGAAATGGGGTAGTTCCTCCGCTATACTTGATTTCATTTATGAAAGCCAAGAAATTGTTAAAAAAATGTTATTGGGGCTACTTGTGTTGTGTGTTGACTGAGCCTTCAGATAGTGCTAATGTGGAAAGGATACCTATAGTCCATGAATTTCCTGATATGTTTCCTACTGACCTACCTGGGGAATTAATTGAGTTCACCATTAATGTAGTACCTAGGACATAACCAATTTCTAAAACTCCATACAGAATGTCCACTTCTGAACTGAAGGAATTAAAAACTCAACTCCAGGAACTATTAGACAATAAGTTTATCCGCTCGAGTACTTCACCTTGGGGTGCTCCAGTGTTATTTGTCAAAAAGAAAGATAGGTCTTTGAGACTATGTATTGACTACCGTGAGTTAAACAAAGTAACTATCAAGAACAGTTACCCACTACCCCGAATAGATGACTTGTTTGATCAACTTCAAGGAGCACAAGTGTTCTCTAAGATAGACCTTAGATCCGGATATCACCAGCTAAAGGTGAAAGCAAAATACATTGAGAAAATCGCTTTTCGAACTAGACACGGACATTATGAATTCTTAGTCATGCCATTCCGGGTAACTAATGCACCTGCAACATTCATGGACTTAATGAATAGAGTGTTCAAACAATTCCTTGATGAGTTTATTGTTATGTTCATCGATGATATATTGATTTATTCTAAAAGTAGGGAAGAACATGAAAATCACCTGAGAATTACTTT
Source organism: Camellia granthamiana (assembly GCA_036172215.1). Classification (NCBI taxonomy): domain Eukaryota; kingdom Viridiplantae; phylum Streptophyta; class Magnoliopsida; order Ericales; family Theaceae; genus Camellia; species Camellia granthamiana. The sequence continues at coordinate 52,501,019 of CM069914.1, read as the reverse complement.
ACAGATTTTGAGAGAAAAGAAGTTATATGCAAAATTTTCCAAATGTGAATTTTGGCTTGACAATATGGCATTTTTGGGGCATGTAATCAACAAGGATGGTATCTCTGTTGACCCACAGAAAATTGAAGCTATTGTAAATTGGCCTAGACCGACAAATGTATCAGAAGTTCGAAGTTTTCTAGGACTTACAGGCTATTATCGCAGATTTGTAAAAGATTTTTCCAAACTTGCTTTGCCACTCACTCAGTTAACACAGAAAGCTACACCATTTGATTAGACTGATCAAAGAGAGACTGTTTTCCAAGAGTTAAAGACCAGGTTAGTAACTGCACCAATTTTGACTTTGCCTAATGGTACTGGTGGGTTTCAAGTTTATAGTGATGCTTCCCGCAAAGGTTTCGAGTGTGTGTTGATGCAAAATGGAAAAGTGATTAATTATGCTTCTCGACAACTCTGCCCTCATGAAAAGAACTATCCAACCCATAACCTTGAATTAGCCGCTGTGATATTTGCTTTAAAAATTTGGCGCCATTATCTGTATAGAGTAACTTGTGAAGTATACACAGATCATAAAAACTTAAAATATTTCTTCACCCAAAAACAGTTGAACATGAGATAGAGGAGATGGTTGGAATTGATCAAGGACTACGATTTGTAAATTTTGTATCATCTAGGGAAGGCAAATACCGTTGCAGATGCATTGAGCCGAAAATCTATTGAGAATTTGTCATGTTTGCTCACTAGTCAGAGAGAGTTATTGTGTGACTTGGAGAAGAATGAAATTGAAATTGTGTTACGTAAACAAGGTAGGATCTCGGCTGTCATTTCTACCCAACCTGTAATCATTAAAGAAATTAAAGAGAAACAACGTGAAGATGAGTTTCTGAGAAAAATTGTTGATGAGATTGACTCAAACCGAGACTGGGATTTGTGCTTGATAATGATGTGTTGAAATTTCATAATCGCCTTTGTGTGCCAGAATGTTTTGACTTCAGGAAACGCATCATGACTGAAGCTCACAATTCGAAATTTGCTATGCATCCGAGAAACACAAAGATGTATCATGACTTGAAACAAAATTTCTAGTGGCCGAGAATGAAAAAGTGTATTGCAAATTTTTTAGCTAGATGTTTGCACTGCTAACAAGTTAAAGCTAAACATCAATGACCTGCCAGATTGCTACAGTCGCTTCCAATACTGGAATGGAAATGGGAACATGTCACAATGGACTTCATTGTGGGATTACCTCGCTCTCCTCGAGGTATGGACTATCTGGGTAATTGTTGATCGTTTGACTAAATCTACACATTTCTTACCTATCAAATCTTTGTATAATGCGGATGAGTTGGCTAACTTATATGTTAATAAGATTGTGAGATTACATGGCATGCCAGTATCTATTGTATTTAACAGAGATCCTAAGTTCACTTCAAGATTTTGGCAGAATTTACAGCAAAATCTGGGAACTGAATTGAGACTAAGCAGTGATTATCACCCACAGACAGATGACCAATCTAAACAGACCATTCAGACGTTGGAAGACTTGTTACGGATGTGTGCCATAGACTTTCAAGGCAGTTAGGAAACCTATTTACCATTGGCCGAATTTGTGTATAACAATAGTTACCATTTGAGTATCGGCATGACTCCTTATAAAGCTTTGTATGGTAGAAAGTGTCGATCTCCAATCTGCTGGGCTGAAGTAGGTGACAGACCTTTGTTGGGACCAAAACTTGTGCAAGAAACAACTGAGAAAGTGAAACTGATTCAACAACGTCTGAAAACTGCACAGAGCCGCCAAAAGAGTTATGTAGATGTCCAGAGCAAGAATAGGGAATACGAAGTTGGTGACCATGTATTCATAAAAGCAACTCCAATGAAGGGTCAGACCCGATTTAGGGTGAAAGGAAAGCTAGCACCAAGATACGTTGGCCCATATGCAATTTTAGAGAAAATTAACTCAGTAACATACCGAGTAGCCTTACCTCCGGTAATGGAAAATATGCACAAAGTTTTTCATGTTTCAATGCTTTGGGATTATTTGAGAGATTCATTACATGTCATTAAACCAACCCATGTGCTTCTGAAAAAAGATTATATGTATGAAGAAATGCCAATTCAAGTGGTTAATCAAAGAATCAAGAGATTGAGAAACAAGGAAATTCCATTGGTGAAGGTTGATTGGCAAAACCACGGAGGGACTTATGCAACATGGGAAACGAAAAAAGACATGATGAAGAGATACCCTGACTTATTTCCTTTAGATCTAGTGTTCTTTCAAAATGAAGGTAATTCGAGTTTGAATCACCAAATTCTTTAAGGAGGGAAGACTGTAACAACCCCGACCTCTGATTAACATTAAATGAGCCTAATCAGTAGTTAAGTGAAATTCTAAATTAATTGCATGTGTGTGTCGCATTATTGTGCTTATATCTATCTATCGTAGAAAGATCTGTTTGCATTTCTGTTTCGTCTTGTGAATTGAAGGCCTTATCGGCATCCAATCAAGAAATTGACTTGATTTATATGCTATTTAGGATTTTTAGAACATTATGTTAGGTTTAATTAGAATTCGATTCAGAACGATTAAATTGGAATAATTTGGTGTCTAATTGATTGGTTTGATCAACAATTTATTTATACTATTAAATAAGCCTATATAAGGCATAAATGACCCTTTCTTACACTTTCACACACTCTTATATCTTCATTCTTGATGTCAAAAGCGTGAAAGAGAGTGAGAGAAGGAAGAAGTTGAGATCAAAGCTAGGAGAACGGAGAATTACTAGGAATAGTTGGAGAATTGAAGAAAATTGAGAGGTGAAACTTCTACACTTGCGCAATTAAGACTCTAGGTAAGAATTCAACCTCTAGATTGTATAATTATGATGTGTAAAACATGCACTCTACAGAATTATGATGGATAATACAAGAATTGAGCTAGAAATGAAAAGGATTGAACCATATCATGCATGCATGCATATATCATGGCATTTTGAGTATATTTCTAAAGAATTTTCACATGCATGTGTCCATCTTGACTTGGTTTTGAGAATTCATCACATTTCTTACCATTTGAGCTTAATTGATCATGTTTTGGAAAGCTTAAGCTCAAAGGAATTCATGCATGTCATGTTCATGGCATATTCATAATTTCAAGTTAGAGTTTTGGTTAATTGACATGCCTTGGGGCCTTGATTTAGTGAAATGATCTTCAAACCATGGTATTTTACAAGTTTCTAAATGTTTTCTAGAAATTTGGCTCAAAAAGATGAGTTTTGAAGGGTGTAATTCGAGTTTGGAGCTTGGGAGTGCAATTTAAAAATTCCAAATTCTGCATTTCCACTCTAGCAGCTTAATCTGAGCTCGAACGACCACTCTGTGATCTTGCACTTCTGCTCGAGCGACCAAAAGTTCGCTCGAGCGAGAAATCCAAGCTCCTAGAAGTTTTCATATTTTACAGACCACTCGAGCGATAGAAGTTACGCTCGAGCGGGGACCTCAGTCTCATGCTCGAACGACCGTCGAGCGGCCATCGAACAGAGATTTCACACAACCAATCCTTTTTCAGAGTTTACAGACTGTTTGAGCGAGGGAATCTACACTCAAGCGGCCCCTCACATGTTTGCATGTCCGCTCGAGCGAGGGAAGTTGCGCTCGAGCGTGACCCCTGTTTTCAGTAAGTTTTGTTAAAAGTCCCAAAGTGCATTTTGGCATTCACATTGCATCCTAGGCATTCCTAGGCCATGATTAAGACTCAATAAGCGGTTAAGACTTAGAAACACACTAAGAATGAAACGAAAGAAGTTAAGTACCAACCAAATGTGTGTTTCATTATGTGTTTCTGCTACATGAGTGTAGGTCACGAGCCACAAGTTATCTGATTTGTTTGTTCTGCAAGTGGAGCCATCTGTGAGTAATAACTCTGTAAAGTTATGTTTAATTATTTTCTGATGCTATGAAATGATCAGTTTTCTGAAATGCGATGTTTTGTATGAATGAATGATTGTTCAAATTTCTGAAATGTATTCGTGGCATCCTTAGCACAAAGCCCTTGCCAGGGGGGTAATAATACCGCGGTCTACAAGTACAAGGCCCTTACCCGGGGGTAACAATACTGTGGTTTTCAAGCAAGGCCCTTGCCCGGGGGTAATAATACCGTAGTCTCATGGCCCTTGCCCGGGGGTAACAATACCGTGGTTTTCAAGCAAGGCCCTTGCCCGGGGGTAATAATATCGTGGTCTCATAGCCCTTGCCGGGAGGTAACACTACCGTGGCTCAAGTATATAACAAGTTCCCGATACTAGAGGTTCCTTATGGAACTAACAAGCATGATAACGCTAATGGATGTACCATGTATGATTAAGCATGAACTGTGATTTCTATATGAAGTTTGAACAAGAATATATGTATATATATATATCTGTTTTGATATGAATTCTGATTTCTGAATTTGTTATGGACATCGTTCATTTAAACCCTTTACTCTGTTATTATTCACTAGGCGTCCACTCATTATTTATTTTATGTATATCGGTGAGCAGACGTGTAACTAGGCCTACGTTGCCATCTAGAGTTTTTGGTCAGCCAGCTACTGTGCCTCCCGGAGAGGTTCCCTTTTGAGATGTCCAGTTTTATGACCTTGCTACAAATGCTTTTGTTTTGTTTTGCTTATCTGTACATTGGGTAAAGTCCCCTTTTGGCTTCATTTGTATTAACGGGTGACGTATGACTAATGTATTTATGACGTCACATATATATATATATAAATTTGTTTTGAAGATTTCTATCTCATATACGTTAACACAGCTCCATAGACATTGTATATTTTCTATATTTGCTTCTATAACCCCTTATTACATGTCATTATGTTAAAAGGCATTTGGTAATCCAAGGATTACTGGCCAGTTACGATGCTAAACCCATAGGGACGGGTTTGGGTCGTAACAATATTAGAGCATCCATTTTTCTAATTGTTTTATTTCTTTTGGCTTACCTTGGAGTACTAGGTGAGCATTTATTGTTTTAGTATATTGCATGCGTGTGATTGTTGCCATATCAAGCATAACACCATGAAGCTAAGTACTTAAGTGACATACCTCTTTGTATGTCAGTAGATGAAGGCTAATTGCTTAAGTTAGGGTGATTTACTTAAGTGTACATATGAAATCACTTTTTCAAGTGGTACATATTCAAACACCTTTCAAAACACATAAAAGCAAAGTGTTCCAACTTTTTCAAATTAATCTATACTTGTGTGCATTACATAGTAAGATAGCCTAATAATCAGAACAAGAGCATATAATGTAAATAAAAATCACATTATGATTAGTAGAGGCCGATCTTTGATCGGGTGAGTGGGGTGCTCAATTCATGACCTTCCTCTCTCATACCTAAGTTCTCAAACCGAGACACTTTGCTGATGACGGATAAGTGGCCTTTGGCACGAGCCTCGGGTTTCTTAAATTTCTCAAAAATATTTAGGTGGCGACTCTATAATCTGGCAAAGTAGTCCATTTTTGGCATTTTTGATTCAAAATCGATTTTTCAAAAGATTTGTTGGATTTTAACTCATTTGTGTTTATCTATTTTACATTCCACTTGTAAAATCAAATTTAGAACCACGGGAGTCCGAACTGTAGGGCTATCATATTCGAAAGGAGCATGAAAAGCAAGCTACACTTGTACTAGACAGTGTCCTTAAAACAAATTCACCGCCTCATCAGTTGGGTGTTGAAGGTTGTTCGACGTCTATCTCCCAGAATACGACAGTTGGACCAGCTACAGCAATGCACCGACTGAGTAGCTTTGATGAACAGAACTATGACAACACACTCTCACTAGGAAAAATATAAAATGGGAGAAAGTTTTAAAAACAAGAACAAATATTCTGAGTCCAAAGAATGAAGGAGAAGAGTCTCTTTTTATACACATGGAGAGAGAGAGAGGAAAAGGCTCCAGCAATTAGAGCCCTTCACAAATGCAGAAATTAATTTTGTATTAATTTGCAAAACTGATATAATGAATCCATCATGAATAAAGCAATTACCAACTCTATTATACACATAGGTTTTGTGTATATATTCCTGTAGCCCACACATCTGGCTTGACCTAAAAAGATTAAGATGGGTAAGATAAACCCAACCCCCGCCCAAGCCCAAGTCCCAAGATCCAAAATCCACAACCCACGGATCATGAACCACAGACCCGAACCCGGCCCGGCCCAGGCAGGCGGGCGGGTGACGCATGCGAACACATGTGACAATTTTTGCATAACCAACTTTGATCATAGTCTTGGCCCAAGTCCATTCTTGAAGCATCCATAACTTTCTTCTTTTGAAAAATTTGGATGCTCCAAAGGGCTTACATCCTTATGCAAAAAATGGGATTTAAATACCCATAAATGCTCTGCTTTACAATCAATGTGAGATACAAGGTTTTACACCTTTTCCAACACCTCTTTCATGAGGCCAACTTAATGAGTCAATTTCTTATTCAAACCTAATGGTTTTTGGTCATTCTTTTTGTGGTGTAAAGATCCCACTACAAAGAATCTAAACCCACTTTACTCCATCTCAATTTAGGATTGGCACCCACTTTAATATCGTATTAAAGTCACCAAAAATCATTATTTTTCCAACAATCCCCCACATGAATAAAAATTGACCGAATAACAACAAATGGACAATGCTTAACAACAAAGACTTGGAAAGAGTGCAACGAAATAACCCCAGCATCGGAAAGGGTAGCTTTTGGCTTTGAACCCCTCCTAGTGAAATCTATCGGATTTACTGGCTGTCCAGTAAACACGAAGTTTTGAATTGTTCTGCTGTTTATGTAAACCAAGACAACAAACCTCACACAAGAATTACTTTAACCATCATTATGTTCTCACTGTTATGTCTGGTTTGGCCCTGGAACACTAGCCTGGTTCAATGAGTGGTTTAAAGAATTAGGCCCTATCAATTCTTATAGAAGCGGCCCCACTTCACACTCACATAGGTGACTTTACTTGAGTATCCTGCTATACTCAGCTTAACAACTCAACACACTAAAGTCATTAAAAGCTCAGCTTAACCTCTATACTTGCAGGTATCACTGCTAAAAGGAATGGCTGGAGGTTTAACCTCCTCAGTGACATACCACTGTTACACGCAATTAGGTTGTCCTATTGAACCTAGATCTTGGGATCTCCAATTAATTAGGTTGGGTTTCCATTCCGGTAACACCTTACACCAAAGGCCTTAACCTCATTTCTTCTGACGGCTTCTCTACTAACACTCGATTTAACCCTTTGGTTAGCAGATCCGCAATGTTGTCCTTAGATTTCACATAGCCTAAAGTGACAACTCCGTTAGAGAGTAGTTGTCGTATGGAATTATGTCTACGACGAATATGTCTAGACTTTCCATTGTACATATTACTCTGTGCCCATTCAATAGCCAAATGGCTATCACAATGAATACAGATGGCTGGCACAGCTTTCGGTCAACGTGGAATATCTTCAATGAACTAGCGAAGCCATTTAGCTTCTTCAGTTGCTTTGTTTAAAGCAATAAACTCAGATTCTATCATTGATCTTGATATACATGTTTGTTTGGAAGATTTCCAAGACACGGCTACCCCTCCGAGGGTAAACATATAACCACTAGTGGATTTGGAGTCCTTTATATCAGATATCCAATTAGCGTCACTATACCTTTCTAGTCCCACTGGGTATCTGGTGTAATGTAGCTCATAATCCCGAGTATAACGTAGATAACCTAACACCCGCGTAATGCCTCTCCAATCAGTGACATTTGGATTACTCGTATATCTACTAAGCCTGCTAACAGAGTAGGCTATATCTGGCCTTATACAACTCGTCAGATACATCAAACTTTCAATGACCCGAGAATATTCTAGTTGAGAGACATTCTCACTATTATTCTTGGTCAAATGTAGACTCATGTCTACCGGTGTCCTAGACACACTTATATCTGACTTACTAAATTTCTCAAGTATCTTTTCAACATAGTGAGACTAAGAAAATACAATACTACTAAATGTTCTGGTAGTCTTAATACCCATAATGACATCTGCAAGGCCCATATCTTTCATGTCAAACAAAGAGTTTAACAATCTCTTGGTAGTTCTAATTATCTCATCATTACTACCAACAATGAGTATGTCATCAACATATAGACACAACATGACATGACCTTTGTCAGTGTCTTTGACATATATGCATTTGTCACACTCATTGATTTTGAACCCATCTGACAACATAGCATTGTCAACCTTCTCATGCCATTATTTAGGAGCTTGCTTCAAACCATAGAATGATTTGACAAGCTTACAGACTTTCTTATTTTGTCCTGGAGCTGAAAACACCTTGGGTTGCTCCATGTAGATTTCTTTATTCAAATCTCCATTTGAAAAAGTTGTCTTTACATCCATCTGATATATCTCTAGACCACGTAAAACTGCTATCGCAATCACCATGCGAATGGATGTAATCCTTGTCACAGGTGAATACGTATCAAAGTAATCTAAGCCTTCTCCCTGCATGTATCATTTGATAACTAGCCTAGCTTTATACTTATCAATTGATCTATTTGCTTTTATTTTTCTTCTAAAGATTCACTTGCTCTCTAAGGCCTTACTGCTTGGGGTTAGATCAGCCAACTCCCAAGTATGGTTCTGTATGATGGAGTCAATCTCACTCTTAATTGTTTCTTTTCACAAAGGACTTTCAAATGAAGTCACAGCTTCATGGAAAGTTCGAGATTCTCCCTTTAACATATAAGTCAAGAAGTCTGAACCAAAGGACTTTGCGGTCCTAGCCCTTTTACCCCTTATTGGCTCATCTACTTACTCAGCTTGATCATCGACTTGATCATCTATGTGATCATTGTCACCTTTTACCTCTTTCATGGAACTCAGAACCTCTTCTTGGATATGACAAGGAAATATATTTTCAAAGAAAGATGTATTTCTAGATTCCATGATAGTATTCTTGTGTATCTCTAGAATAACAGATTTAAACACAAGAAATCGATATGCACTGTTGTATTGTGCATATATTATGTATAACCGTTGAATACAAAGTCAACGGATTTTTAGGCTTATCCTAACCTTCTTAGGTTTAGGTATTATTACGTTTTGCATGACACCCCCACATTTGTAGAATTTATACAAAGGCTTTTGGCCTTTTCTAACAAATTCATACAGGGTCTTTAAACAATTCCTTATGTCACAATGATTATGAAACTCTCAAAATCATATCACAGTAAATACATTCCCAAAATGTCATCAACTGAATTAAGCACCCAAATATCTTTGGTCCAACCTATCACTTTGAGGCCAATAGTCTTATTATTAGAAAACACAAATCCAGTGTTCAATAGTCTATTATTCGGAACTTCATAACACAGCCAATAGTCTTATCACTATGAATCACTAATTTCTCATTATGTGGTCAGTAGACTCTTCACTACTAGGAATCATAATGTTTTGACATGTGATCAGTAGTCACTCAACTACTAGGAATCACAACGTCTTGACATAGGATCAGTAGACCATTTCATTACTAGGAATCATCATGTCTTGACATATGATCAACAGACTCTTTTATTACTAGGAACCATCATGTCTTAATGTATGATCAATAATCTATTTACTACTAAGAACGACAATCTCATAACTGTGTAGCCAGTGGTCTAACACCTCCTAGGAACCACCAGTTTCCTATCTTTGTGATCAGTGATCTCGCACTCACTAAGAGCCACCAATTTAAGAATATATTTAGAATTTTTAAAATTTTAAAAATATATTCACCCACCCTATCAGGTTGTCTCATTTTTGCTTTCAAGCAAAGTCACGTAACAATCATATATGCTATAATTAACACAGGGATACATACTAATCACCTCTGATTAATTCAGAGATATCATCATGCAATTTTATGATTTCCTTTAATCACATTTGATCTCTCTAGATCTTCCTTTAAGAACCTCACAAGGTTTAAGGTTGTCAGGTGGAACAGCATTTCCTGTTGTCACCTCTTAAAGCCATTTCTGAAAAATCACAACAGAATTTCACTATTATGTTTTTCCAGAAACTAAACTTAACACTAGAAAATCCCAAAGTCTGAAATTTAATTCAAAATTGATCTCACCACTTACCCTAGAATCGAACATGGTTAGGAAAGTTTCCAAAAAAACTAGAGGGGTCACACCGGTCCCACTTAAGACCCAGTTAACTTTAGACAAAACTTTCAAAAGTATGTTAACTCCTAGTTCGTGGGAAATAAATTTAGAATTAAATTTTTCAGGAGGATAAATTAGGTTAAAACAAACTAATTCTTAAGCAAATTAAATTTGCTACCAGAATTGCACTACTCATACAAGTTAACTGGTAGTCCCGAAACTAAGCCTATTTTTTTTGAATAAAAATCAGAAATATTTTAGCTAATGCTAAAATTTGGTTTCTTTTTTTAAAATCAAAACACTTTGGAAATAATCAAATTATAAACTAAAAACACTTTTTCCAAACTTGGTTTTCTAACACTTTAGGAATAAAATGATTAAACCCAAAGACTTTCTCAAACCCCAAAGGTTTGAAACTAAATCCATCTTAATTGTTTAGCCAAGGCAAAACACTTTGGTTTCTGTTACAGAAAACCAAACCAAGTTCCAAACTTACAAGCAATTTAAAAATTGCTAACCAAATTACAAGCAATGTAAAAAAAATTGCTACAACAATGATTAAGCAAATAAAATGCTTCTAACAATATAAGCAAATAAAACTTGCTTTTACACAATTGGTAAAAACCAACTAAACCCAAGCAAAAAATTGCTTCACTAAACAAATGTAAACCAATCCAAATAGGATTAGCAGTCCATAATTTTGTTTTATGGTCCAAATTCTATTCATTTGGATTTGTATTTTTGTTTCCATTCCTTTTCGCATAGGTATTCCTGTAAAGAAGGTTAGCAAAAAAATACAACAAAATAAGAAACAAATAATCTTAAGAAACTGTAAAAGCAATAAATTAATTAAATAGCAAAATTAAATAAAATTAAAATGCTAGACAAGTTAATTAAACTTATAACTCTCAAATAAATTACAAATCTTATAACTCTAAAAATTAAATAAAATTAATTGACAAGAGTTATATGAAATTATAACACAATAATCATGTAAATAAATATACAATTAACACTTTATTAGCAAGAGTTACAAAATAAAACTAAAATTCCAAAATTAAATTCATAATTTAATTTATACATTAACCATGTACATAAGTATAGACAAGTTACACAGTTAAAATTTATATCTTCACAATTAAATTAAAACATGAATAAGCAAGAGTTACAAAATAAACCTATTGTTGGAGAAAATACCAGAAACTAAACTATATTATTGATAAATGATGCAAAGAAAATGAGATACAAATAGATCAGACTGAGGCACGGATATCTCGTTTTCTTTAAGGAGATCAAGCCCACTGCGGTTGAAAGAATCCAAATACCGATGCAGCAGTCACAACACTATGACTTGTCCCCTCCAGGATACAACAGCCCGACCACTTGTCGTATGGTTCAGGCCAACTCTGCACAAGATGGTGAACCCAAAGCTCCACCAATAAAACACCCTTCTTTACTAGTAATCTCTCTTGTATATAAAATAGTTTGTTTATATAGATAGAAAAGAGTAGACTATTTATAGGCCATTAGGACCTTATAGTTACACCAAAAATAATGACCATTAAACAAGAAAATGGTTACACCAAAATAATGACCATTAACCAAGTTCATGAATTCTATTTAACCTTCATTTATGACCAAGAGGTTACCAAAGTAATGAAAGGTTACCAAAGTAATGAAACCCCATTTATGAAAAAGATAAATCAATAAATAAATATAAGATATTAAAATGGTCCAACAATCCCCCACTCATTTTAATATCAACAAGGATAAAAGAGATTACCAAACAAAGATAGACTAGTATGCATCATGAAGGTGTGCTCTGCATTGAACCTTCATTAGTGAAACAGCAACCTCTACTCCAGAGTCAGTAGTGGTCTCAGACTTGAACTATGACTGCTTAGGGGAAATAAAGAATTACTGCTCACACATAATAATCCAGGTGTTGACATGAGCTTTAATAGCTAGCACATTACGGCCTTGTGCTTATCCCAGTTTTCATGAGCATATTTGAGAATAAGCCTTGTTCTCATAGAAAGCGGCCCCACTTTCATGCTCACATAGGTGAAATCTGTCAAGGATGTTCCTGTAATTTACACACCCCACTCAACAAGAGCTACAGAATTTCATTAAGAGTATAAAAACTCAACCCTCCAACATTACAGGACAAATGCACTTACATCATAGGGATAGATAACAAAATACTAAAGAGTGCATTTTTTACAACCACCATATGATTCATTCTTCCCATTGAACCTAGTTACAGGATCTCTGGTCCCTAGGTTGGGTATCCTCATACGTGGTTTATGATTTTATAGGCTTCAAACCCATCCCCCTCGATGTATTCCAGACCATATCTCTCGCCAAGGCCTTGGTTAACGGATCCGCAAGATTATCACAAGATCTTACATAATTCACAGTTATGATGCCATTACTCAAATAGGATCTCACATTACTGTGTTTCCTTTGAATAGGTCTGGATTTACCATTATAAAAATGATTGTTCACTCTACCAATAGCAGCAGTGCTATCATAACGAATTAACACAGGAGGAATTGGTTTTTCCCAAAAAGAAATTTCATGTAACAAATCTCTCAACCAATTCGCTTCCTCACATGCTGAAGCTAACGCTATAAGCTCAGCTTCCATTGTAGAATTAGCAATTATCGTCTGTTTTTTAGATTTCCAACATATAGCACCACCACCCAAGGTAAAAATAAAACCTGAGGTAGAGAGAGAATCACCTGACAAAGTGTTCCAATCGGTATCACTATATCCCTCAAGTACCGCAGGATACTTGTTATAAAACAAACCATAATTTTTGGTTCCAGATAAATATCTCATAATTCTTCACATGGCTAGCCAATGATCTCGACTTGGTTTGCTAGTAAACCTGCTAAGTACTCCAACAGCATATGCAATGTCAGGTCTAGTACACTCAGTAGCATATCTCAAACTACCAATCATGCTAGCATATTCCTTTTGATTAATCACTTCTTTTTCATTTGTTACAACAGATAAGTGTATGCTTGCATCAAAAGGAGTAGCAACATGTTTACAGTCTAGAAAATTATATTTCTTTAAAATTTTCTCAACATAATGCGACTGATCAAGAAAAATGCCATCCTTAGTCTTGGTAATTTTAATTCCCAAAATAAAATTGGCTTCACCAAGATCTTTCATATCAAAATGGCTATTAAGCATATTTTTAGTCTCATTTATAATATGCAAATTAGAGCCAAAGATAAGTAGATCATCCACATATAGGCTAATAATCATATGTGCATTCTCACAAGTTTTATAATATATGCACTTATCACATTCATTAGTCTTATAGCCATTCTCAAGCATGCAGGAATCAAATTTCTCATGCCACTGTTTAGGAGCTTGTTTTAAACCATAAAGGGATTTAGTTAGCTTACACACTTTGCTTTCTTGGCCAGGCTCCACAAAGCCTTCGGGTTGATCCATGTAAATCTCCTCATCTAAATCTCCATTCAAAAATGTTGTTTTTACATCCATTTGATGAATTTTTAAATCATGAATTGCGGCTACTGCAATCAACAGTCTAATGGATGTAACTCTAGTAACCGGAGAAAAAGTATCAAAGAAATCAAGATCAACTTGTTGCTTCAAACCTTTAGCGACAAGCCTCGCTTTATATTTATCTATAGTTCCATCTGGTTTAAGTTTTTTACGAAGGACCCATTTACACCCAATAGTTTTACAACCTGGAGGTAAATCCACTAACTTCCATGTTTTATTTGAAAGTAGTGAGTCTATCTCATCATTTACAGCCTCTCTCTAGAAAATAGCATCAGGTGATGATAAAGCTTCTTGTACCGTATGAGGAATTTCTTCCACATTGTAAAGATAATAGTCAGGGCCAAAATCTTTTTCAACTCTAGCTCGTTTACTTCTTCTTGGTTGGATTTGAAAATTTTCTTTTTCTTGAAAAACTTGAAAAGGAGTAGAAGAGCTAGGCATAGATAAAATATTTTCAAATATTATTTGACCCCCACTATTTCTAGATTTGAAAGGAAATTTATTTTCATGAAAAATAGCATCACCTGATTCAAAAATAATATGATTTTCCATATCAAAAAATCTATAAGCTGTACTATGCAACGCATACCCAAGAAAAGCACAAGTGGTAGCTCGTTCACCCAATTTAGGTCGTTTAGGATCTGCAAGTCTCACAAAAGCTAAACAACCCCAAACCCTCAAATAACCTAGATTTGGTTTATGCTCCCCGCCACAACTCATGAGGGACAATTTTAGTCTTTTTGTGTGGCACTCTATTTATCACATGGCAAGCTGTCAAAATAGCCTCACCCCAAAAATTTGAGGGAGCACCTGAATCAATAAGCATAGCATTCGTCAAGTCAATTAATGTTCTATTTTTTCTTTCAGCTACGCCATTTGATGAAGGTGAATATGGTGGAGTAGTCTCATGAATAATTCCCAATAACTGAACAAAAGAGTTGAATCCTAGAGATTCATACTCCCGGCCTCTATCACTTCTAATTCTTTTAATCTTTTTACCGAATTGATTTTCCACTTCAAGAAGGAATTCTTTAAATTTTCTTTACGGAAGTGTAAGTGGTGTCATAGTAATCATAAAATTAATCAGCAAAGAAATTTAAGTGATAAAAATGACATTTATACTTATCTGTATTATAGGAAGCCACTTTTGCTTCATGTGCCTCATAGTCTTCATCATTCATCTCCTCGGTTGGGATTTTGTTCGGATTCTTTTCGGTAAGAACATATGTAACTTTCAAAAGGCTAAGGTAAAAAAGAACTTTTTCTTTCCGCCTCTTAAAATGAACTCCTTTGAACTTGAAAGGCTTGTTGAGATCTCCAATTCCATCATTGATTTTTTCTGGTACTTGTTCCATATTTGATCTCCTTAAAATTGTTGGAAAAAATACCAGAAACTAAACTATATTATTGATAAATGATGCAAAGAAAATGAGATACAAATAGATCAGACTGAGGCACGGATATCTCGTTTTCTTTAAGGAGATCAAGCCCACTGCGGTTGAAAGAATCCAAATACCGATGCAGCAGTCACAACACTATGACTTGTCCCCTCCAGGATACAACAGCCCGACCACTTGTCGTATGGTTCAGGCCAACTCTGCACAAGATGGTGAACCCAATGCTCCACCAATAAAACACCCTTCTTTACTAGTAATCTCTCTTGTATATAAAATAGTTTGTTTATATAGATAGAAAAGAGTAGACTATTTATAGGCCATTAGGACCTTATAGTTACACCAAAAATAATGACCATTAAACAAGAAAATAGTTACACCAAAATAATGACCATTAACCAAGTTCATGAATTCTATTTAACTTTCATTTATGACCAAGAGGTTACCAAAGTAATGAAAGATTACCAAAGTAATGAAACCCCATTTATGAAAAAGATAAATCAATAAATAAATATAAGATATTAAAATGGTCCAACACCTATAAATCTAAGCATTGAATTAAAATAATGCTAGCAATTCACATATAAATAATTCTAAAATAATAAGCACGTTGCAAAATTTAGAAAATTTGAACATGCAAATTATATTATAAAATTATAAACAAAATCATGCTCATAAAACTACCTAGATTAGAAAACAATAATAGAACCAAATAATGAGCATGCATAGAAACTGAAAATCACACACATATAAATGATTATAGACATAGTAAGCATGTAATATATATTAACAGATCAGAACATGCAAATTATCTAGAATTTAAAACACATGTGAATTAAACTAGAAAAATATAACATATTTAGCATGTCAATTTTAACAAAACAACATACTGATCATGTATTTTTAGGGGAAGAAAACAACAGACTAATTGCCCAGAAAATAATCATAGCAGTATTAATATTTTATAAAACAACTACTATGCAATAAAGAATAAAGAACGGTGACAGGGTTTTTTGTTTTAATTTATTTATTAAGACACACAGTAGCAGGCATACAAGGCAACGTTTAGTAGAGTTGTGGGAAAATGATTATAACTTATAACTTAACAGCTTATAACTTATAACTGTGAACATAAATTGATTTTTGACTTATAAATTAAGCTTCTCTTCCCCCACTCAAAAAATAAGTTGATTTTTGACTTTAAAAAAGCTATAAGCTGTATTGTTAAGCTGAACTAAACACATCAAAATAACTTAAATTAAGCTAAAAGCTGAAATAAACTGAAAATAAACCCTACCAAACAGGGCTCATATCAAACTACACAACCTAATCAAAAAATTATACAGTGTGTAATTACCACGGTTCTTGGGAAAACCAATTTTTTTCCAACCAAAACCACTAACAGAAGCCTATATATATATACGGTCATGCTACATCTCCCTAAAAATATCCTCCCTAATCCCCCTAATTTCCATATCAAGTAAGAAAAAAAAAAAAAAAAGGAAACGGTTGCCAAAACAGGAAATTAGGGGGATTAGGAGGCCTCTTTTTAGGGCTCCAAATCATTTTTCATATATATATATATTTTTTTAAGTAACAGTGGTCTACACATCCTAATCATGGATTTTCATATAACATGACATAGTGGGATAGTGTAATCAAAGAACAAGACCAATAGACATATTACTAAATTTCTAAAGTCCACAAACATACTACCACAGTAGGCTGTCAAAAAAAAAAAAAAAAAACCCTTTCGGTAATTTACTTACAAAAGCAAAACAGTATTCCTAATATTGGAGAGAAGCTATTTGTTTGAATTGATGCGAAAATACATTAATCTGTTTTAAGTTTATTGTACAAATTGTGTGATAATATAATTCAAATAAATTCATATATTTAACAATCTGAATTTCATGTTGGAAATTATACATAGATAGAGCAGAAATTCATAAAAATAAAATTACAGAAGAAAGCAAATTAAAACTTGCACTAGACAATATCCTTAAAACAGATTCGCCGCCTCACTGGTTGGATGCTGAAGGTTGTTCGACGTTTCACTCCCAGTATACGACGGTTGGATTAGTTACAGCAATGCATCGACTGAGTAGTTTCGACGAATAGAACTATGCCAGCACACTCTCACTAGGAAGAATATAAAATGGGAGAAACTTTTGAAGACAAAAACAAATATTCTGAGTCCAAAGAATGAAGGAGAAGGGTCTCCTTTTATACACATGAAGGGAGAGAGGAAAAGGCTATAGCAATTAGAGCTCCTCACAAATGCAGAAATTAATTTTGTATTAATCTTCAGAATTGATGGAATAAATCCATCATGAATAGAGGAGTTACCAACTCTATTATACACATAGGTTTTGTGTATACATTCCTGCAGCCCACACATTTGGTTTGGCCCAAAAGAATTAAGATAGGTGAAACAAGTCCAACCCCCGCACTCAATCCATTCCAACAAGCCCAAGCCCGAGCTCCATGAATCAGGACCAAGATCCGGCCAGATCCGGGCGGGTGGTGCGTGGCAATTTTTGTATAACCAACTTGGACAAAGTCTATCTTTGAAGTATCCATAACTTTCTTTCTTCGAAAAATTTGGATGCCCCAAGAGCTTACACCTTTGTAAAAAAATGGGATTTAAATACTCATCAATGCTTTGGGTGGGACAAGCCCAACCCCCACACTCAATCCATTCCAGCAAGCCCAAGCCCCACGGACCCAGCCCGAACGCGTGTGTGGCAATTTTTGCATAACCAACTTGGACCATAGTCTTGGCCCAAATCCATTTTCGAAGCATCCATAACTCTCTTCCTTCGAAAAATTTGGATACCCCAAATAGCTTACACCCATATGCTAAAAATGATATTTAAATACCCATCAATGCTCTCATCGACAATCAATGTGTGATACAAGGTTTTACACCTTTCCCAACACCTCTTTCATGAGGCTAACTTAATGAGTCAATTTCTCATTCAAATCTAACGGTTTTTTGTCATTCTTTTTGTTGTGTAAGGATCTCACTACAAAGAATCTAAACTCACTTTATTCCACCTCAATTGGGAATTGACACCCACTTTAATATTGCATTAAAGTTACCAAAAAATTATTAAGAATTGACACCTATTTTAATATTACATTAAAGTCACCAAAAAAAAAATCATTATTTTTCTAACAATTTAATCAAAATTTCCCGACCTCCTGCTGCTGCTGATAAATTTTTTTCCTTCCACCCGTTATTCCGCTTCCAAACCCGATCCTTTATATACACAAAAACCTCTTCCTTGGACTTTCCAATAAAAGTACGACATGCCTAGGTACTTCCTCGAGTCTGTCATTGTGCCCACCATCAACACATTTCGGATTTCACCCTATAGCTCATCCCTCACAATTTTTGCTAAAAGAAATAGCCGATTTATTGAGATTAATCTTTTTCCCTGAAGCTGCCAAACTCGGGATGAATCTAGGATTTGAACTTTTGGGAAGGTAAAAACACGTGTAACTTTCCATTGAAAAAAATTATTATAAAATTTTAAATTTTATTTCGTACTAGCACAAAAAAAATGAATATTTTTTGTCAACATAAACAAAAATATAATTTGATATATTTCTTGTGTGCATTAACCTAACAAAATATTAACTATTGCTATGTCTCCATCTAGAATTAACTATTTGAAAATATTGTAATCACCACTTTTTATAAAATATATATGTATATATATAAACATTTATGATAAACTCGATATAAAAAACTCAATTAATATATTTTTCAATAAATATGATCAAGTAACTTGTTACAAAATTATCTTCTATCTTATTACGTAATTTAGTTTTGAAAAAAAATTATAATTGAAAATATATGTTTTTATGAGTATAGTAATAATCCGTTTCAATAAGTGGTATGAAATTTTATCAACTTATTTTTAGAATGTCATGTTGAAGTACATATTTTATTTCCAGACAATATTCCTATTTCTATAGAATAAATGCAAAATAAAATGTATAAACAAATTAAAGTGTGATTTACAAAAGAAGAAAAAAAAAAACATAGATGATAAATGAACAGAAAATAAGAATAATAACAAATCGAAACAAATAAAAGAATACAAGTAACTTTAAATAATAGAAATATGACAAATAGAATAGATCAATATTTGATAAAACTCAATTTAAAAATTATTTTTAAAATTTTGTAATGTGAATTTTTTGGAAAGTAAGAACCACTGATATTTTAGAAGTGTAAAATACTTCACTTTAAAATTATCTTACTAATGTCTCGTTTAGAAACAAACTATTTTAATAATCTTTTATGAAAAAATGTATAAAAAATTAAAAAAAATAATATGATAACTTATAATAATTTTTTAATTAAAATATATAATTAACAAACGAGATCTAATTATTAATATAATATATATAAAACTCTTAAAAAATTTAGAGATGCCACCGCCCTGAACCGCACGGTAGATCGATCCTTGCTCAAACTCAACACGTCTTTGACTATTAGCATCTCGTCCACCGACGCTGACCCAAAAAGCAAGCCATCGTTTTTGCAAATAAAATTTGAAATAATAGGAAAAAAAAAAGGGATTTTTGGTGAAAACCTCTTTTTGGGCCTTTTTATTATAATAAAGGATAACCTAATTAATTTTCTTTCAAAAAATCCCTGAGTAAGAAATGCCTACTTTAATAAAGACATTTTATAATTTTTATTTTTTTTTATCACAATATTGCCCTTATATATATATATAGTATCATACGTTTGAAAATTTTGAAATCACAGCTAAAGATCTCGCAGCCGATGAAGACGATCTGCAAATCGATCATACTTCACAAAATCGATGAAGACGAGCTCCAAATCTGAAGATCTTGCAGCCGAACATCTCTCACTTGTTCAACAATAGACGATATCGCAGCCGAACATCTGTCATTTGGTGGCCAATGATCAACACTCTCAAATTAAACGAGAGTTTCATTCAAATTTGTGATTGTTGATCGAGTTGTACAGGTTTTTCTTCTCAATTACTCGAGTCGAGTTGTACAGATTTGTTAATTAATTTTTTTTTGTTTTTGTTCGTTTTTTTTTTTTTTGTTTGATTTATTTTTATTTTGATCGAGTTCGTTTGTTTTTGTTGATTTGTTAATCTAACAATAGACAGAATTTTATTTTTGACAAAAGACACAGCAATAGAACCAGAATAAAATTTTACTCTGGTTCTGTTGCTCTGTTTACAATGAGAGTAAAATTTTGATTATTGAGAAGATAGGGGAGATATGTTCTTTTAGCTTGTGCATTTTAGTTATCAATTTTTAACTAGCAAAAAAGTTGTACCAAGCAAGTTAATTGTCTGCAAAAATTTTACTTGTTTTTCAGAGTAAAATTTTACTCTTAGATTCCTTTTGTAACATTTTACTCCTATATCAGAGTAAAATTTTACTTTGGTGCAGAGTAAAATTTTACTTTTAGATTCATGTTTCAATTCAAACTAAACCAAAATTGTAGTGACAGTAAAATTTTACTTTGATATTGATAGTAAAATTTTATTTTGATAGTGACAGTAAAATTTTACTGTTAATTGTTTGCAGATTTGTAAAATGGTTCCACCTCTTATGTTGTTATGCAAGTATGGTGATCGTACCATTGTGTTCAAGGTTGTGTCAAACTGCACGTTGAAGGATTTAACTGATTTCTTAAGTTGTAAATTGAAGAAGTTTGACAATAGTGGTTGCATACTCTTATCGTACTGTTTGCCTGGACATTCGCAATGCATGATTGATGATGATTTTGATTTTCAGAATATGTTGTCGCTTGTTTATCCCCTTGGTGTTGACCGGGTTGATGTGACTATTACTGAAATGGGCATTTCAAATGAAAAACATGGAGTTGGAGAATCAGGGGACGCTACTGGATCCAACATTACTGATGATGAAATGAATTTACTCCCTATGTTTTGTCAACATAAAGAAAGGACTTTGTTGTCTAGTAGATGGGTGAATGGAATTACTCATGTAGGTCAAAGATTTATTGGAGGTGCAAAGGATTTCCAGACTGCATTATGTAAATATGCTATTGAGATAGGATTTGAGTTTGTGTATGTGAAGAACGAGAAGTGTCGGGTCACTGCTGTGTGTTCAATGCGGGAATCGAAAGCTTGTTTATGGCGAGTACATGCATCTCTAGAAAGTGCTAATAATTTTTTCTACATTAGGACTCTACATGATGAGCATACTTGTGGAGCTACAGTTCGTACTTCTAAAAACTCAAGGATGAGTTCAAATTTGGTTGCAAGTTTGATTGTTAATGAAGTTCGTGGGAATCCCCAAACTCGTCCAATTGATGTTGTGCGTCAATTTACAGATCAATACGGGCTCACCATTACGTACAATCACGCTTGGTTGGGAGTTGAGAAAGCTAGGACTACTACTTTTGAAGATTTCTCTATGTCTTATGATGAGATTCGATGGTATATGGATATTGTGATGAGCACAAATCTTGGTAGCTATTTGCGTCTTGACTATAACCATCAAAGTAGACGGTTCAAGAGGTTTTTTGTTGCATTTAATGCTTCCATTCAAGGGTTTAGGCATTGCCGTCCTCTATTGTTTATCGATGGAACTTTTTTGAAGGGGAAATATAAGGGTACCTTGTTAACAGCTACAGCGAAGGATGGGAATCAAGGTAGATATTACTATAGTTTATTCAAAAGTAACAAGTTACTTATTCTCAGATTAACATGTTACTGTTATTCAGAGTAAAAATCTACTATATTTGTCATTTTCGTTTAATATAGTTACTAATTGTAAAATATTATTTTTCAGGTTTTTTCCCTCTTGCAATGGCAATTGTCGATACGGAGACTACAGACAGTTGGGAATGGTTTTTTATGCATTTGTCGAATATATTATTGGATGAAAGACCAATTACCTTCATATCTGATCGGAACGCTGGACTTTTGGAGGCTTTACCCAAGGTTTTACCTACTGCTTACCACTATTTTTGTCTCCAACAATTGAAGGCCAATTTGAGGGATAGGTTCTCCGGTCCAAGTTTCAGCAATACTTTCAGGAGTAGAATAGTTTTTTTGTTTTCTTCGTGTGCTTACGCTCCGACAGTGGGATGTTTTAATCAGTGCTTGAAAGAATTACAAGATGAGGGAAAAGGGATCGTTTGTGGGTTTCTATCCAATTTGCCCTATGACAAGTGGACTAATGCATATTTTAAAGGACAAAAATACGGTAAAATGCACTCGAATGTGGCAGAGTCTTTCGATTCATGGATCCGTCAAGCTCGTCATTTGCCCACTACAAAGATGATTGATTCAATTAGGTTGAATATCATGGATTTGATGTCGAGAAGGAGAGAACAAGCTAAGAAATGGAATACTTTTCTTTGTCCGGAGATGGATTCAACATTAGTAGAAGAACTTGGTTGTTTAGTCGTTCAAGTGATCATGTTTTTGAGGTTCAATCCCGACCATCGGTTAGCGTTGACCTCTCGAATAGAACTTGCTCATGTTACCAATGGCAATTGAATGGATTTCTTTGTGCTCACGCGGCGACCGCTATCCAAAAGAGCGGAGGTGATTTGTATGCACATGTGGAACCATTTTATTACACTAGCAAGTTCAAAGATTGCTATGCTGAGTCCGTTTATCCAATACCCACTATTGAGAAACCTCTTGTAGCTATGGATGATCTTGTTGTCCTTCCTCCAATTTGTAAGAAGCCACCTGGTAGGCCAAGGAAGAATAGGATCCCATCTAGGGGTGAGAAGATAAGACGAGTACAGTGTGGTAGATGTGAGAAGTACGGTCATAATAGGAAGACTTGCAATGAGGCATTGCCGTGAAAGACATTATTGATTTTTGTAATAGAAGTATGAAAATAATGCAGTTCTTCTGCAATAAGTAGTCCATAGCAATAATAGTATAGTCTTTTAGACTAGATTTGTAAGGAAACATTGCAATAAAAGACATTTTTTCTATATTCTTGAATGGTTGTCTGTTCTATTTTCTGATTTGTTTTGTGGTTGAATGGTTGTGTATGGGTGTGATGAGCTTGTGGTTTGACAGTAAAATTTTACTATGTTCAGAGAAAATGTTACTTTTAGATTAAAATTTTACCTTATTTCAGAGTAAAATTTTACTTTTATAAAGGGTAAAATTTTACTTTAGTGCATAGTAACATTTTACTTTTAGATTTAGAGTCCAAATTCAACTCGCCCCTCGGAGTAAAATTTTACTTTCAGACAGAGTAAAATTTTACTTTTGTTCAGAGTAAAATTTTACTTTTATACAGAGTAAAATTTTACTTATGTTCAGGCTGTAACATTTTATTCTTATTTCAGAGTAAAATTTTACTTTTATGCAGAGTAAAATTTTACTTTTAGATTCAGAGTGCAACAATTTACTCATCTTTCAGAATATAAAGTAAAATTTTACTTTTATGCAGAGTAAAATTTTACTTCATTTCAGAGTAAAAATTTACTTTATTGTAGAGTAAAATTTTACTTCAGTTCAGAGTAAAATTTTACTTCATTTCAGCGTAAAATTTTACTTCAGTTCAGAGTAAAATTTTACTTCAGTTTCAGAAAATATGTTAGTCCCCTTAGAAAAACATTTCCAACCTGCACCAAAGTTTACTATTATCAACATTCATTCCTAGTCAAAACAACATTCGTAGCAACATTCATTCCAACATTCATAGCAACATTCAGTCAAAAAAAATTTAAGCCTCTACCTGTATTATCATTGTATTCTATCCATAACAACATTCATTCCCAGTCAAAACAATATCCTTCTATAATAATGTATTAATCACCTAACCACAGTAAAATTTACTAGAACAATAGACATAGCATGTACTATCTAATATTCTCTTAGTATTCTTTCACTTACAATTACTTTTTCACTGTTCTTTCATTTACAAAAACCGAAATTACATATATCATTCACAGTACTTCCCCAGAACTTCTCCACATTGTCATCCTTGAGGTAGCTCTAGCCCTTTTTTTTTTTTGAGGTTGAACTGTTCCTC
This sequence comes from Camellia granthamiana, assembly GCA_036172215.1. Lineage (NCBI taxonomy): Eukaryota > Viridiplantae > Streptophyta > Magnoliopsida > Ericales > Theaceae > Camellia > Camellia granthamiana. The sequence continues at coordinate 52,476,847 of CM069914.1, read as the reverse complement.
AATCCATGCTTTTGGATAATCATTCAAAAATTGATGCACTATTGACGCTTGGAAATTGTTAATTTCATCATCTTCCATAGAATTTGCAATAGGCTCATCTCTTATGATTTGGCGCATGATATAACATACAATAATTCCACAATCAACACTGTTAAATAAAAATCAATAGCTTGTTAGATTTAGTCAAATTTGAAAACTACCAATTCAAGCATGTAATAGTAGCGTGAAATACTTACGATGTTGGGCGTTGTTGTGGACTATCTTTCACCGAAACCAAGTTTGAAAACTTTCTTCTACCTTTTTTTCTTTTTGTTGCCCAACTTGCTATACACATATGTTATCTAACATCATTGCATAATTGTTTGGTCACGATTAAATTCAAGAATAAAATACAGCAAAAAATTACTGTTAATATGATGCAAAGCACTTACAATATTCTTTGCATCCTTAAGGTAAGCATCTTCTCTGTTGTCTCTTGGCCTTAAAGAATTGTAATGTCTCCACTCATCAAGTTCAGTGTCAAATACAAGAAGTGTCCAGTGGTAGGGTTTTTCTTCCTTTTTGTTCCCATTGGAATTCATGCAAAAATGAAGGTATCTATATCCACTCAAATCTTGTGCAAGGACTTCATCAATTAAATGATTTCTCAGCTCCCCATAACCCCATTTCACTAAAGACTGCATTTAATCATATAAGAGACACTGATATGTTACACTAAACCACAGTAAAAATTTATCAATTCAAACTAAATACAAATTGATGGCTTACCCAACAAAGGCTAGAGAAAAAGAATGATTTATTCTTTTCTGGCTTCTTGACTTGTTGCTCAATCTCAAGCATTTCTATGAAGCTGTCAATCACCTACAAAAACAAAAATCAATTAAATATATGTTAATAAAATGAACTATTTTTAGTTATTGAAGTGAACACTAGTCATTGAAACTTGTATGGCCACTTATATTATTTGCAGTATCACCATCTCTCAGAATTGCATCCACATCATGCAATGTAACATACACTCCATGTCTTGTGCCGGACCATATGATTGCACTAGTCATAAGGTAAAAAAAATGTTGATTAACACGTTGCAGTTTGATAACAGTAAAAATCTGTTGTTTGATAAAATTAACATGGTCTTACTCTGTGGTTTCCAAATCGTAAATCTTGTTCAGTAGACACTTATCATTCTCATCAAGCAATTTGTATATTGCAGCCTTATCTGGAAACAAAACCCTTTCAGCTGGCTTTGCTTGGCTTAGAGGCAAGTTTTCAACACAAATGACTTCTTTTGACATCACTTCAATTCCTTGTTTTGTCGTCTTTTTTTTCTTTCCTTCTCTTGGCTCACATTCAAAATCAGACATCTCTTTTTTCTTCCTCGCCTTGATTTTGATTTTCCTGACCATGGATGTTTGCAATTGCTCTACGACTCCGGGTGTTTCTTCCAATGTACTTTGAATCCCAAAGTTTTGCTCTTGTTCTACTTCTTTAGCATGTGGCATTTCTTTAGAAGATAAACCTTGGGTAGCCGCATGAACTGCATTTTCTTCAATCTGTTCAACCAATTGTTTATTTTCAGATTCAAGTACTTCAATCTCCTTTCTCAGTTTCTCCATTTCTTTCTCTGTGTTGCTCATCTTTTCCATCATTTCTTTTGTTTTTGCCTCTTGCTCCTCTTCTATTTTTTGCATTGTTTCCCTTATTTTCTTCACTTCTTCAACCAACGCCAGATTCTCACTTTTCAGCCTCTTGTTTTCCTTTTGAAGATCAATGAAGTTCTTCAAGGGTTAATCATCTCCTGAAATTTCAGCTACATCATCTTCTTCTTCTTCAGTATCCAACTTTTCCTCCATGTCCAATGCATCTTCTTCAGTCTCCAAATTTTCCTCTATGTCCAAAGCATCTTCTTCATTATCATTGCAAATGAGTTCCATTTCTACTCTGGAAATGGGCTTCAGTTCATTGTCATTTACCTGCAATTCAAAAATAGAAAAAGAAAAGAAGCCAGCAATTAAGCAAACTTTAACCACTAGAGTAAAATTTTACTCTGTTTCAAAGTAAAAGTTTACTCTGACTGTAAGTAACATTTTACTCTGATTTAAAGTAAACTTTTACTCTGTTCAAGAGTAAGTAAAATTTTACTCTGACTGTAAGTAAAATTTTACTCTGATTTAAAGTAAAAGTTTACTCTGATTTAAAGTAAACTTTTACTCTGTTCAAGAGTAAGTAAAATTTTACTCTGACTGTAAGTAAAATTTTACTCTGATTTAAAGTAAACTTTTACTCTGTCCAAGACTAAGTAAAATTTTACTCTGACTGTAAGAAAAAGTTTACTCTGATTTAAAGTAAAAGTTTACTCTGATTTCAAGTAAACTTTTACTCTATTCAAGAGTAAGTAAAATTTTACTCTGACTGTAAGTAAAATTTTACTCTGATTTAAAGTAAACTTTTACTCTGATTTAAAGTAAACTTTTACTCTGTTCAAGAGTAAGTAAAATTTTGCTACGTTTCAAAGTAAAAGTTTACTCTGACTGTAACTAAATCTGTTCAAGAGTAAGATTTTATTATGTAAGTATAATTTTAAGCAAAGTGCACCAGTAAGGCTGAGTTTGGAAAGATGATACCTCTTCGGGCTTTAGTGTTTGCAATGACCTCTTCATTAGCTTTTTCCTCAATGTTGATAAGTCCCATCGAAGAAGCCTTGGACACAAATTTTTTCCTTCAGGTTGAATGAGGGTAGTATGCTCGCATAACCAATACTATAGAATAAAAAATCGAAATTAGTTAAATTTTCTAAAGATAGATTGCATAATATTTCAAGTAGTTCAATATACTTACCAACAGAAGAAGTACACATCCAGTGACATTTTCAGGACTTCCTAATGAAGAATGGATTGAAGTAGTCAACGTGGATGCAACTGCAGTCGACCATGCATACGAATTCATCATTTCCAAATCTTCGACAAGGGCAACAAAGGCCCATCCAACTGTTAGACCAGTTGTTGGTAATAGCAAAGTCGCCACAACAAATAGACACATTATGCGTGCAACATCCTCAATATCAACTCTCGTTGTGCCTTCAAGCGCATCTCCTAACGCCTCTCGCAAATTCTTTACAGATATTCTTGACAAATTACGAAACCTTCTCTACACAAAAGCTGATTCTTGTTTCTTCCCATATGACACATCTACTTTTTTCGTTCCCGATTTTATCCCAAAAATCAAGGTAACGTCACTGTCCCGTATGTCACATGTTTTCCCTCCAAGCTTAAATCCCTTTGCATGAAAGTCATAACATTTGATCACATCCATGATATTATCATCAACTTTCTTGAACTTCTGTAACTCCAAATCATCTTTCTTCCAAAAACATTTGAACAACATCCCAAAAGGCGTTCTCTCAAGGGTAGTAATGTGTCTTTTAGTGAACCTTGTGTCTCGCATTACGTTTATCAATGAAACAATATTTGACCTATATTGTTTCATATAGTTCTCCCTCTCCCGTACTCCATGTATAATATTCAACTTTGAAGGACTTTCTTTACTATTTTTGCTCCCTTTTTTAGGGACTTTCTTCTTTTGTAAAACAGTTGGTGGAACTTCAAAATCATCATCATGATCATCACCAAATTTGCTTCTTGTGACAACCATTTTCAAACACAAAAAAGTTCCCCTATATCAACATTGTAACATTTTACTTTAGACAACAATATCACAAAACAAATAAGCACTAAACAAAATGCACAAGCATTGTAATGAGACAGTAAAATTTTACTCTATTTGGCAAAAGAAAATTTTACTCTGATTGGACGTAAAATTTTACTCTGATTGGAAGTAAAATTTTACTCTGAAAAATTCATGAAGCAAGTATATTTGAAAGCATTGAAATGGCAGGACAAAAATACTACAAAAATCAAAGCGTAATGAGCAAAGGCTAGAGTAAAAGTAAAATTTTACTCTGTAATAAGTAAAATTTTACTCTCATTATAAGTAAAATTTTACTCTGTAATAAGTAAAATTTTACTCTCATTATAAGTAAAATTTTACTCTGTAAAAGTAAAATTTTACTCTGTAATAAGTAAAATTTTACTCTCATTATAAGTAAAATTTTACTCTGTAATAAGTAAAATTTTACTCTCATTATAAGTAAAATTTTACTCTGATTGGAAGTAAAATTTTACTCTGAGAAATTCATGAAGCAAATGAATTTGAAAGCATTGAAATGGAAGGACGAAAACACTACAGAAATCAAAGCGTAATGAGCAAAGGCTAGAGTTAAAGTAAAATTTTACTCTGTAATAAGTAAAATTTTACTCTGATTGGAAGTAAAATTTTCCTCTGAAAAATTCATGAAACAAGTGAATTTGAAAGCATTGAAATGGCAGGACCAAAACACTACAGAAATTAAAGCGTAATGAGCAAAAGGCTATAGTTAAAGTAAAAGTTTACTCTGTAATAAGTAAAATTTTACTCTCATTATAAGTAAAAGTTTACTCTAGTTTTGGAAGTAAAATTTTACTCTGATTGGAAGTAAAATTTTACTCTGAAAAATTCATGAAGCAAGTGAATTTGAAAGCATTGAAATGGCAGGACCAAAACACTACAGAAATTAAAGTGTAATGAGCAAAAGGCTATAGTTAAAGTAAAAGTTTACTCTGTAATAAGTAAAATTTTACTCTCATTATAAGTAAAAGTTTACTCTGGTTTTGGAAGTAAAATTTTACTCTGATTGGAAGTAAAATTTTACTCTGAAAAATTCATGAAGCAAGTGAATTTGAAAGCATTGAAATGGCAGGACCAAAACACTACAGAAATTAAAACGTAATGAGCAAAAAGCTATAGTTAAAGTAAAATTTTTTACTCTCTAAGAAGTAAAATTTTACTCTCACTTGAGAGTAAAATTTTACTCTGGTTGTAAGTAAAATTTTACTCTGAAAAATTCATGAAGCAAGTGAATTTCAAAGCATTGAAATTGCAGGACCAAAACACTACAGAAATCAAAGCGTAGAGTTAAAGTAAAATTTTACTCTGTAATTCCGAAATACCTAAATTAGTTTTCAAACCAATTTTTAAACCTTAACATCCTCACATGATTTAGTAATTAACAGATGATCCTTAGTGCAACTAAAAATCCCCAAATTCCACTCACCCAACGTAATCTCATGCACCACTCCCAAAATGAAAACAAACCTAGACAGACTTCATAATATCGAAAAACTAGCAGAAAGAGGAAAAAATCACCTATAAAATGTGTGTCCAAGAGAGAGAGAGTAAAGCGTTGCTAGGGTTTCAATCGACGAAACTGTAACGAAGTAGCTCCACAAAGCGAGAGTAATGAGACTCAGAGAAGGGTTTAAAAGAGAGAGTAAAGCCTAATGTCGAGTTCGTTGCTAGGGTTTCAATCGAAGAAACTGTAACGAAGTAGCTACAAACAGCGAGAGTAATGAGACAGAGAAGCGTTTCAATCGAAGAAACTATAACGAACTAGCTACAGAGAGCGAGAGTAATGAGACAGATAAGGGTTTCAATCGTTCCTACTGTTTTCGAATGATGATATTCAGAAGAGATGAGGGTTTTGAATCGATGAAACAGAGGGAGCGGAGAGAAACGGTGCAATTGTTTCGTATTTCCAACCTTATATGGATGGGCATTTCAGTCAAATCATGCTATTTTTTTAATTGAGGGACTTTTGGGGCCATTGTTTTCATCCGTGGGCTTTGCACAAAAGAGGCCTCATGGAAGGGGGTTTTCACCTAAAATCCCAAAAAAAAAAAAACCTTAAAATTATAGGGCATAATCTCGGTCCATTGGGCTAATTAGCTTGTCGGCCTATGAAAAGGGCCCTTCCATGAGCCCATCTAGCCAAGCCCATTGGGTGCCTGCCTAACAAAAAAATTCTCCCAAACATTATCACTATGTGCTTTATCTTGTAAATCCATTGTTGTAAATTGTGTTAGATCTTCAATTTGTGAAATGATTAAGGGGGGAAAAAATGAAAATGAAAAAGTGAATGAAATAAAAGTTGAATTTTTTTTCTTTCTTCACAAATCATTCTTAAAAATCATAATTCAATCATGTTTTAAATCTTAATCTTATGTAGAGTCGACTTTGACCCAAGGCAACAAATTTTGATAAATTTTAGGCCTTCCAATAATTTTAATTCTTGTAGTAGGTTTAAAAATAAAGGTCCAAACCAACTCATCATGTTTTTGGTAACGTTTTTGTTATTAAAAACTATCATATGAACTTGTTTAGTAACTTTTTGAGTTTATAAATAAGTTCTCCCAAATTAAAAACTAAGGTAAAAACTATAAAATTCAAAAAAAGTGTTTACATTTGTTTATAAATTGATATAAACAAGTAAAGGAAGTAGAAGGAAATACAAAAGAAAAGTGAAAGGGATGGGTGCGTTTAAACCCTAGAACTTTATTTTAAAGTAAAAGCAGAAGAAAATAATTTATTTTTATTATTTTTTTTCCAAACCAAACGCATTTACAGTTTTTCTTTTTTCTAAAAGTAAAGAAAAACTAGTTTACAATTTTTTATAAACATAAACGAAAAACGTAAACGTTGCCAAACGTCACCTAAATTAAAGGTTTTTAGAGTATCTCTAACTTTTTATTTCTATTTAATTTGATTATAGATTTGAGTAAAAAAAACTTGATTTGATATGAATTACTCAAACTATCAAATTTTCATGAAAATATTTCTAAAAATTCTCTTCATATCCCAATTTTTCTTTTCATTAAATTCAAATTTGATGAATTCTAAATTTGATTAAAAAAATGTTTATCTCTTAAAGACAAAATCAATATATATATTTATATGACTCATATTACATTAATTTTGAATTTACAATATACACCTTTAGAATAAAAAATACATGGATCCTAACAAAAACAATTTGTTTCTCAAACTATGGCCCAAATGATCTTCATTTCCATTTTTAAATCACAATCAAAATTATAAAAAATTATTTTCAAGTAAATCTTCAATCACACTCAAAATCACAAGTAACAGCTCCCAACCTGATTTAACACAAAAGGAACCTTCACCACACTTTAATGAATGCAAATTGGGTTGTAAAGAGGATGAGTTGTTTATTCTTTTTTAGCATCTCCAATGCTAAAATGTGGTCAAAATCAAATTTTAATAATCTCATAAGTAAGATCGTTCGCAGATCGGATTAGGCTGGGTGGCCTCTCATCTGTCATTTATCTGTGCTTAGGCGGAATGGAAAAAATCAATTTACATCTGTCCACTTAGTTAGCGGATGTGATTTGAGCGGACCGTACTGGTTGGAGAGTAGATGCGAATTAGTTGGGTGGATTGGAGCTTTATTATTTTGAGCCTTTTTCCGAATTATTTTCCAATAATTTTTTTACTATTTTGCATCCAAAAGTTTTGATTGTTCGTTTTTTATAATAATAAAAATATTATCAACTTTCATATTTTATAAATAAAAAATATAATTATTAAATAAAATGTTATTTTTTTAACATATAATTCCTAAATAAAAAGTTTTTTGTTTTTTTAACACACAAAGCATAAAAAAGCATAATTTTATTTTCTTATGAATGTTGGCGGATCAGATCGGGTCGGGTGGTCTCTCATCCGCTATCCGTCCAAACTTTGGCAAATTGGTCGTTCGCTCTAAACACTGAAACCATCCATTGTATGGCAAATTGGGTTCGGGCCATTCGATTTTGACGGATAACAGATACTTGCCTATCTCATAGTATGAAAATGTCAAATTTTAACAACATTGCTCAAATAATATATTAGTCATTTAAGAATTGTTTAGGATAATCTAAATAAGTATATTTTTAAATTTTTTATGAAAATCTGTGCAATGTGGGTGATGTGGCCTAAATAAGAAGTGATATGACTCAAATAAACAAAAAAGATGATCTAAAGTAAAAATTGAAATGTTATTTGCGGGCCTCTTTATAAAATTAAAAACTCAAATTTTATTTTGTTAGAAGGCTCAAATCTTGACTTCTTTTTTTCTTCGTTATTTTTTCTAAAAAGATGATAAAGTTATTGTACCAAAAAATAAAAAAAAAACCAAACAAATAATAAAGATAAAATTATGTTCACGTAGAAACCAAAAAAATAATAATAAGGGTAAATTAAATATACCCTTAATATTTGCTTAAAATAGGAATTGCTCTCTATAGTTTTGGAAATTAGAAATATTTATTTTATTTAACAGAATTAACAGAAAAAATAAAATTTTTAACTACTCTCCTATACAATAATAAAATTATCAAAATTGTTAATTGGAATAAATTTATGACATAATTAAAAACTGTTAATTAATTTAATGATTTATTAATAAAAAAATATTTATTATGTAATAATTAGAAATTTAAAGAGTAAAATATAATTTCTAGAAGTAGATAATTTGTATTAGGGGTGGCCATTTGTCGGGCGGGTTGACACTATATAATAAGAGGCTTTGTATTTGCCCCCAGCCCCGGCCCGGCCCGACCCTATCATCGGGCCTTTATTTTTGCCCAAGCCCAACTCAAAAATTAATTATAAATCTCAAACTCAACTATCGGGTTATATGTTAAAAAAAATAAAATATTTATAATTAAATTTAATCATACATTATATTTTTGAAATAAATATACTAACATCATTAAAAATTGAAAGATTTTGTGTATAAATTAAAAGATTTCTTAAATAAATTCAATCAAATATCATTATAAATGTGAGTTTTAATAAAATCAACAAAGATAAAGTTTAGATATCCAACAAAAATTATATTTTAATATACTATAATTGATTAATTAATTAATTTAATAACAGATTTGTCATTTTACGTTGGGCTGAGTTGAAAGTATAAATTCCAAACCCAACTCATTAATATATTAGGTTAAAAAAGTTGACCCAACTTGATCCTATGGATTAAAACAACCTTCCCAAACTCCAAAAAAATAAAGCCACGCTGGATGGGTTAACGGATCAATATCCACCCCTAATTCATATTTTAAGTATATATGTAGGGATTTTTATTGATAAATCTCATTTAGAAGCGTTCTAACCTAAGAAATCTATGAAGGAATTTTTTAACTCACTTAGTTTCATGTGTTTATACTTTTATTCCATAAAATCCTTTTTTTTTATTTAAATTATTTTCTTAGACTCTTATGCCCTTATATTCAATATTGATATTTAGGGTTGGTTTGGGGTGTCCTAAAAAAGTGCACTTTTTGTCTTTTTACGAAAAGATGTGCAGAAAAGTAGAGAGGTGATGTAACGGAAAAAAGATAAAAAGATAAAAAGATGGATTATATAGGTTATGCCAAACAAGGCCCTTAGGAGGAGGAGAGAGAAGGGAAAAGACCAAGGCATAGAAAATTTCATACACAAATTAAATAACATTGATGTTATTATTTTATATTATTATATAATGTGAATATATTTTTAATTGACAACATATTAAAAATAATGTGAATATTCTCTCTCATCTGATGCGAATATATTTTTAATTGACAACACATTAAAAATAATGTGAACATTCTCTCTTATCTGATGTGAACGTTCACAACATCTTTCTGAAAAATTTTCTCTCATCTAATGTAATGATATAAACGTTCACAACACGTGAACCTTCTTATTTTTAATTGATAACACATTAAAAATAACGTTCATTATATTTTTAATTGACAACACATTCTTATTCACAACATGTAGTGATATAAACATTCACAACATGTAAACATTCTCTCTCATCTAATGTAGTGATGTGAACGTTCACATTCGTATGCTTTAGTATAAATATTCATATTATGTAATTAGCAACACAATGATAAAAATCCATTTCAAATTAATGTGAATATAATGATATGAATATTCTTTTCATTTACATGATGTGAATATTCACATCATGTAATTGACAACACAATGACAAAAATTTATTTCAAATTAATATGAATATAATGACAACATCTTAATATATGGGAGTTACTAAAATATAATGACAATCAACATTAAATATCAACATTAATAGGGGTACGAGAGATTAAGGGTATTTTGGTTATCTTACCTCAAATAGTACCTAATAAAATAATCAAAAAAATATAAGTTGAATGAAATAAAATTCTTAAAAAGAAATTTATCAAAAAAGCTTCCATATATGTATTTGTAATTTATCTTAATAAATAAATACTAAATAAAAGACCACTTTGTGTCACAACCATACCTGTCAACGTTTGCGAATTTAAGTATTTTAATTAAAATTTTAATTGTTTAATTATTTTAACATGATTAATCTTATCAACTATTTTAATTTATTTTATTTTTATTAACTATTTTGGTATCTATATATATGGCCATATCCAAACCTGGCCCATTCTTCACCTAGCCCTCGCATTTCTATTATTTTTATCTCTATCCCCTTTTCCTCCGTTTGGCGTCGTCTCCTTCTCTCAGATTCTCTCTCTCTCTCTCTCTCTCTCTCTACTTTGATCAGATCGATCTCTAAACGATCCATCAGAGTCAAAATTGTATAGTCACCATGACGCTTGGCTCGGGAGGATCGAGTGTCGTGGGTCAGTCTTCGAACCCAATTTGATTCTTCTTCGATTTCGATTTGCTTCTTTGATTTTACTATTTTTTTTCTCATTTATCCAGCACTTTTGTTCATGGGTTTGTTTGATTTAATCGTTTCAATTCATTTTTCCCGTAGATGTAGTTGTTGGTATGTGTATTCGAGTGATTGTCTGGTGGAATTTGGATGGGGCTTGTGCTGAGATTTATTATGTCTTGGTTAAATTAATCAATTTTAGTGCTAAATCTGATTCTCTGATCATTTCTTTTGTTGTTTTATTTGTGTTTACTGTTTAGTTACTTCTTTATTTTTGGTTCTTCAACTTTAATTTGTTGTAAATTACTGTCTATTTGGTCTATTTTCTGGATTCTAATTTGTTCTTTCAGTTGTGCTATTGATGTCTAGTAATGGGTATGCTGCTTTGTTGTTGTGACATTCATTTCCAAGATTGTTTCTTGTAGTGATGGATTTATGTTCATGGCAATTAGGTCAAAGGTTTAATTTGATTAACGTTGTTCTATTGAAATAGACATTTGAATGGTGTGGGTCTCTTTTCTTTTCTTTTTTTCAATGTTTGGTGTTTCTTTGATATTGTTTGCTTCTGTTCTCATTCCTCCAGGGGATACTTTAGTTTCCATGACCAAGTGGTTCATTCAAATCATCAAATGCATTTTGTGTATTGGTCAATGGATGATATTAATTACTACACATTGAAGGTGGCCTTTGTGAGTGTTTGTTGTTTTACTCGACTTGGGAGTTAGATTAATAATTACAATATCTTATTTAGTTTTGTATGTTTTCCACCTTATTTGAGTATGTAGTTTATAAGCAAGTATGAAAGGGCACAAACACATGCAACGTGTCCCTTCATACCTCAAGACTCTCTCAACTCTTTATGCCATTTGGAAGTTTAATTTTCCATTGCTTGATGGTTTTAGTTTTGTTGGTTGGGTTTAATGTTGGTTCCAGGCCCATCAATACGTTCTGTTAGATTTTTGCTTGGGGATACTAATTTTATAGACCACTTATGTGCATTGTTTTGCCTTAGCTCTTTTGATGAAGCCCTAGTGCAACAATCATGCTGTAAATTGTTAACCTTTACACACACTCTCTCTCTAGAAATTGTTATCGTGAATTTATGGATTGTCCTCGTGTGAATGTCCAGTTAAAGCAATGAGTTTCATTTATTATTATTAATTCTTTTAGACTAGTCTGAGTTTCTTGGCATTATCGATCTATTACTTGTTTTTCAAGATAATATGTACTTCATGTGTGCCTTCCAAGTTCCAACTTAATCATTTTCATGGATTAGTTCATCTCTTCATCGGGAAGTGGCACTTGCATTTGGTGTACTTTTTGGGATGCTATCTAACTTGGATATCTTTCCTTCATCTTGTTAGAGTTTTGGGGGGAAATTAAGATGGCTGTGCAAATGTTCTATCCTATCTCCCTGTAGTTCATTTAGAAGGAAGAAAATGATACCAATGTGAAATAAGAATCTATTACGGATTGAAAATTTCACTTATTCCTCACGTGGCTTTGGCCACTAAAGCTTGTAGAGGAATTCCTTCTTTTTTTTTGTGTGCGCGCGCGCGCACGAGCGTGTGTATGTGTGCGTGTGTGACATAAAGAGCAGCTTGGTGCATGAGGGTCCTACCACTGTGTAGTGTGAAGCATCAGATGTGTAGCCTTACCCTCATGTTGCAGAGGCTGCTTTTGTATTTCGAACCTGTAATGCCCAAATTGCAGTGGAGCAGTAACCTTACTGCTTCACCAAGGCCACCCTTAATTCCCCTTACTTTGATGAAAGCACAATTGAAAGAGTTGCCTTTTGTTTCAAGTTGGAGCTCTCATACTGGTGCTTTTTTTCATTCTCTGGGAGGTTATCTTAAAATTTTCCTTTTATCTCTTCCTCTTCCCCCACCCCCTCCCCCTCCCTCTCTTCTCTCTCACTTAAAATGTTTTGCTCTATCTCTCTCTCTCTCTCTCTCTCTCTCTCTCTCTCTCTCACACACACACACACACACACATTCTTTTCATTTGTGTGAGGTGCAAACAAAAAAATTATTTGATGCGGTGCTCTTATTCTCTGCATTGGTTATGTACAATACAACAGTCATTCTTGGTTTGTTTTGAGTTGTTGCTGTTGCTGATATCTAGTCAATGAAATTGGAAGAGAATATTGTGAAGCTATTATGTGGAACATGTTTCCTCTCAAAGTTTGTAATATTGTTTTTAGGTGACCTTGGTTTTGCTAGAACTTGGAAATGAAAACAGATTATGATATAAAGACCAGAGAGTGCAAAAGAGAGGAGGGTGAGCAAATCCAAGTGAAGTTTACATCTCACATATGCAGCAAATATTTGTGTACCCCAAAACTTAGTTCAATTTAGGATTAAGGTGCCTTTGTTATATTTTGTTCTTTTTCATTAACAAAATTTTGTTGTAGTTCCCAAACATCCTTTGTCATTTGTACAAGTAATAAAATATCAATAAAAAGAAAAATTGTAACCTTCAAAATATGAATATATATTAAGAGATATATCACAGAATATTGACATCAATTCAGATAAATTAGAAATTATTAAAATATCATGAATAATATTCATGTATTGTGGTCTTGAAAGTATGTATATATGGATGAACATATTGTGGATATTTTATTTCATCTTTTCATGGCATGATTAATCGCAATGCTAATATTGAACACCTCCTCTTTGTCTCATGTAAATTTACACAATTGGTTACTGATAAAAAAAAAGAAGAAGTAAATTTAACCAATTGGTTCTTGGACAATTGGTGCATCATGACACTGCTATTGGATATAACTAGTTTTGAGGGAAAATAATTCTTTTGTTAGACTGATTTTAGAAAGATGTGGCAGTGTGGTTGAACAATGATTGACCATAGTTTGGTCTTTCATGACCAACTACAGTACAAAACACAATGTCCTAATGTACTTAAAGACTTCAGTTATATGGCTGGTTCATATGTTTGTTAAGGCTATGGATTCAATCTATTGCCCTGTGCTAGAAGGATCTTAGCTGCTCAATGTGGGGGTGGGGGAGCAAGGGCACATGGAAGAGTCTAAGGTCGGGGATGCATCTAGGGGAGTATTTACGTGTTTTATATATAAATTTATTGTAAGGAATATATATACATATATTTTGGTGAGTTGTATTGAACATGATAAATGTCTTTGGTACACTACCAGTTAAACCTTAACATAAGCATAGTATATTTATGTTTCTTTTCAGTCCCTCGAAACTTCAGATTGCTTGAGGAACTTGAACGTGGAGAAAAGGGTATTGGAGATGGTACTGTGAGTTATGGAATGGATGATGGAGATGACATCTACATGCGTTCATGGACAGGCACCATTATTGGGCCGCATAATGTAAGCAACATTTTTAAGTTCATTACGTATTCTTTTGGAACTGTCTTCTTTTATGCAGAGGCTATTTGTAAGTATATTAATGTACTATCTTTTTCTAGTCTCCAGTTTCTTCTTCTGGACTAGTGATGCTACTTGTTGATCTTTAATTTTCCTAGTTTAATCCTTTGACTGAGAATCTTTCTAGTCAAAAAGAGGGGGGAAAAAAACTATTCCCCTGTTTTGTTTACTATATAAAACATCAACATCAAGAGACGATGTTCCTTCTCAACAGCCTCCTTCCCAAACCCAAAATCAGAGTTGGATGTGGGTGCATATTAAAGAGTGTAATTTGTTTTTCAGAATGGAAGTTAATTGGCAGAATAAGGATTCATACTTTTGTTGCAGCCACAGGCTCCAGGCTTTTTTTTTTTTTTGACTCATGACTCTGATGGCATTAAAAATCATTGTTTTGAGGGAAGCACATTATGTTCTTACACGTCGGAGTTTATAACTACTTCTTTTAACAATGTGAGATATGGGTTGGCAAAAATTAGATCTGTGTGGTGAGACTAAAATACAGTTCATAGGCAAGCTGGCACACTAGTAGGTCTTGTTTTATTTGGAATGTTTTAGATGGTTGAACAGTTTTGTTACAAGCGGATTACTAATAATCTAGAATGTGTTGGTTTCAAGAATTGGGAGTCATGTCACATGCTTCCTCATATCATATTTTTTGAACTTTCTCTGATATTTTATGTCATCAAATTATGAAATGTTCACCTTAATTTTTTTAATGGAATTGAGAAACACCAATTACTTGTTCTTCTGCTTTTTTTTCTCTTCTTTCTCTTCCTTTTTTTTTTTTTTTTTTTTGTTTTTTTTGGTTTTGTAAATTTCTGTTCAAAATATTGAAGAAAATTGTGTTTTACTAAGATGTAGTGGAAGCCCATAACTGTTTGGTAACTGACAGGGCATTATTGAATTATCTGGTTATTTATCTTCTTCTTTTTTTTCTTTTTTTTTTTTGGGTAGTTGACTCTATACATTATATATCTTAAAATTGGAGTAACTTTTCTGTTTCAGTCTGTACATGAAGGTCGTATTTATCAGCTGAAGCTTTTCTGTGATAAAGATTACCCTGAGAAGCCACCAAGTGTTCGTTTCCATTCTCGGATCAACATGACTTGCGTCAACCATGAAACTGGAGTGGTATGAATGTAATCATTTTACATTTAAGTTGATATTGTGGCACTGCTATTGATTAGGTTGACTTTTTTTTCTTTTTCTTTTCTTTCTTTTCACTTTCAATGTAGGTCCCACGTAATCAATTTGTTCTGTTGTATTCTATTCTCCCATCCTTTGTATATGCATAAAAAAGTTATGAGATTATTGGTGGAATTAATCTTTGTCTTGTCATCTCCATCCTGACACCATGGTGATAATGTCTCAAAGGTTTCCATGTAACATTGGTTATAACACCATCAGACTGATATTGGTTAATACTGTTCCTATCATTATTATTGTTATCATGTCTTCTGTTTTTTCCCTGTTCTTTGTGCTGTGATTCATATTGGGCTTTAGTCTGTATTGCCCTAACTCCTGGAATGTAATTATTGCTACGTGCTACAGAAATTCTGCTGGCCTATAACCATGTCATTGAAAATGCGATTTTTTCTAAGCTCAAGTCTGGTGAAATTATTTTAGGTTTAGAAATTGGGAATGCTGAATGCCGAAGCTATTGTTTGTTATGTGCTATATATTATAGTTGACTAGGCTTTCCTTCATATTTGGGTTTTGGATTGAGAAATTAGATCATGTAGACGGATGAATTGTGTTGTGTAAATGTTGAGATTATGAACAAATTGAAAGCATAAAGTCCAGAGGTACTCTTGTTAGATTATGTTATATTAGGTTTAATTAAGATGATGATTTTATATTGAAGATTGCAGTTTATGCCTTTCTGCTGCTTTAATTGAAATGGCTGACAAGATTTGATGTCACCTGATTGATACAGGTGGAACCAAAGAAGTTTGGGATTCTGGCAAATTGGCAGCGAGAGTACACCATGGAAGATATACTGACGCAGCTGAAAAAGGAGATGGCTGCTCCGCATAATCGGAAGCTAGTCCAGCCTCCCGAAGGTACCTATTTCTAGTTGGGAGGATTCATATAGATTTCATGGACCATGTTGCATATACATGTATATGCAATATATAGTTTGTAATGCTGTGTCAGTCATGTCCAAGTAAAAAAAATATTAGGGGAAAGCCATGAAAAAGCTTTTCCTAGTCTTCTGGATCTTTGAGAACTGTGTTGCAGAGTCTGTTTGATTTAAGGGATTTCTTGTGTGCCAAACATTGAATATATGCCCTAATTAGTCTTGCAGTTCCTGTTTTCTTCTGTGTTTGAAACTTCTTTCATTTTTGGCTTATTTGTATCATTTACTTGGCAAATTGTAAAAATGTTGCCAAGAAAACCAGAGCTGTTGAAATCCTTGTATGAGTACACAGATCAGTGATAGGAGAGAAACATATTCTGGGTTGGTGCTTTGCAGTGAGCCTTCGGTAGCCCTGTTCATTAACTCTGTACAACAATCTTACTTTCACCTTTTGGTTTTTTTTGGGTAGCCCCGTTCATGAGAAAGTGAATTTGCGGATTTGATTATTGTTCTAAATACACAAATTAGAGTTCCCAGGGATATATTTTTGCAAGAATACCTTAGCAATTTGCAGACCCTGAACAAGGCTTTCCCAAGATACAAGGAGCATCTCCAATGTGCATTTCAAATTGCAGTGGGGCTTAGTCTAATATTCAAAGTGTGCGGATTTGGTTGTTGCTGCCATGATGGACACAGTTCAGAAATTGCAGTGGGGGCTTGGTAATGTTGCAACTGTAGTTTACTACTAGTATTTTGTAAGTGTGCAGCAATGGCAGTGAGCAGTCTGGATAAAAAATTAACCAATCTCTTGATGTGTAACGTTGCATTTTCTCCTCTTTTGATTTCAGAGAAATTTTTTAAAGAGACAATTATATTGGACCTATAAATGTTTTTTCCACATATTATCACTACCACTATCACTAGCCAATTATACCGGGACGAGTCGAGATACGCATAAGTTGGTCTAGACACCCACTTATCAAAAAAAAAAAAAAAAACTTTTTAAAGGATCTATGCCAAGTAGTTATTTATTTTTTGGTACATACACAAGGGGGAACCTGGTGGTTTGCGACCTTGATGAGCGCACTTCCAAGCTTGACCATAAAGTTAATTATGCTTAATATTTTTGAATTATGCTTGATATTTTTGTAGCTTCATTAAAATTGCAGTTTGTTCTCTCCAGTTTTAATTGTGATATTATACTTTTTGCACTTCAAATTGTAACGTCACTTTTATGGTGATTTGATATTAATGAAACTGATGGAAATTGACATGTAGAGTTGTGTCCCGAACCTTATCAATTTGAACTGGACATTGCTTTTCCACTTAAATGATTGACTTTTAGGGTGGTGTTAATGTCACGAACAAAAAGTTGGATCCACGCAAATTTCACTGTATGGGCAAAATTGCCCTTCAAAACACTAGATGAAAATACTCTTCTCTTCTTTTAAATTTTTTTTTTTTTTATTCCTTCTCTGTCCTCTTCCTTTCTCTTCTTTTCTTTCGTCTCCTATGTTGTCTTCTTTTCACTCTCTCTATGGGACTTGCCTTTTCTCTCTCTCTCTCTCTCTCTCTCTCTCTCTCTCTCTTTTACTCACCTTGTCTCTTTCATTTCCTCGTATTTTCTTTTTCTATTTACTCTGTTTCATTATCTTTATTGAGTCATTTCTTTGTAATACTCACCAATTATCAGATAAAGGGAAGCTTATCAGGATCTTATTCTATAGTGAGTGTCATAGTCGTTGATGTGTATTTTAATGGCACGTGTTGATAAAATTCTTGATTAATTTGTTTAGGTGATAATATATATATTATTTTTATTTTTATTTTTTTTAGAATAATGTTTTTTTTTTTTTTTTATCTGGTTTTTTCAAAACAAGTTTAGAGTGAAGGGATTGGAGACTTTTGATCCCGTGCTTGTTTGTAATTGGCATTCGATATTTGACATTCGCCTCAGGCAACTGATATCATTACACAATTTCAATTTGATAATGATGCAAGCTAGTTTATTAACTTTATATCGGAATATCTATATTTAGTTAATATACAAGGTACTCGGATTATAAGTTTAATTTTAAAATTTTTTAAACGATAGTTTTAAAGTCTATTTTTATGAGCTCAAAAGAATAATATAATTTAAAATGATTATATCATCCATATCTATTTAATTATTTGTCCATTATCTATCTTTATGTTCATGTTACGTATTTGTCTATCACTAATTTGTTATTGTCACATATTTATTTACCTATTTATTTATTTATCTGTCCACGTGTCATCTATTTGACCACTTAATAACACTAATTGTATTTTTTTTTTAGATTTCAAAAGAATTTTTTTATCAAATAAATAAGTTTCAAAAGAATTGAGTGTAATTTATCCTAATATATATATGAGTTCTGCTGGATAGCTTGAATTGTTTATGGCTCGAATGGTTCGAATCTCCTTCTCTCCCGCTGTTCATCTCTCTTTCTCTTCCTTTGTTTATCTCCCTCACTTCCTCTGTCACCTCCTTCACTCTATTCATCTCCCTCTGTCACTGTCACTTCCTTTGTTCATCTCCTCCACTCTCATCTCCTTCAAGATTTGCATCAGCAACAAATTCAGCAAAAAAATAAAAATTAAAAAACAACAATTTCAGCACGAAATAACAGCAAAATAGTAATAAAAAAACAGCAGCAATTTCAGCACCAAAACAATAGCAATTTTAACAGCAAAACATCAGCAATTTCAGCACCAAAACAATAGCAAAAACAGCAGCAAAACAACACTAAAACAGTAGTAATTTAAGCAAAAACAAGACCAAAACAACATTTTTTTTAAGCAAATCTAAGATGTGATATTTTAAGAAAAATTAGACCGATTCTCCTTCTCCGTCTCTGATATGGCCAAATCGCGGCTTCCCATTCGGCTGGCAAAGCCATCTCCGGCGTCCTCTCTTCCTCTTCCTTCTCCTCCTCCTCCTCCTCTGTTCCTCATTCTCCTCCATTTCTCTCGCTGTCACCTCACCTCTCTGATTGTTTTGGTTCTCAACATTTGAGAGAGAAACGAGAGGTGAAAGGAAGAAAAAAAAAAAATAAAGCGTCAAAACGACATCATTCAGGACAGTGAATTGTGAACTACAAAACATTATTGTATATATATATGATGAGAGATAATGCTTATGGTTGTGTAAGACAAGACAGGTAATGATATGATACACATTTTTAAAAAAGTGTTTATCATATGTAAATTATAAATGTTATAATTCAATATTATAAGAGTTACAACTAAAATAAAAGAAATAAATTAAAATCAAAATGTCACAAATAACTAAAGAACTATTAAATAATAATCAAAATAATATAATAACTAATATTATAATATATTATTATTAATAAAACAATAAATTATAACTAAAGAATATAAAAATCGTAACACCTTTTACGGGTGTAGCATAAAATTTTCCTATTCCCATCACAAGACAAGTATGATAGAGGATTGAAGATGTTGACAAGAGGGTGTGTATGTAACCACCAAATCTGCCATATATGATGATAAGAAGTTAGAGGGATACCAACTAGTGCCAGAGTTGATTCCAAACGTATATAATCAGCAACAGCTCATAGAATTACCTATATACTATATATTATAAATATATGTGTTACATATGTGGACACGACTAAAAATGAAGCAATGAAAATACAAGTTGGTTGATTGAATTATTTTAACGTTTTATGTATGAGCCCACGGTTTTCACATTTACATATGCATGAAAAATGTTATGAATCTTAAATAATTTATTAAATTTCTCACATAAGCGTGAGGCTTACACAAATTTACATGAGCGTAAATCACACACCTATATAAAAAATTTAATAAATTATTTGATATTATTAACATTACTCTATAAAAATGGTTGAGAGCACAGTAGTGCTTTAATAGCATCACTAATGATGTGACAGTAGACCTTGCCCATTGCCTATGCCTTATTTATTTTTTATTTTTTTAATATTTCTAATGTATTAATATTATTAATTACATTTTTTTAGTAATATGAATTATTGTTGTTACTCTATATGCATTATGGGTTGCAAGACACCACACAACGCAAAGTACTTAATGTGTAATAAAGGTGTTCATATTTGGGGCCGACCTAGGCCTTACCACCCAACTTCCCTCTTATTCATGTAATGACACAGCGGTATTACTAGTTAATGAACTTTTTTAATTTTCGATAAAAAATCACAATAATGTTGATCTTTTTTTTTTGTCAACCGATAAACATATATATAAGCCCAACAATTAGCTTAAAAATAATACTATATGTATTAATTAGTGTATTAATTAGTATACCAACTGATTATGTAACATAATTTTAGATGTTTTGGGTATTTGTAATTTAATTAATAAGTGGGGTCAGTAATAATGGCATAACACTTGTTGATATACTAATTGATGCATGTGACACCATCATTAAGTTAAACGGAGGGAAAACAATCAACTTAGGAAATAATTTGTAGTTCGGGGAGAAATTATGGTATTTTTGCTTTGGCCATGGCTTCTGTCCAGTCCGGGATCGGACTGGACCGTACTATTGGGTCCGTAGAGGCCCATCACGGGTCCCATTTTGATAATCTGAACCGTTCAATATGTAAAACTCGTCGAGTACTATATGCCTGTAAAAAATCACGTTAATCGGATATCGATAGCTATGTGAACAAAATAATTTTTTATCAACCGTTAATTTTTTCATCGTCCATCTTTTTTTATACAAAACTGATTTGATCACATAGCTATCGATATCCAATTAACGTGATTTTTCATAGGCATATAGTACTCGACGAGTTCTACACATTTAACGGTTCAGATTTTCAAAACGGGACCCGTGGTGGGCTCCCACGGGCCCAACAGCACGGTCCAGTCCGATCCCGGACTGGACAGAAGCCGGACCCTTTTGCTTTTAGTTGCTTTTAGGCCTATTTTAGAAAGTAGGAAAAATCTAACTTTTTTATTTTTTTAAAAAAAATTGTATAAAAAAAGTAGAGATGTGATGTGACTCAAATAAGTCAATAAACTAACTTTTTTCTTAGTTGTCAAAATTGTAAGGGTATTTTTGCTTTTAGTAAGGATTGATTCTTTAACTTTCTAAGAGGCATTTTGAAAAGTTAGAAATAAGCTAACTTCTTGCTTAACAAACTATTTTAGTAATTTTTAACTTTTTATGAAAATATATGAAGAAAAGTAAAAAAAGTGACGTGACAAGTTATAGTGACTTTTTAATTTATTAATTAAAACTGAAAGTTGTTAAACGAGAAGCAAAAAACTAGCTTGTTTGAGCGTATTTGCATTTAGAAAGATAGAAAGAAGCCAACTAGTGAAATTATCGAAATACCCTTGCTTCTTTTTGCATGGCAATTTGGAAACATTAGTGGAGGGTAAAATGGTAAAGGGTAAAATGGTAATTTAAAAAATATGCATGAGAGTAATATGGGAATTTTACAATTGACAACGAGTAACAATGAATGGATAGGCCCATATATTATATTAACCAAAGTTTGAGTTGTGTTGTATCAGATTGGCGATGTGGGATTAAGCCTTATTGAGAGGTCTAATTGAACAGAGGCTGAGAAGTCTCCCAATACCCAACTCTGATACATGTTAAAACATTCAACTCAAAATCAATTGACAATTAGTAGAAAGATTCTTACATTATATTAACTAAGTTTGGGTTAGATCAAATTGACAATGTAGGAGTAAGTCTAACATTCACAAACTAAAACTTAAAGAGAAGTTAGGAGTATCATTTTTTCAAAATAATTAATTTTTCTGAACATATTTAAATCAATTTTTATCATAAATTGTGAAAAATATTACACCAAACACTTTAAATATAAATAGGTATAAGTGCACAGAGGACTAAACACCGATGTTTATGAGGAGTGGGGCACATACCCCTTGTAAGACATTAGTATTTCATTATGTGTTTGGTGTTTATGTTTAGCTTATTAGTTTATTTGAATCATATCATTTATCTATTTTGTTTACATATCTTTTTATAAAGTAAAAAAAGTCAGCTTATAAGTGTCCGTTTGGGAAGGGCTCAAGTGGCTCATGAGCCACAAAAGACAAAACAGGCTCATGAGCCACAACAGACAAAATATCACATCCAACCCCATAATCATTACACTCTTCTCTCACAAAAAAAGTCAAAAAAGCCAAAAAGCCAAGAGCCCTTCCCAAACTAAGCTTTTGAGCCCAGGCTCATATAGTCAAAAAAGCCAAAAAGCCAAAGAGCCAGCCCACTTCCCAAACGGAAGTTATATTCAAAATAACCCTTAATAGGTTTAAAGATGATGACTTGTTATTTGATTCAAGTAATATTTTATGATCATATTGTGAATATTAGGAAGTTTCTTAATTGAACCGAACTGCCTTATGCATTTTACTAGTCCAGTTTGGTTTCATTCCAAAATTTTCACAATTTGATTTTGTTCTAAATTTTATAAAATAGTTAGTTGTGGTTTTGATTATTGGATTATACATTTTCAATCAACCTAAACCGAATTACACTCACTCCAAATATTATGCCTATAGATGTAAAGCTAATAACCGACTCCAAAAATAATTATGTTCCTACATATAAAATAGTGAGGCTATGTTCAGCCAAAATTATTTTTGCAATTGATTCTATGTGTGATGAGTTAGTAAAATTATGACTATTGCATATTACATAGTAATAAATTGTTCAAAATTAGTTATAAAAGTTAATGAGTTTTAAAATATATTTAATTTTAAATAACTACATAATAAGTCGATATTAAACACTTTTTTAATAAATCAAACATGAGTTAAACTTGAGAGTAATTTGATTTGTTAAAGTATATATATATTTATCATGCTCAATAATAAATTATTATACAAACTTTTAAGTATATTTAGAATTATTTTGATAATTAATTTTTTAAATTTTTAAGAAAATATATAAAAAAGGAGGGAAAAATTAATTAATTTTTTTGGTATTCTTTTTGAGTAAAATAATAAGTTGCCAAAATAGACCTTACATTTAACTACGTTCCGTTTGTTTGGGCGAAAAATATTTTTAATTAGAAAACATTTTCTACAAAAAAAAAAATTCATAAAATATTTTTTAGAGAAAATATTTTTCTATATTTGGTTGTGGAGATGGTGAAACGAAGGTGAAGGTTAAGGTGGAGGTGGTGGCATGGTGGTGGGGCAACAGTGGCAGTGATAGTGACAATGATGGTGGCTGTAATAATGGTGGAGGAAGTGAGAGTGATAGCGGTAGTGTGCTGACATTAGTAAGACTTTAGTTTGGAAAATATTTTTTGTTTTTTAATATAAATTTGTTTTTTGTTAAACATGACAAATGTTTTCTATTAATTTTCATTTTTTATTGTACCAAATACTAAAAAAATATATAAATTATTTTCCAAAAAAATGATTTTCCCCAAAACGAACCCAGCGTAATTTATATAACAAAACAATTTCAAATCAACTTTTAATAAATCAAACTTAAATAATTAATTAATGATCCCACTAATAAATGACTCAAGACACACAAAAGAAAATTCAAAATTCAAAATCGTTTTTATTAATTTTATAAGGAAAATTACCCATGAGAGGTAAGTTGAGGAAATTATTACACATGTATAAAAAAAAGTTTATGATCTTAAATATTAATATTGATAAAGTTTATCATTAATTTATAATTATTTTTAAATTTTTACTTTGATTTAAAATGTAATAGTACTACAAATTCAAACTGAACTATTCAGAAATTATTAGAATTATTATATTGTAGTTCGGATGTATTTTACACATAAATCTCAGATTTAGAAAGGGTGTTGTCATAGCACTCTTCTGTGACGCTCCAAATGAGATTTGTCTCAATTTTGTTTTGATAATCTAAATCGTTCATATTACAAGATTTATCGAGTATATCATTTATATATATATATATACAAAAAATGAGATTAATCGGATATAGATAGTAACATGATCGGACCCTAATTATTTTTAAGAAAATTATTAAAATTATACTAATCGCTTATTTTTTAAAAAATATAGACGTGGTATTGTTATGAATTATAGAAATTTAATTGACTTGATTTTATCTTTCTTCATAAATAATCTACTCAACAAACCTAACATTATAAATAATTCAAATTATAAAAATACATTCGAAAAACGTTCTCATAGGCTCACAACACGATATGATGACTTTATAGGCACAACACCTTCCTCAATTATCATAGACCCCACGGTGCGTTGGTTAAAAATTAATATTTTAACTGTTTTATGACTTTTTTAAAAAATTATATGTATAAAAAAAAGTAAAATCACCTAAAAAATTAAAAGATTAATAAATTCACTTTTAACCTATATGTTAAAATTTAATTCCAACCGCACAAATAATTAAGGTGAAACAATACATAGAATAACTTTTAAAAAATGTTCTCATTTTATTACACTCGAATATTTTTTTAAAAAAATCTTATCATCATTTCCAAAAACACCTTTTTAACCCACTTTTCGGACCTACTCCGGCAATGCCCAAACCGCCTGACCTCCACGTCTATTTTTCATCTCTCTATAAATACACTTCTTAGAAAACCCACTTTTCCATCTCCATCGAACCAGACCTCCTCTCTACCTCTCTCTCTAAAATCTGGATCTCACAATAACCAGATGCCATGTTCACGCCGCCGCCGCCACCACCTCCGGCCGCCACCGATAAGCCCATCGTAGTTCGGTCAGTGTGGTCGGTCAATTTCGAGTCGGAGTTTGAACTAATCCGACTCATCATCGATCTCTACCCTTTCGTCTCCATGGACACAGAGTTCCCAGGCGTGGTGGTTCGTCCCAAGAGCGGAATGAATTTCTTCCGCAATCGCAACCCCACTGCGCATTACGCGACCCTGAAAGCCAACGTCGATCTCTTGAATCTCATTCAGATCGGCCTCACTCTCTCCGATTCAGACGGTAATCTCCCCGATCTCGGCACCAACAATCGCTACATCTGGGAATTCAACTTCAAAGACTTCGATTTGGATCGCGATTTCCACGCCTCCGACTCCATCGACTTGTTGAGGCGCCAAGGCGTGGAGTTCGAGAAAAATCGCGAGTTCGGGATCGAATCGGCCAGGTTCGCCGAGTTGATGATGTCGTCTGGCCTGGTTTGTAACGAGTTGGTGAGTTGGGTGACTTTTCACAGCGCTTACGACTTCGGATACCTGGTTAAGATCCTGACTCGGAAACCCTTGCCAGAGGAGTTGAGTGAGTTTATGAGTCTGCTCAGGGTTTTTTTTGGGGCTAGGGTTTATGATGTGAAGCACTTAATGAGGTTTTGTCAGAGTTTGTATGGTGGTTTGGACCTTGTTGCGAAAACTCTTGAGGTGGAGAGAGTAGTGGGGAAGTGCCATCAAGCTGGTTCTGATAGCTTGTTGACTTGGCATGCGTTTCAGAAGATCAGAGGGGTTTACTTCTGCAAAGATGGTCCTGAGAAGTACGCCGGTGTTCTGTATGGGTTAGAGGTTTTCTGAAATCTTTGTTTTTCTTTTCTTCTTTGCTAGCATGTTGAATTTGCCTTCTCGTTTTGTACAATCAATCAATGGCTTAATATCAAAACTAGTGCAGACAGATATCATTTCTTCTTCAATTCAATTGGGCTTCTGAATTTCCTCTCATTATACCTCTCTCTTTATATATATATATATATATATATTCACAAATGCACACGTTCATGTTAGTTATCTAATTAAATGAAGAATGTGCTCGGTTGTTGTGGGGTTTTTTTTCTTTTTCATAATTTGTGTGTGTGTGTGTGTGTATACACTTCTGATTAAAATTTGAAAGTAGCAAGTGATTATTATTAGAGTTGTAAAGAGTATTTATGTTTAGAGTTGAAAAACTGAGTAAAATGTAAGTATATTTTATTCATATTTCATTTACCTTTTCTCTTTCTTTTTCCAAATCACTTCTCAAATCTCCCAACCAAACACAGCCTTGAGGTAATTTTTGAAAGAATGGATCTTGGGTTATGGCATGTGAGGCTTCGAGGGATTAGTTGTGATCATTGATTTGAATAGAAGATGAATGACTGGTAAAATGCTATTTCCATTGGTATTATGTCTTCCTTTTGGTATCAGGTATTCTTAGAAAAAAAAGTTTGGGGGTAGTGAATTTAAATGAAATTGGTATTTCAAAGGGTACTGGTGTTGGTTTTGGTATATCAGCAAATGAAGATGATTTTGGATTTTGGCTTACAAAGGTTCAAGGTTGTTTTGTTTTCCCCTGCCAGATGCTGCCTTTTGAGAGATTGCTTGAAACATTTTCTCAGAGCGTAAGATTAATTTAGCAGTTCTTAACTTCTGATACTGCAAAGCACTAGCTAAGATTTGAAAAGAACAGGTTTTGGGGTAGCTTTGCTTCTGTTTGTAGAATAAAGATGCTGCTAAATGCTTGTGTCTACTGAATTTGATCTTACCTTTGGTGTATAATATTATCTTTACTGTAGATGCTGATTAATACTTGTGTCAACTGGCTTTGATCTTACCTTTGGTGTATAATATTATCTTCACTGTTGATGCTGATTAATGCTTGTGTCAACTGGCTTTAATCTTACCTTTGGTGTCTAATATCATCTTCTACATGTGTTCAGCTGTTATTTAAGTGGTTGAGTTTGTTTCATACTTTTAGAATCCAGTGAGATTACATGTGAGTTATGCGTTACACATTATGCGTTACACGTTATGCATTGCACGTTATATGTCGCATATTGAAATTTATTGTCCTGTTACATGGTTGTAGTCCTCTGTTCACATCACTTTCAAAATCGTTCTTACATAAAAAGATAAGGCCATTAGGCTTGCTTATGTTGTTTTTTGTTTTTTCATCTTCAATTCTCTTTTCACTTTCCTTTTCTTGTTGACTTTTGGATGTAAACAATAATTAGTGTAAGACTTAGTGTATGCATTCATCTGCGTATGGATGCTTAAACCAATTCATCCACAGTGGAAGATTGTGCACTTTGAGCTGGTCATTATTCTATTTCCTTACCAAGAGCATGAGCTTGGAAAAGGAAGAAAACAATCGAAGCTCATCACTCTAGATTGATGAGAGACATTCATGGTAAGGATTGCAAACAACCAAAGGGTTCCATTGTAAAGCTGAAATGAAGATTCCTGAAAGTTAAAAAAGGAAAAAAAAAACCATGAATTGGCAAAAATTGAAACAAGTTCAAGAAATCCTACGTATTTTTTTATCAGCAAAAAAATAGATTTTATTAATGATGAAGGAGAGATACAAAGACAAGAAATCCTCTTACAAGCAAATGAAAAGGAAAACCACTAACAGGCATATAACAAAGAGAAAAAAATTAAGATTCATAAACATCTTTTCAGTCTTTGGATCTCAAAAAGAGCTGAACTCCTTGTTGAATGAAGGAGAGATGTAAGCCCAAAACGAAGCCAATTGACACACTTTATCTCATAATAAATTCAAATATGCCATCTTATCCTCAAGGATCTTTGCATTCCTTTTTCACCAAATATCCCAAAGATGCAAGGTTGTTAAAATCGAGATCCTAAGTAGGATCGGTGAGAGGGTCTGGTGTATCGGATCGTAAGATCGGATCGAGGATCGTAAGATCCTACTTTCTATTAAAAAAAAAGATAAAAATTAAAATTAAAATGATATATATTAAAAATAAGGTGAAAAATCATAAAATTTACGATCCTACTTGCGATCTTACCTACGATCTTATACGATCCTACACGATTCCATGCGATCCTACACGATGCTACTTGCGATCCTGTTGTAAACATCGATCCTACAACGATCTTGATCGTTTTGGCAAAGTAGGATCGTACGATCCTACGATCCGGATCGCGATTTTAACAACCATGCAAAGATGGCAAAAAGAGCCTAGTGCCAAAATGTTTTTGGTTTCTTATTACCACCAAGGCCTGGAAAATCAGTGAACTACATTTGATCACTAGCACCCTGGAGCCACCCAAAATGACCTCAAATGAAATAATCAATGCCATAGGCTCAATACCGTGAGAAATGCAAAAATAAGTGATTTGCTGATTCACCATTCTCCCTGCACATAATGGACTATTGAGGACAAAGAAGGTAGGAATGGCAACAAGGCGGGGCCGGGGATCGCCCTCCCCGTCCCCGATCCCCAAAGCTACAAAATTCTCCGTCCCCGTCTCCGTCCCCGATCCCCGACGGGGAATCATTCCCGCCCCCGCCCCCGCCCCTTAACGGGGATTGGGTTTCTCCGACCTTGAAAAATCCCCGCAGCTCTCTCTCTCTCTCTCTCTCTCTCTCTCTGTATTTAGCTTTCTCTCTCAATAATAAATCATCAACAACATCATCAACAGCAACATCATCAACAAACAAAAAAAAGAAAAAAAGAAATAAATACAGATAGAGACACATACATGTATACATACACACAGTAACACAGAGACATACATGTAACACACAGATCTGAGATGTGAGATGTAAGAACAAGGAAGTCGACGGTGGTGGGATCTGTTCAGATCTGCCGTGGAGGAAACCGAAGCCGGAGTATGAAGGCTCGGCGGTGGCACGGAGGAGGTGACGGAGGAGGAGGAGGAGGCGAGGGTGTGCGTACTGCCGCGGAGGAGGAGACGACGCTGTCGCCACTGCGGAGAGAAGAGTGAGTGAGAGAGAGTCGTCACCACTGTGGAGAGAAGAGAGTGAGAGAGAGCTATCGCCGACTGCAGAGAGCAGAGTGAGTGAGAGAGAGTTGCTTGCGAAGAGAAGAGAGAGTGAGAGAGAGTAGAGGGAAGAAAGAGAGAGACAGACCAGAGGAGAAAACAAACATACGGGGGGTTATATATATATGAATGAATAGAAGGATATTATGGTAATTTCATTTCGGGGAGAATCGGGGACGGAGCTGTGAAAGCTATCCCCGTCCCCGGCCCGAAACTAATCGGGGATTCAATTTCAAATACCATCCCTGGCCCGTGAGGAGTATTTTTTGGAGAAAAACCGCTCTTATCGGGCCAGGTCCCTGTCGGGCCGGTTTTAAATTGCCATCCCTAAAAGAAGGTGATGAGGTCTCCTCTTCCGAAAGATACCATTAGTCATTATGTCTTCATGGGCCAAAGACCACATAAAATTTCACTTTAATAGGCACCACTGTTTTTCAAATCTTCTTGTGGAATGGAATTTGAAACAAATTTTGAAGTTTGGGAAAATACTACTGCTATATCTGAGAGATACAATGAGATGGAGGATGAGAAGCAAGCAATCAGACCCCATTGCAAGTATGCTGAAGAAGTTTACAAATTCAAGCTTGGCCTAGTAGTTATTTGTTGTCTTGAGTTTGCACCTAAAGTCTTGCAATTTTTTTTTTTTAATATTTTATTTTAAACTTTGACCTGCTTCGATTCTCTACTACTTGAAGTCGGTTAGCACCACTTGCTAAGGCAATAATTTTTTCTGAAGCCTAGTATAGTTGTAGTAGGTTGGTAGCTCCAAAGTTATAAGGGTATGATGGCATGTTAGGTATTATGAAGGAATAACATCTCCACATCAAAGGTGAAACTTAAAAATTATGATATCACAAGACATGTTAGGATGCTCACTATTAACAAGATTTAATGTTTTATGGGCATTTTTCCTTAAAACAAAGTTCTTAGCAATTAAAATTATCATATACTCAGTAAAACTAGGTAAGAGCGTTACTAAAATATTAATCCACTTGTGATGAGTAACGAGCTCATGTTATGTGGTGCTTGAAAATTAGGATCAAACTGGATTCGATTAAGTAGCAGACAGGTTTGAATGAGTTGTTAACTTTCATATTGAAGTTTAAAGTGACATGATGATAAAAAAAATATATATATAATTGAAAAAAAAAAACCTAAAATGTTTAAAGTAGCATTAATAGCAGACAATCAACAGTGGAGTTGGTTTGACAATACATAACATGGAGAAATTAATGCATGATAAAGGTTGCGTGATTTATGAAAAAAAAAATTGCATACTGAAGTTTAAAGTGGCATTAATAGCAGATAATCAAGAGTAGAGTTGGCTTGACTATACATAACACGGAGAAATTAATGCATGATAATTGTTGTGTGGTCTATTTTCGGTTAAAGTGTCTAAAAGGATAAGAATTAAAGGCCAGAAGGGAGGTTGGTTGAGGTTGTTAGAACTTGATGCATTGTGTGCAATTGAGGATAGGTGAAGTTTATAGTGGCATCATTTGGAGATAAACATGAAAGCGGAGTTTGTTTGACCATGCATACCATGGAGCAACTGATGGATTAGAAAGGTTGAATGATCTAGTTTTTGTTAGAGGGTCCAAAAGGATTAGAGCTAAAGGCTATAAGGGAAGCCGATTGAGGTTGTCATAAAGGACTTGATTGCATTGGGATGTGATTGAGGATGGGGCTCTATGTATGATTAGCGGAGGAGGATGATTTTGGACAACTCCTTGCAGGCAAAAGATCTACTTTTTCTCTATCTCTTTGTTGTAGATTACTTATCTTGGTTGGAATTATAATTCAAGGGAGATTACTTATCTCCCTTAAATTATGGAAATATGAAATGATTCCCATGAAAGAAATCTGTTACAAGAATAAGAAAACGTAACCCAGACCAGGAAGGGAATTGCATTCTTAATTCGGGTTAGACTATCACAGACAAGACTTGCCTGGGTTCTCATGGAGACTAATTTCTCTTTAACATTTGGTACCTTGCTCCACTGTTGTGGCTGGGTTGGGCCACTCTTCCCTCTTGTTACAAAGGAGACATCTCTTCATGTACTGAATATTAAGAGTTGTCCTCATGGGAGTATTCAATGGCTTGATTGTTCGATCACGAGATTGCTTGCTGAAAGTCTGTTGGAATTTAGTTATCTTCTTTGTTGAGAAACCTTAGGCCTACTTTTCACAGTCACTTTTTGACTCAAGGGAGTAACATGAATGCTTGATCATGAATCTGATTGTTGAAGTCTGTTGGAATTTAGTTATCTTCTTTATTGAGACAACTTGGGCCTAGTGGACAGAAAACTAATGTTTTTTAATAATCAAGTTAATGTTCTGTTGTATTTTTTTAATGGTTTTCACATATATGACATTATCAATATATAAAATTATATATTTGTGCGTGTACCCCATGACTCGTGTTCTTTACTTTTTTGAAAAATTGTAGTGTCAGCATGGTTGTGTCGTGTCGCATGTCTCTATGATTCTTTGATGTGCTGAATTCTATCTCCTCTCTATTGTTCAAGAAATTGTTGGTTTCATAATGCTTGAGACTTGGGAATGTCCATAATCAAGCATCGATCCATGACACTAACGCTATGTTTGGTTGAGGGATTTGAGGAGGGATTTGGAAAGGGAAAGGGAAAAGTAAGGTGAAATGTTAATAAAATATACCTACATTTCATATAGTTTCACACCTTTTTCCTTTTCCTTTCCAAATCCCTCCTCAAATCCCCCAACCAAACACAGCATAAGTGCAAGATAATATTATTGATCCATGTAAGTAGAACCATGATAATATATCCATGACACTAAGTTCAAGAAAGGGACAAATAATGTGCAAAACTACTCTTGGATCCTCATGGTTTGTTCTTTGAACGATTGATATACTTGTGAATTCCCAAGAAAGACTTGCTTTTGTGCTAAATTGATATATCTTGTGCATGTGTTCTCCAAAATAAGAAAATTGAAATTGTTTATTGGGAGTCTAAAAAATAGAAATTAAGAGGAAGGAGAGGAACATACAGGATGTCAAGAGGAGATTTCAAAACGAGAGAGGGAGCTGAGAAGGGAAGGAAAGGTTGTGGGTAGGGAAGGGAAAGAGAGGGAATGAGAGGATGGAACTTTTTCTTTCCATGCCCTCCCCCTCTCGTTGTCTCTCTAGTTATCCTTTGTATTCTTCTTTCCATTTTTCTCTCAACTTCTCTTTTATTTTCCATCTATTAGTCAATCTTTTCAATTTCATTTGTTTAGTATTTATACTTGTAGCTGCTAGTTGTTTTCTTATTCTCATCCCCTTTTCTTTAGAAAAATTGTCGATTATTTCCCCGTGCTTGATAAGAAAATTGTGAAGTTAAAGATTTTTGCATTCACTCATTGTTTAATATATATTTTTTCTTTTAGAATTCCTGTTGGAAATTATGTGTTTGGATGCTTTTTATTTTTTATTTTTGCTTTGGAGCTTGTTTGATTCAACATCTGTACTCCACATTTGGTTAGAGGAAATTGGTGGTGAGTGTTGATATTGAGATGGAAAATGAATGTGTAACTTATGCTTATTTCTGCTTATCTCTCCTTGGACTTGAATAATTCAAAACATGCTCTTGTGATTTGAAGTCCTTCAAATGTAAGGCTATCAGTAGAATTTTTTTGAGAGAATTTTGACGAGGAGTGGTCTAATTGCTTTGATGTGATCCTGTCCTTGATATGGATGTGAATCCCTTATATAGGAATTCCGTTGGCTATGAACTGGTTGATTGTGAAGATATATTTTCTTTGTTATGATTATTCAAGGGGTTGAATTTTGTTGGTTTTGTTAAAGAACTTGGGCTTTAGAAATCCAGGTTCTGAAATTTGCACTGGAGTTCTGTAAATCTGTAAAGTTAGTAGTTGAACTTTTTCATTTTTCTTTTTTTTTTTTGCCAATTTTCTCCAGGGGAATTGATTTTTTTTTTTTTTTGATAGTAGAAGAAGAAACAGTTTGTTGCTGTTACAGTAGTCTGTCATTTCATTTGTTAATAATGATAATGATGATGTCGATAATGCTTTAGCAAATCAAATGCTTTTTATTCTATGCACAAAATGTACGGATGAAGAAAAACATTTGAGTTTAAATTTATTTTGAATGGTTTTTGACAAATTGAGATGTAAGATTTAACATATTTAGGCTGTTTTGTGGCACATGCATCTTTCCTAGCAAAAATGGAAGGGAAATGAGATTTGAGAGAGAGATATGGCCTTGTTTGGTTTAAGTTTCAAAACATAATTTTTGAAAAAAAAATTAAAATTTTGTTTGCTTGAAAAAAAAAATTCAAAAACACTTACTCGTTCCTACACATCAATGAATCAATCACTCACTCTTTCTCTCTCCTCTCTCTTTTTCAATCGTTTTTTCTCTCAAACACATCTACTTAACTACAACAAAATATTAAATCATCTCAACTCATATTTTAAAATTATTTTCAAAATATACAACCAAACAAACTAAAAAATTTTCTCAACTCTTTATCTTCCAAAATCAAACCAAACACACTCACAACGTCTTATTATGCAAACTAATTTTTTTAAAATCAAACTGGGTTAGCCGGTTCAACCGGTTATGGTTCGGTGAAATCCTAAAACCCGATTCCTATTGAAAATCGGCCTCTCTTTGTGGAATTGGTGGAAACTACGGTTAAGCACCCCACCTTCAGAAGGGGTAGATTGCTAGTGTATAATAATATAAATAATATATTACATTAAGTTATTTTCTCCTAGACACAAGTTTAATTAATTTTTCCAACTAACAATATATATATTAACTCATAAATTAACTAATTTGGTCAACACTAGTTACATATTTATATATTTGTCTTTAACTTTTCCTCAAGTTTATTTTCAATTCTGAATGACATTTAGTTCGGTCTCTTTTTTTATTTTACTAACGATATGGATTTCAAAACATTGATGCCGACAACTATTAATTCACCATTGACTCAAAAACAATTTTAAACTAAGAAGATGAAGATAAGGCTAAATTCTTGGCCAACCACTGTGCATCTCACCTGAATATCAGTAAAAAGGAGGGGGTTACGCTTCTCAGATGTCAAATGACAAGAAAAAGAAAATTAATAACAATTATCTTTGGAGTCTTCAACTACAGCCAACCAAAACAACTAGCCTTATCCTAGATGAAACTCTCTCTCTCTCTCTCTCTCTCTCATTCATTTGTGAAAGGGCATGCTACAATGTAAGGTTGGGAAAAAGAAAAAAACAAGAATTTGAAAGAAACATGAGCATGGTTTACAGTTCTCTCTTCTCTTCCAACTTCATTCCTCATCTTTCCCCTATAAAATGCAGTAGTACAAGTTTGACATCTTTACACCCATATTTGCCTCCTATTCAATACAGTAACAGCAAGAGAGATTTTCCATTGGCAGCAATGGCTTCAATTACATATCCACCATCCATCGATATGGACTACTGGGAGAGTGAGGAGTTGAGTGGTCATGGACTCACCTTTGAGGAACTCAGTGACAACTGTGGTGTTGTCAGGATGGCATTGGATAATGGAAGCGTTGCCACCCTGATGCTGCCAAGTGGCTTGATCACATCCTACAAGGCTCCCATGTGGCATGGGGGCATTCTTGAGCTGTTGCATACATCTGTATCAGAAGTGGAGAAGAAGAAGAAGGAGAATGAAGATGATGATGATGATGATGATGATGTCATTCAAATTCAAGGTGGGGTGTCTTTAGCCTTCAATTGTGAAAGTGATAGTGGAGTTTCATGGTCACCAAATACTTGGGCCCTTGGTGATGTTAGAGGAAGTCCTCAAGATTCCATTAGGGTTAGTCTCTCATCTTATATTTTCTTGTTGATGTTATTACCACTAGAAAATATATTCAAATAAAAGATTTGTACAAAGCGGACTAAGAGGCATGGTAATCTCGTTTTCTTTAAGGAGATTCAAATTCTCTGTAGTTGATAAATCCTTAAACCTATTGGTTCTATTCTATAGCTGTATAAGAGGTTGAACTCCAAGCTCCATCAAATAAACACTTTTACAAATTGCCTACAAATCTGTCTAAAACAACACTACACTACACATATAAATACAAACAGTGCCAAGACGAAGAGAAGACTCAGAGATTGGAACTTCTTTCCGGATTAGAACCATGACACCATTCTTATACTAAAATGTGGTTTAGATGGAAAAAGATGTGTTTAGCTTGTGAACAAAAAGAAGTTCATCATGTTTTCGGAAATAAAACAATAAAAGTTTGAAGACAAACATCGTTTTCATATTATTTTTTAATTTTGTACGAAAACAGTTTTCCAAAATTCAAAAACTACTGTTTGGTTTCCGCTACAAAGTGAGTTGTTTTCAGAATTTTTTTTTCAAATTTTCAAAAAAAAAAAAAAAAAAAAAAAAAAAACCCAAATAACTGGAAGTAATTAAAAAAAATAATAGCTGTGCTTACACCAAAAGTAGAACATGATTGATTAGAAGTTATGTCTGTATTGTTTCTCCCCCCTATTGCTTTTATTTATTTATTTTTGTGATCTCTTGTGCTTGGGTTTTTAAGCAAATTCTGAGGGATTATGAATTTGACAAATGCAGGTAGAACTGGTCTGCAGTAATTCACAGGATATGATTGAAGTCAAACACATTCTAACTCTCCAGCAAGATCTCTTAAGCTCAGAGCTTGTAATCTCTAACTCAAAACATTCATCTCTTCGTCTGACTGGCTCTATTACGAGTCATTTGACAGTGAGTACACCAGAAGCAACTTATGCAATTGGATTGGAAGGATCAAATTTCTGCAACAAGCCACCATTTTCATCAAAATTTAGTATTATTCCTCCAGAATCCACCAAAAGGAATGATTCGGGTTCTAAAAAATCATGGAAAAGTCCTACTGCAGTCAAGCAACTTTTGTCTGACTGGGGTGCGGGGAATCGGAGCAATGAGATGGAAAGAGAAGAAGAGATGGAGGGTGAAGAGAACGACAACTATAAGCACTTAACGGACAAAATGAGCAGGATTTACACCAGTGCACCACGGTACTTCACAGTAATTGATAGGGTAATTTATCCTACTAGCCTATATAACTTTTGGCGCTACGATCATGTAATAATAAACTGACAAATTTTGTTTTTCTCTTGGGGGTTGTTTTCGGAATATGAAACAGGGTAGAAGAAATTCAGTTGCAGTAGGAAGAGATGGGTTCAACGAACTGTACATGTTCAGTCCTGGCTCAAGTCATGAATGGTATGGCAAATATGCTTATCTATGCGTAGGCCAATCTGCCCTGCTCAAACCTATAATCCTCAGTCCTGGAGGTGAATGGAGAGGCTCGCAGCATTTGCAAAACCCAAATCTCTAAACACACCCCACTGAAGCATGTTTTTGCTTTCATCCCAAGGAAGATAATTTACATAGGAGAAATACACATCTTCTACACTTGCTTGTAGGGAAACAAGTTTTTGCAAAATTGTGTTAGTTCAATATGTTCTCATTTGGAGGTGTTGTATTGGGTTGGAAGTGAAGGATATAGTGAAGAAAAAGCATATTTCAGAAATTTTAAGTTCGACATTAAAAAAAAGAGCAACTATTTTCTTGATTCAACATGAGGCAACTAAGTAGTACTCAAATGAAAACAACAAATGGTACCACAAATACCTTACAATTTTAGTCATGAGACTCATTACAGTAAAGCAACACTCAAATCAGTGATGTCCTAAAAAATACAAAAGACATGCATAGATAGGAAGAATAATTGTCCCTAGATAACACAATGATTTCACTTCTATCAAGCACATCAAACATCTAACTCATGGTTAGGATAACCTAATAATTCTTTGATTACAAAAGCCATTGGATTCTCAACATCACAACTCCAAAGTGTTTACCACTAATAATTGTCCTACTTTGATTTTGATACATTTCAATGGGTAAATTAGGTGGGAACAAGGTTATAGCTTTCATCCTGACCATCAATCCACAATAAAGAAATAAAAACTGCAAATAGCATAACAAAGACACCACAGACCATACTGATAGCAGACTTGCAATTGTTTTTCTGATTGTCAAAGTTCAGCGATTCAACTTCACTTCCAGGAACCACCTTCTCAGCCACTTGCAAATCAGCATTAATAGGAATATCTTCTGTTGATGATACGGATTCTGAACCACCTTGGAATTGTTCATTGCCAACATGTAGTTCTCCATCCTTTTCGACCACATAGTTGATATTGGGTGAAAGACCATTTTGGTCATATTTGGATGTAGGGCTCCACTCGAATTTGCTGGAGGATGGGCTTCTAAACATTCTAGAATGTTTTCCAGAGAAGTTGGCTCTCTCATTATTTGGATCCTGAAGAGAATGAATGAGCTTCCTTGGAGTTTCGAAAATCTTCACGTTATCTACATTAATCTGATAGCGAGACCTCTGAAAGACAAAAGGAGTATAGATAGAATCAACACTATCACACACACAAAAAAAAAAAGCCTACTTCAAAACCTGATAACAGAAAACAGAAAATAGTGAAAGAAATTCTTAATACTCCCTCCTCTAATTGTGTCTTAGTTTGAAAAAATAAAAGTATTAATCATCATTTTTTCCAAATCTACAATAATAATTCCCAAAACTTTATTCAAGAGAAACAACATTTTTGTACATTTATCATTCAAAGTTCCATTCTTTAAACTTTGTGCATAATCAGCTACAGCACATACGATTGGGAATATGAAAAATGCTAAAAGTTCCAAGTTGGACAAAAAGGTTTGTTGTTTAATATTTCATTGGGTAATTGCAGCAGCTATCACAAAAATTTGAAAACCCAAAGCTCCCCCAAAGAAACACACCTACAATTTACTTGAAAATCTGTTTAAAAAAATACAACACAAAAATATAGTCATACGGAAAGAATTGATACATAGAGGAGATATTTCTTCTTCTTGATTATTTATAGTTCCTTCAAAAGCTCTCCATTTTTATTATTATATCCAAAGATAATTTTTTCTCCTGTCTTCTTATTTTTATCCATGTGACAAAATCATAAAATAGATACATATTTTATATATAATAAAGAAAGTGTATAGAATGCTCTAGTTACATCCATAATTACTAATTTAAAGTGTATAGAATGCTCTAGTTACATCCGTAATTACTAATTTAAAGTGTATAGAATGCTCTAGTTACATCCATAATTACTAATTTAAAGTGTATAGAATGCTCTAGTTACATCCGTAATTACTAATTTAAAGTGTATAGAATGCTCTAGTTACATCCATAATTACTAATTTTCATATATTGTGCATGAAATATGCACCAACACTTCACTTGTCCAACAACTTTCAATTCTTAGATTGTTGGTACAACTAGATTATTCTGTCTCTATGATATCCTGCAGGAAGAAGTTCCAAATTGAACTTTACTTTTTACCTCTTTTTTGTTTTCTTGCTATTTCCCCATTTTGATTGCGAGGACAATTCTCCTTGCGGCTTCAATTTATGTATCCCATTCCTTACTGTAATTTTTTATTTGTACAAATGAATTCAAATAAGCAAACATTTCGATTTTTATGGGTACCTGAGGACTAGGAGTAGTACTTCTTGGAACTCTGTCTCTTCTAGTACTTCCCTGCAAGAATCCTGCAAATCCGTCTGTGTAATCATCACCTTCGCTATCAAAAGATCCATCACCTTTGGGGCTCTGAGTGGCACTTCCACGAGTCACCTCAGAGTACAAGCCATCCTTGAGAGATACATCCACTCCACCATTCTCATACCTCCTCCAAAGTTTCCGATTGACACTTCTTCGATCATGATCATAACTAAGTTCACCAGAGGCCTGACAATTGGAAATTGGTGATTCAATCAAAGAATCATATCCAACAAAAGAATCAACTGTCTGTGATTCGGGTGATGCAGCCACAGGTGATTGATCCCCAGCACTCGATAATAAATTTCTCCTCCGACTATTATTGCCCCTCCTACCAAAACTTGATCCTGTAGATGAACCCATCATCATATCCCGATCAATTTTCAAGCCTTTCTCTGTGGCCATGGCTATCCTTCTTGCAGTTTGCAGAGCCTCAAAAGCAGCCCCTCTAACATAAGCCATCGGATCAGATTGACACTTGTCCATCTCCTCAATAATCAATCCAAGCTCTGAGAATAAGCTTTTTGGATCCAAACATTTCATCAAAAAGTTAACCATCTGAATGGCAGATAACCGTTTCTGAGAATTTCCCTCAGCAACCCCAGCATTCAAAATCCGCAATCCTGATTGTATTAACAACCTTGCATATGCTTCAACAATCAAATTATTATGCTTGGCCAAAGCCATAACTAAGGCCATGTGAGAATTGGTCTGTGTCTGTGTGGGGTTATCTAGGGCTCCAGCAACTCTCTGACAAACCTCGTTGACAATATCAGCTGAAGCAAAGCGCCAATTGTCAGAATCAACAAGAGCCTTTAAGCAGAGGGCAGATCCAGAAGAAAGGCTCTCTTGGCTAGCCAAAATAGAATCAGAAAGGGGCTTGCAGAGAGAGTGTATTATATGCATCTTCTTGTCTTGTGGAGTTGTGGGATCGATCCCGTACCTTGCTATGGCTGGGACAACCTTTGAACAAGCCTGGTGAAGAGCAAAAGAACCTGCACTGCAAGTTAAAGTGTTGATGATGGTGGTCATGATGTTATCAATCAAAGGGACAATTTTTGGGCCATGGACGCGGGCAAGAACTTCATAGAGGGAAATTGTGTACTCCCCAGATGGCAATGATGCCAAACCATTCTTCTCTTTGGTTTCAGAAACCTGAGCAAGAAAGAGTGGAATTGCCTTTGAATCCAAGTCTTTCACATATGATTTCAGCGCTTTCATTGCAGATTTTCTGCTATCTGCACCTTTCTCAAGATTTTCCAACTCTTGCCGCAGAATTGGGCTCAGACTTCTACCCATTACTTATTTATTATTGTTTGTTTTTGTTAACCTGAAAGAAAACCAACAGCAAAGAATGGGGGTTAATAAAAGATATAAAAATAAAATTCACAACCCTGCTTGCTTGCTGCTGTCTATATACATACAATTTCAATGAAAAATCATACAAGAATGAAGATGGGGCTTGGCCTTCAATAAATTCAACAAATGATAGATGACTGAAACGTGCATACACTCATATAGATTTGTGCTGGACATTGACATTGACATTGATATAAGAGACGGTAACTTGGGTTTCCATAAAATTTTCAATGAAAATACATAGAAGTGCTGAACATGAGTCCTTGAACAAATAACCAGAACTGGGTCTAAAATAATACCTCTTTTTTCGCACACATACACACACACACATGTTGAGAATATAATATAAATAATAAGTGAAAGCTTTCCTGCACTAATTCTTTCATTACTTCAACCTCTACAAAAACGAAGCCCTACCATTGCTATGATTTCAAAGCTTGCAAGGCTGTGTCAGTTTGCTAGGAGGGAAGGGGTCAGGGGAGGGGAGGGGAGGGGAGGGAAGGGTAAGGCCATGGTTGGGTGGAAGGGGCAAAACTGAGGAGGGGCTCTTGAACCGACATGTTACAACAAATTCCACTTCAAATTAAAATTTCAAACATAAAAAGAAGTTAAATATGTTCTCCTACGCACTAAAAATATTCCTAAGAAAATTGAAATTTACAACCAAAAAAAAAATAATAATAATTAATTTTCACATACTGAACTTAAGCACAAATGTCAACTTCTGAACCATGTGGAATTACTACTAGGCAATCTACATGGGGCTTAAATCCTATAAGTTGTTCTATTATATATAAAGAAAGACCACACAAATACATGGTGTCCTCGACTCGCAGTGCCTTCCATGGAGATTGAATTTGGATTGAGTCATGGTTCAAAAAGTTCAATAGCTCAAAAAACTATATATGCAAGACAGAAAGTGCAATTCCAAACTATTTATGATTATTCATTATTTTGCAAGACATTGCAATGTACTGGGAAAACAATTTCACAGCCAACAACAAAAGAGGGTCAATTTTTCTCCCAACATGAGTTTCTGAAATGGAAACGCATGAAGATGGGATTGCCCTAATAAATTTTAACACACACACACACAGGAGAACCTCATGAGGAATGAACAAATACTTCAAAGGTAAGAGGTGGAATTTCAAAATCCTAAAAAACTTCCAATATAATCAACGCTCATGAGGAACACAACCATCAATCAAACAACCACAACAAAATACAATAGACCAAACCTTAATTGTATTCGTTGCAGAATTGATACTATCATAAATCTAATATTTAGTTCCATAGAAAACAATTGACAAACCCTTAGTCATGCAATGATTTACAAAGGCCTGCATTAATCACTTGCAACTCAAATCAAGCTTTGCATAAAAAGAACACAATATAATGAGAATCTAAGCATGAAAATATCACAAAATTTTGAAATAAAAAACAAAAGAAACAAATAGTCTAAAATAAATAGGTATTGTATGTTATATGCTCCTAAATCAATATGAGAATCAAACACTATGGTGAAAATGATCAAAGAACACAGAGTTTGTAAACTGCAAACCAAAGAAAGAAAATTACATGCTGGCATTTAAAAACAAGAACTCTAACCAACTTAATTCTCTCACCCTTTAAAAAGCAAAAGCAAAAGCAAAACAACCTAGAAAAAACCCCAACAAATTTGGATCAAATCCCCTATTCAGATTTACCCCAAAACCAAATCCCCCTATTCCAGATCTGAGAGAGACCCAAGGGAAATACCTCAAGATGATGGAAGGCTCTAGAGAGAGAGAGAGAGAGAGAGAGAGAGAGGATTGGAAGAAAAGACAGAAGGGGTTCGAGTGTTAAAAGAGAAAGGAAATTCTGAGGGTTTGGGCGGGAAGTTAAAAGTAGAGAGAGAG
This sequence comes from Camellia granthamiana, assembly GCA_036172215.1. Taxonomy (NCBI): domain Eukaryota; kingdom Viridiplantae; phylum Streptophyta; class Magnoliopsida; order Ericales; family Theaceae; genus Camellia; species Camellia granthamiana. The sequence continues at coordinate 52,435,090 of CM069914.1, read as the reverse complement.
AGAGAGAGAGAGTAGAGTGTGATCAGTACCGTCAATCTCGGGGGAAAATGTATCCCAACCATTGTAACCAACATTGTGTGTTTCGGACATTTTCAAATCCAGCTGCCGCCGTATTGCATAACGCTAGAATTACTTTGGGTTCGCTTGGGTTGGTTTTTAGGTTTTTTTATTATTATTATTTTAATTTGGTGTTAAAAAATTTCATTTAAAAAGAACTTTTTAACTTTTTTATAAGAGAAAGAATATAATGACTATAAATTAAATATGATGTTTTATCTTATTAAATTAAAAAATTTATTTTATTTTTTGTAACTATCTTAGCCAAACAAGCTCTTTACAATTTTGGGGAGTTGGGTGTTACCGTTGTCCTGTGCGGCCCATTAACTAACTCTCTTGACTCTCTTTCTATGATTTGAATTATTTACATTACGAATTTTGTTATATAGATTATTTATATAAAAATTAAGTAAATTAGATATTTATCGCATCATAATAATAGTATATTTATTTTTAATAATTTTTTAAAAATAATTAATGCTCGATCATGGGATTACCGATAATCGATTAATTTGATTTTTTATATGGATGATATACTCGATAAACCTTACAATAATAAACGGTTCAGATCACCTAAATAAGTTTAGAAAATACCCTTAAAATAGCCCTCACAGTGACAACTCTCTATCCCAATTTTGGATGGGTTTTATAGTTGTTTTTTTTTTTTTTAATTTAATTTAAAACATATTGGTGAACAAAATGAAAAAATAAAAAATATTGATCATTTTCATATAATTTTATTTTCAGTAGTAGAATTTTCATATTCAAATTCACATGTTCAAATCATTATATCTCATTTGTCGTAATTCTATTTTACCTTATTTTTGCATCATTGGGTTCACCCCATGGCCTAATTTTCATTTCATCCCTTGTATGCATTATTCCACCTCTTTTTGTATGCCATTGGAGTTCCGAAAGTTGGCCAAAAATAAAAAATTTCTCTTTTTTGTTCTTCTTCTTTTTCTTTCTCTATCTTCATCTCCATGCTTCTTCCTTCCTCATTCATTTCCACAATTATTCTCTCTTTTTTCCTTTTCCTTTTCCTTCATGGCCCTTCCATCGAGCTCATGGTAGCCACCGAACCTTTAATGGTGGCAATGCCACCATTGCCACCACGAGTTTAGTGGAAGGGCCATGAAGTAAGAAGAAAAAAGAGAACAATTGTGGAAATAACTAAGGAAGGAAGAAGCATGGAGATGAAGATAGAGGAAGAAAAAGAAAAAGGAAGTTTATTTTTGGCCAACTTTCGGAGTTTCGACGGCACACAAAAAGAGGTGGAACAAAGCGTATGAAGGATGTAATGAATATTAGGCCATGGGATGAATCCAACAACGCAAAAATGAAGTAAAACAGAGTTACAACGATGAAGATACAAGGGTTTGAACAAATGAATTTGAATATGAAAATTCTATTGCTGAAAATAGAGTTCTCCATTAGTTCACCAGGCGAAGATGGACGAAGGGAGTAAATTATGACATAAGAGTAACATCAAGGTTTTAATTTTTAAAATTAAAATCGAGGTTTAAATTGAAAAACACACAAAACTTCGAGATTTTTTTTGTAATTTGCCCTTTTATTTTTTTTGGAGACAAATATTTTTTTGACCCTAATAACAAAATAAATCCTAAACTTTTAATTTTGCAAATTTAAATCTTGAACTTTTGATTTATTTTTAATTTAAGCCATATATCTATTTTTGTTAAATAAAATCGACCAAAAAGATATATTTTAGTTATTAAACTCAATAAAAAATGATATTTTAGACATTTTATATATATATAATTTTATTTACATACCATCATTATTATCAATACACACCATTATCCAATATTTTTTAATTCCCACTGTGTCCTTGAATGAAATTACTATTTTGGACAAAAACCTTAAAATCAAATCCACCAGCATACCCCTCTAGCCACCACCATCAACTAGCCACCACCGGTACCTTGTCCAGCCTTGTCGCGCCCCACCTCTTCTTCCTTTCTTTTTTCACTGCTACCGTCATTGTCTCTAGTAACTTTCTCAAGTCATACCCAACCCATGATCACCATAGTCTCTTTGCCTTCCATCTTTCACCATGCTTTCTCGTTCTATTTTCTCTCACGATTTGGCTACAGTGGTGAAAGGTGATGGCAGTGACAGTGGGTTATGATCTGGCGTCGGTGGTGGATCTAAATCCAGGATTCGAAAAAAAAAAGAAAAAGAAAGAGAATAAGAAAATAAAGGGGCGACAGTGGGTGGTGAGCAGTGATGGCAACGGTGGTGGGTGGTGATGTGAATTTGCGACGTTGGTAGATCTAGATCTAGGGTTAGGGTTTCGAGAGAAGAAAAAGAAGAAGATGAGAAGAATGAGAGAAGGAGAACGACGATGGGTGGTAGGCGATGTTGCGATCTGGGTTGTTGGCAATGGAGATTATGGCTTCGGCTTGGGTTCCGTAACGGCAGAAAGCGGTGACGGTGACTACATTATGGTTAGGGTTAGACATTTTGAGAGGAAGAGGGTATTTGGGGATTACTGGAAAATAAATGGTGTGATTTGAGAAAAAATAAAGAATTTGAAATTTGGTATGATGTGAACTGAGAAGATATTTCCCTTTATATATACTTATATTGAGTTTAATAATTAAAAAATATATATATATATATATATTTTTTTTATCAATCTATATTATATATTAAGTAAAAAGGGATTTTTAATCCCAAGTCTTGCAGGAGTTCCAATCTCTCAATCTAAATTTCTTGATTTTTTGATTTAAAAAAAAAAGAAAAACCTTAGCATTTATTAACTTCTCCCAATCCCTAAGTCTTACCATCATAATAACACTTTAATGCATTAAGAACAAGCATAAAAAAAATTCTTTGAAATCCAACACATATGAATTCCTTGAAAAGTCCCAACACATATGATTATTATCCCTCATAATAATACTTTAATGCATTAAGAACAAGCATAAAAAAAATTTCTTGAAAAGTCCAACACATATGATTATTATCAAAATATTAAACTTTAATATAATATAATAAAAAAAAGAAAACATTTAAAAAAAAAAAGATATTTAAAAATCGCAATTCATATATATAGATAACTAGCCTATCACTCATACTATACACGGGATAATTATAGATATTTATATTTGTTTTAGATTTTTTTTAATATATAAATTATATTTTAAAGATTTTTTATAAAAATAATTTAACAATCTTATCACTAACCATAGTGTATGGGAAAAGTTAAAAATAGTATTGCAGTAACTATACACGGATTATATTTATAATTATTTGTATGAGGGGATTTTAAATGCTGATCAGGGGATTTTACCCTAATCAATAAATGCATGCGGAAAGACATGTGGATTGAAAAAAGTTAATAAATGCTGATAAGAGAATTTTGACCAAATCAATAAATGTTGAGTTGTTTTTTTTTTTAAATAAAAAATTTAGAAAATTCAGGTTGGGATATTGGAACTTCCACAGGTCTTGGGGGTTAAAAACCCTCTTTTGCTTAATATATAGTATAGATTGTAAATATATTAAGGAAAATGGGGTTTCTAAACCCCAAGCCTTGTGGGAGCTTCAATATTTCAATCTTAATTTTTTAAGTTTTTGATTTAAAAAAAAAAAAAAATTTAGCATTTATTGATTTGATCAAAATCTTCTGATAAGCATTTATTAATTTTTTCCAATCTACATGCCTGCATTTATTGATTTGATCAAAATCTCTGATTAACATTTAAAATCCCTTCATACAAATAATTATAGATATAGTCCGTGCATAGTTACTACAGTAGCCTTTTTAATTTCTCCTATACACTATGGTTAGTGATAAGATTCTTAAATTATTTTTATAAAAAATCTTAAAAAATATAGTTTATATATTAAAAAAAATTAAAATAAATATAAACATTTATAATTATTCCGTGCATAGCACGGGTGATAGGCTAGTTTTACTTAACGAAAATAGGTAAATGATTTAGATTAAAAACAAATTAAAAGATTAAGATTTAAATTGATAAAATTAAAAATTAAAAAATTATTTTATTAAAAGACTCAAATTTTAGGGTTTTTTAAAAAAAAAATAAAAAATAAAAATAAATTTTAGCGGTCCCTATTTTTTTAGTGTTTCTTTTTATCAAACTACTTTCTATTTTTTGGAAAAAAATAAAAAATGTGTTTATGAGTAGCAAGCCAAATATAACGTTAAAATTTGACCTATTATTTTATTCTCTCTTACTTGGAGTGTGTGCCTCATGTTATCATATTACGCCGGTCTCACGAGAGAGTAAAATAGTATTTAAATTTTAAAGTACAGTTTTTGAATTCATTTTAAATTTTTTTTTTTTATCTTTATTGAATTTTTTTAATATTTTAAATAATTTTTAGATATACTTAACATAAATACACTTAAAAAATATAATATTTATGAATTCTTTAAAAAAAAATTCACTAAATTTCAAAAATATAAAAAAATAAATAAATGAAAACTCAATACATTATCTTGTATATTTATTGATTTTTTAAAATATTTTTTTATAAATATTTTACCTTTTAGATAAATTTAAGTAAGATGTATCTAAAAATTTTTTTAAAAATGTTTAAAATTTTAAAAATATTTACTAAAAACAAAAAAATACGAAAAACAAAATACTCAATTTTCAAAAAATTGAAACTAAACACAGCGTATAATATCATGAAAAGTGATTTATTCATATAATTTTTTTCTCAAATCCCCCCAATTACGTGGTAAGTAAAATTTGAAAAATTAACTCACACTACAATATTTTTTCAAAACCCTCCTTACATATTGTCATCTCATTTGAAAAATTTTGAGAAAAAAAAAAACGTATAGATATAACACTGCCGTAATATTATTAGAAAATTAGCCTAAGGTCCTCATTCCATTTTTAGTAATGGAAGAGATCTACAATATTTTTTTATGATGTCTAAGGTCCCTCACTCCCCCCATCTCTCTCTTATTTCTTCTCTATTCTCATTCTCAACCTCCGCACATCTCGTTCTTGACTGATGTGCCTCCCCATTCACCGTTGCATATATATATATATCTCTCTCTCTCTCTCTCTCTCTCTCCACCTTCGTCGCTACAGTGCCGCCGACTAACCACCATCACTAGCGTTCCTTTCGTGAGTTCGAGCTTTGGTCTTCTCCTTCCCTTACACTCACAGGAATTAAACCCGAAAGCATAAACGAGCCGTAAAGGTTGAGCTTCGCTGACTCTGCGATAGTCTTGCTTGTAGTTCTGACACCATTGACAATGTCAAGGCTAAGATCCAAGATAATGAGGCTATTCCACCAGACCAGCAAAGGTTGATTTTCGCTGGAAAGCTGCTTGAAGACGGGCAGTCAAAGCGAAATGAGCCGATCGTAGAGGTTCCAGATCGATGTGGGAAGTGACCCATTGATCAAATTGTTACCTAAATCGAAGTCGGAGAGAGAAGAGCTATAGCTGAGCACGAGAGGGATGGTTCCAGAGAGTGTGTTGATGTTGAGATAGAGGCTTTGGAGGTTTGAGAGCTCGCTGAGCTCTCTCGGAAGTGTTCCAGAGAGTCCAGGAAAGGCCAAGGAGGCCAGACAAATTTCTAAAATTTCTCTAGAGAGGTAATTTTGTGGGAAGGCCAGGAAAGCCAGAGAAATTAATTTCTCTGGAGAGTGGGAAGTATATAGAAGACAGAGAAAACAATTGGTCCGAGAAATTTTCAAATTTTCATTGGAAAGTCCCAGAATTTCTCAGTGGAGTCGAATTTTCTCTGGATCAATTTGAGAGTTAGATCTTAGACATTATTAAAATTTCTCTGTAGAGGAAGGCCAAAGAAATTTAATTTCTCTGGAGAGTGGGAAGTATAAGGAAGGCAGAGAAAAGAATTTCTCTGGAGAGAAGGAAAGGCCAGAAAAATTTACAATAGGAAGTCTAGAGAAGGTCAGAGAAATTTGTGGATTTACAGTGGGAAATTGGTTTCAATCCAGAGAATTTCTCTGATCTGTTCAGTTTGGAGAGAATTTCTTTAGTTTTGGACCAGAGAAATTTGTGGGTTTGTTCGTAAAGATTGTATTGTTGGCTTACATATTACACAAAGTTAGAGAAATTCTTTGTAAATAAAACCAGAGAAATTTGTGAAGTCAGAGAATTTTCATGGATAGCCACACAAATTTTCTCTTCACAATTTTCTCTGGATTTCTTTGGTAGTCAGAGAAATTTCAATTTTCTCTGGTTTGAACCCAGAGAATTTCTCTGGAGAGAATTTCAATTTTCTTTGGAGAGAATTTCTCTGGGACTGAAATTTCTCTTGATCGATATTGAGGGATCTTAGACATCATGAAAATATTTGATATCATTTATGCTATAAAATCTTAATATCAGAGACCTTAAAAAAAATCCCTCAAAAATCCTATACAAATATATTAGAAGCACGCGCATATTATATGTGTATAATTTGTAATTGGATCTATTAACCATGACAATTATTTAAAACATTTGTTGAGAATTGAATCAGTTTATAACAATTATTATGTTTTGGAGGCATTTTTTAAACTAAAAAAAAAAAAAATTGTGACAACTACATTAACAGAAGTATTCACCGTGTTTAGTTTCAATTTTCTGGTTTCAATTTTCTAGAAATTGAGTTTTTTATTTTTTGTATTTTTAGTGAATATTTTTAAAATTTTAAGCAATTTTTTTTGAATTTTTTTTAATTGTACCTTACTTAAATGTATCTAAAAAGTAAAATATTTTAAAAAATCAATAAATATGCAATAATACGAAAAATATAGTAAATTTATATATATATATATATATATTTGATATTTAGTGAATTTTTACAGATTTTTTTTTTTCACAAATATTATAATATTCATGTTAGGTGTATCCAAAAATTAAAAAATTGCTTAAAATATATTTAAAAAATAACAATTCAATGAAAACAAAAAAGCATGAAAAAGAAAAAAATTTAATTTTATGATATTTATGCATAGCGCATATATAATTTACTTTGTTTTTGTTTTTTTAAATGAAAAATTGCATTTCACCAAAGAGTAAACTTGGGCCATGTTAAATGTTTCTCAAATTATGTTGGATATGATTATTAGTAACAATGAGAAGTGAAGAGACTATTAATATGGTTGAACGATATTAGTGATATAAGATAAATTATATTATTGTTTGTGTATTCGTATGATAATATTAATTGGTTTAGATTAAAAATTTATGAATTTACATCAAAATTCTCAAATATATAAACGGAGACTTTGTTATTTTTATAAAATGGTATTTTCACCACTAATTCCGTGGCATTGGATTGTGAGAGGCATCCCCCACATGGAATTACTAACGCTGTGTTTAGTTGAGAGATTTGGAAAAGTAAAAAGAAAAGGTGTGTGCAACTAGGTAAAATATATGTATGTTTTATTCACATTTCACCTACATTTTTTTATTTCTCTTTCCAAAATCCTTCTCAAATCCCTCAACCAAACACAGCATAAGAGCATCTCCAACCCAATCCTCTCACCAAGAGGATGCAAATAATTTTTTTTTATTTAAAAAGTAAATATAGTGTATATCACTATTCATTCAAACTCCAACTACAAACCTTCATTTTCTTAAATTTTGCAACATTAATAATAAAGATAGATGTTGGACATAGGCTTTGACAGAATGTGAAGAATAAATGGTAGTGATTAATTCGGATTGTACAGGAGCTAATAAATTTTGCAACATTAATAATATTTAATTTTTAATTTTTTGTTAAATATATTTAATATTAAACTCATTTTAAAGATATAATTTTAATATTTTTAATGATACCAAATTCATAAAATTTAGACGTATGTATTAAAAGTTATATGTATTTTATAACATATAACAAAAAAATATAAAAGGATATAATTGGTATATAATTTAAAAGCAAAAGGGCTTGAGGACAAAATTAGTATTTAAAAAATATGAATAGTGTTATAGAGATCATTCTTCATTTTTCATGTTCCCTTTATATTTGAAGGATGAAACATCCATCCTCTCAAATGAAAAAGGATATAGAGAATGGGTTGGAACTGAGAATAGAGCGAGGATGCTGCAAATTTGAAGATATAGAGCATAGTTGGAGATGCTCTAATACCCTTTAACAGAATTCGTAGTGCCATGATATTTTTTAAAAATAAACATGATCTACACCGTATTTATTGAATTGTTAGTCTAATTCTATAATCAATCGACTATAACAAACGGATCCTTAGAACATTATTGGGTAAATATAAAAGTTTGTCCTATAAAAAATAATAAAAAGCAATATGAATTATATGGTTTTGTAATATTTATTTTTATGTAATATTTGAGTTGTATTGGACGAATTTGAGATTGCAAAATATTATTTGAAAACCGGGTTTAAAATGAGAGTTATAGCTCAGATGTCGAACCAAACTTGGGCATAGGATAGAATATGTTTTTTCCTTAACATAAGCCCCACCTGAACCCAGCCCAACCCAATCCATTCAACAAAATCTTTATTTACTTTCTATAATTTTTATATTAGTAGTTTTTTAACTTTTTAATATTTTATGAGATAAAAACATTTAACGTGTTTGGAAATAATTTTTTTTGTTTCCTTAAAAAACGTGAATCCCTCATGTATATGATTGATTGATTTTTGTTTTTGTTTTTGTTTTTGTTTATGTTTTTTTTTTTCTTTTTTTGAACTTTTGAAATTTAAAAGCCAAATGAAGCCTTAAGCTAATCTTATATAAATGTTTAGCTTAATCATTATATTGCACAAATCCAAGTTAGCCTGCGTAAACACGCACACTCATTTTTTGAGTGTGTATTATATAGTGATCAAGATCCTTTATATTACATGAATAAAATAGAAATTCTCCGTAATATTATACAGTGATTTATTACATAATCAATTGTTGTAAAAAGACATCAACATACACTAATTCAAAAATAATGAAGGTGAGAATTTTGAAATTGAAATTAATATAATTATTGTAGGCTGTTGATTTTTAAATTTTAATGACGTATAACAACCTTACGTATTAAAATAGAGATCTCCATCCCAATCATGTAGTGAAGAGAATCTTAATCTATTATATATCATATTGTGGTTTGAAACAGTTGAAGTGTCACATATATCTTGAATCAAAATGGATTATGAACTTAGACTTATTTGGTTATGATACGCCGTGGTATTCTGTTATAGGACTTTTTGATGCAGGTTAAATGAGTTGCGTATAATTTATTTTGATTTTGTTGTCTATCCCAAATGATTTGGTATAATTTCTACTTATTAGATTGAAAAAATTTAAATTGAAAACTTTGATTATTTAGAAGTTGGGAACATAGTACTTTTGAGTTCTACTTTATGAATATTAATTTCTAACATGCAATAAGGTTCACCAAACAAGTCATATTATTTGTAGTGGTTATTGCTTGTTATGAATCAAGTGGCATTTAGTTACAACCCACAGTGATGCTAATTATGAATCAAATTAATGATTTAAATTCAACTTTTAAATATCTAACGACTAAAAACTGATGAGCAATGCTAGGTATCATGAAAAAACTTTCATGAAAATGATCATGAAAGATTTATGACCCTTGGATTACACTTAAAACAAAACACCACACACTAATCAAGGTAATTCAAGGGTCATAATTCTTTCATGATCATTTTCATGAAATTTTTTTCATGATCCCTAACTTTTCTCAAAACTGATAATACATATTAACCTTTTCAAGGTAGTCTCTTTGGCAATTAGGCAATGGCTTCGAGTAACACTAGAAGCCAGATCTCCACTTAAAACCAAATGGAAAATTTTATACTGATTTGGATATTTATGTTGTGTTTTGATCATAGATTTTTGATAAGAATTTTGAAAGAAAAACGAAAATGAAGAAAAAATTTAACTTATATTTCATTCACATTTAAAAAAAAAAAAAAAAAAAAAAATCTTTACTCAAATTCATGATCGAAACATAATCTAAAAGTTCTAATTTTCAATGCAAAGTACCTGGATGTTGTTGGTCTTGGAAGGTTAACATCTGTTTCTAGTTTTAAACATACACTAAACCATGGTATTGTTGTGTTAAGCTTCTAAACTAAGAGATTGATCCTCTTTTCCAATTGTTCTTGTCTTCTCATTTCGGACTCTTTTGTCTTAAAGTCACATTTTTAATACATAAATTCAAACAAAGAATCTCTTACCTTGAAGTCATGTTTAGCGAAAATTAATCAATGTAAACAACAATGTTACAAATTAATCAATATTACAAATGGTTGTTGTTCTCGCCTCCTGTATTGATATATCTCATATGTATTGTTTATTGATGTCATCAATAAAATCATTCTTTTGTTGATAAAAAAAATACATACACAACCATTCATTTGTGTGGACGGCAATAAATGCATTTGCAATATTGCCAAATATTATTCTAATTCTTCATCTTACCTATATCAAGTAATTATCAAGCTTAAATTATGATGGTGGCCTCAAGAAAAATGGAGAATAAAACTTTTACCATTCGTGTTCATGGAATCCATCCTAAGGTTTGAAACATAACTTTCCATAGTGTTTTGACTAATTGAAACAATTAAGATATATCTATACAATTTTATACTATTATATGAAATAAACAACTCACTTGGTATCCAAGCTTTACTCGCTTCTCCTTATGCCATGTGTCCCTTATTTTTTCTTATGCCATCTATCTCTTATTTTTCTATTTTTAAAAAAAAAAAAAAATTAAATAGATAAGAGGAGTGAGACTTAAACTTTGGACCTTAAGTCAATTGAAGGAGAGTCCTACCACTTGAGTGACACACAATATATAAGAAATATTTTATTTTATTGCACATGTATCACGTGTGCCAACTGCTAGTGTATATACATAAGACACATATATACATATGATTTTTTTTACTTGCACATAAATCAATTACAGAATCAGACACAACCCTCTTATATGGCCTATGTTATGTTAGGAGGTTGCATCTGGTTCTATAATTGACTTTTGTATTTTTAATTTTTTTCACACATATATGTAGGTGTTGTCTAGGCCTATGAGGCCTACCACGAGTCTCATTTTAATAATCCAAACAGTTTATTTTGTTGGGCTTTTCATGTATATCATGGACAAAAAAAATTAGATCAATCCGATAATCGTAATCAGATTAATTTATTACATTTGTCTTTTACAAAAAATGGGTTTTTTTTTTTTTTTTTGTGTGACAAACATGATAAATTGAACATGATACAATTATTGGATCGACTTAATTTTGTATGTAAATAATATACATAATAGATTTTATAAAATAAACGATTTAGATCATGAAAACGAAATCCATTGTGTACTCTACCAGTCTAAACGACATATGTTAATCTAGATCTGGCCCACAGAAAAGCCCAACCCTATATATAATTTGTTTTTGTGTATGCATATTTTGGGCCGACATATCACATTATGCAGTCACTAGGTGGCTGCATAATTGAAGTGAACCTCCAAAACCCAGATGGCCCATGAATATGATCATGATCATGAGCATGAACTTCAAAATTTGAACACAAAATGGACCACCTCACATTGTTAGCTGTAATATGGTCCCTTCTTTACAAGTATAGTGTAGACAACATTTCAGTATTTTGTGAAAAACAAACCACATCCTATATGATCAAAATAAATGTTCCTGGACCGGCACAATGGGCCCACTATAGAGTGGTCACACACCATGGTCTGCATTGACATCCATGAATTTCAATCCTCAAGGATTCCAAAAAAAATTATCAGCAGTTAGGAAGATCACTTGGTTGTGTACTTGTCTAATGAGATATTATCATTTTTTTTCTTTTTTTTCTTTTTGTATTTATATTATAACAAATTAGGTTTTAAATACAAAAATTTTGGGAACAAAATATTTGTGTTGCCAAGTGTAATTATTGTATTTTTAACCACAAAACTAAACATTAAATGATGAATTACTATCTACGTGACGACAATGATAGATTTTCAAATATTTTATGCAATAAAAATTTCATTTTTAAAGACAAAAATTTGATCCTTAAAACTCTTATTTATTATAGTGTCAGGGTCATGTAATTATAAGGCCCCTACAATTGATTGGATATATAGCCAATACAAAATTTCTAAAATACAAGACAATTTACTCCGAGGATTGACTTAAAATTTGAAACCATGTCTAGGTATTTGATGATAAATATTTAATCTTGAAGGTATAGAACATACAAACCATCCATTAAATAGAAAGGGTACAAAAGTGATTCATTGCCATTCAATCCCCTTAAACTTCCTTGTGTTCTCTCCCCCCTCATCCGAGGTACATAAAATCCGATATATATATATACATCAAAGCTTATATATATAAATGTATAAGGGTCTTTTTCTATGGGGTCTTAATCTACCAACAAGGAAGCATGTGAAAGAAAGTTCCGTTTTAAATACTTCCAATGATATTTAGCCCCATATGTTTCTTTTAAAAATAAAAAAATCTTTTAAATTTTCACTTTTGTTACCCTCCAATTTTATCCTTCTATGAATGTGACCTCAAGATGACCAATAAATAAAAATAAAAAAGAAGAAAAAGAAGAAGAAGAAGAAAGGAAAAAAAAATGACAAACAAAAAGTTTAATGAGTAAAAAACAACCAAAACAAGTTGAGGTCCAAGTAAAAATAATCATATAGACCAAAAAGGGAAAAAGTAAAAAGTAATTAATTATATATAAGATCTACAAAAGTAGCTCAAAGTTGTGGAGAAAGGGTTGTGGAGAAAGGGTTGAGTACAATAGACAGGGCGTTTTCCAAGAATCTTTTTAGTTTATGAATTCTCAATTATTTGTTTAGTTTAACAAGACTAACAGGATTTTTTTAATCCTTTACTTAGATTGATTCCAAGTTGCTTAAATAAGAAAAATTAATTAGGTAGAGATATATATTAATTATCCACATGGAGATAGATTTACATAGAAATTCGAATTCGAGAAAAAATATTAAAAGTATAAACAAACCACTAATAACCATAAGATATACCAACATACAGACGTAGAGATCCTACCTATACTTAATTTCAAAAGAGTTTTGTAGTCCAATATAATTTCACATATGTTTAATCATATCTAACCCAAATTTAGTTCGAATGATGATATGTATTTAGAATTGAATTTGTCTAGTGTGAGATTCATGTGTAAAATAAATCTGAATCACAAGATAATAATTCTATGTAATTTCTGAATAATTAAGTTTGAATTTGTAATATTACTGATATTTAATACGTCTAGATCTCCATTGGTTGTGCCAATCCCTCACAAACACCATCATCCAACCTCAAACCTCCAAGCCCGATCAATGTGCAAATAACACTAATTTGATAGAATTTGGTTTCTCTGAAGTTGTTATCTCAACTTAAGAGAGCTTTTGAGCTTAGTGTGCTCATTTTGGAACTAATTTTGATGATTCGAACCGTTTTCTTTTTAGTACTTTGTTAAGTAGAATACTCATGTAAAAAATTAAGTTGATTGAATATCGATAGTTATATGTTTGAATCGTATTTGTTTCAAAAAAATAAATGATAAATGTAATTTCAAGAATAACCATTCATTTTTTGTAAGACCAATTTGATTCAAATATATAGTTATTAATATTTAATCATCTTGATTTGAATGAATATTCTTCTCAACGAGTCCTAAAAAATGAACGGTTTGAAATATTTAATCGATTCTAAAATGCGTTTATGAAATCCAAACGCTCTCTCAAGTTGAGATGACCAATATGAAAAAAATCCAACCCAATTCGATATAGCCCTGGAACTGAGTCTTGAGAATATGAAAGAATAATATGGATTATATAAGAAAAACTCTCTCAAATGACTAAGGGCATACTCAATGTAAGTTTAATTAAGTGATTAACCCTCACAAATAACTAAGGGCATATATATAAGAAGGGATTTTGGCGAAAGACCCTTCGCTATAAGCTTTTCATGCTAACAGGACAAAGTGAATTCAATTCTAATTGGTTTAAGTCTGAATTTTCCAAAAATAAATTATCTATGGTCAAGAACTTAAAAACATATATATATATATATATGATAAAACCTATACAAAAACAATACATGATACACTAATGCAATGCATAATTTTACCTTTGCAAGAATAGAGTATCAAAACTTGTAGTAGAAAAATTGGTTTTTTAGGCAAAAATTCATAAAAGACTAAAAATAGCTTAAAATAGTTAATAAGATAAAATGTTCAATCAAATTCATAATCATTTCACAAAAGACAAAATAGGCTAAAATAATTAATAAGACAAAATGTCACATCAAACCCATAATTATTTTACTTTTTCTTTCATAAACATCACATCCAACTACAAAAAAAATCTAACTACAAAAAAATACAACGATCTTCCCAAATACAAAAATTTTAACCTACTAAAATAACCAAAAACTAAAAGAGTATTAAAATAGTCAACTTTCCAAATAAGGCCAATGAATCTTCACCACGGAAGATGGTCAAAACTCAACTAAGGTAAAAATGACAAAAAAAAAAATGTCAATATATTTCCAATTACATTATATCATAAAAATACAAAATAAATAAATCTTAATCAAAAGCTTCTGCAATGTCTGCATAACACAAGTAAAGAAGTATACCAGCCCCTTTACCTATTTTGTTAAGAGTATCGCCAATCATTCACCAAATTTTTCATTAAATTTGAGTAAAAAAAAGGGCAAATTTCTCGATCTGATATGGGCTGCTCCAATGGTTGCACTATAGCTTTCATGGGAAGAGGGGGACGACCGGCCGGTCAATCGGACTCAAGTCTTCTTTTCTTTGTCTTCCCCAAACCTAGATTAAACTGAACTCAAGTCTCAGGAAGAGAGAGAGAGAGAGATTTTATGCTTCAAGAAAGCGTGGTTTCGAAGCGAATCGAACTCGTGATTAGGTTTTTTTTAAATTTTTTTTTGGGGGTGTTTTGATGGAGATCTGAGAGATTAAGTTCGATTGGGATTCGTTTTGTTTCGTTTCTGATTGTGTTTGTTTGAATTTGAGTGTGACAGATAGGTTTGGTGAAATTAGAGGCATGTATTGTGTTGAATTTGAGTGTAAAAGTTCATTTCTAGATAAGTTGAGGTTTTGAAGCTGTTGAGGAAAGCATTCATGAGGGTCATATGTGTGTACCAACTGAGATATGTACTCAATTTCTTTGATTGCTACTTTGACAGAGAATGGAAGCTCAAGCATGGTGTGGTTTTCATGATCATAAGAAAGATTGAAGCTAGGATAGCCACAGTGTTTTGGCTGCTGCTACTGTTGGTCGTCCTTCAGCCGGAACGGGTACCGGATATTTGGGCCGTCGCTATAGCACCTTGTTGGCTTGCAATCGTCACGTCCTGTTGCTGCTGATGCTCTGAGTCTTGTCGAGAGGTCGAGAAACAAGAGAAGGATTAATAAGATAGCCATTTGATCTCAGGCAGTTGTGCTTTTTCTGTCTAAACCAGACGACCGGTGTCCGGCCGGTTGTCTGGTGGACCCACTTCCAACATAAATGTACAGTAAAATGGTGAAATCAAACGTAGCTCCTCAGTTTGGTGAAAATTTTGCTCAATTCTCAATTTGATATCACTTTGATGAAACCATTGGAGATCAAAAAGGTGACTTTTTCACCAAATTCAAACTTGGTAATGAGTCTGATGTAACGTTAGAGATGGTCTTAAGCATGATTAGAATCAATATAATTTTTATTTTATTCATGTGTAGCATTATTGTATCTAAATTAAGAGGTGAAAAAAAAAAGATTGTTACATGTAAATGAGATTTATAATTCAAACTTCACACCTGATAAAAGTACGCCTATTTATGAAATTACTCTTTAGGGGTGTTTTGAGTACGTCGTAAAAAGTCAATTTTTTAGCTTTCTAGTTTTTTTAGCAAAAAAAGTCACAAAAAGCTACAAAAAAAGCTAGTTTTTTTAGCACAAAAAAGCCCAAAAGCCACAAAAAAAAAAAAAAAAAAACTAAAAAATCAATTTTTTACCAACTTCTCAAAACACCACTTAATCTTTGCTCATATATCTTGCATTAAAGGATGGTGTGTATGTCATGCAATTTGTTGCATTAAAGGATGGTGTGTATTTTTAGCTATACTAACGCCTAGTTTGGGAATAAGTTATTTTAGTAATTTTTTGACTTTTTACAAAAAAATATGTAAAAAAAATAGAAAAAATAATGTGACAACTTGTAATGACTTTTTAACTTTTTGACTAATTGACAAACAAAGCCTTAAGTAGTACAAGGTACTTGTCATGCTTGGGGAAGAAAAAGTATTATAAGGAAAAATATCAAATCAGTGTAATTTAATAAAAATAATTACAAATCGATAATTTTTGTTATAAATACTAATAATTAAATCATAATTTTTTTTATGAATTTATAATTTTGTTTCTAAAATCTCACTGGATGCAATTACCCGTATTATAACAAAGGATTAAATTTGGCTTTTTTACCCTAACAAGTGCTCAAATTATAAAAAAAATAAAAAATAAAAAATCAATAACCATAAAATTATGCAATAGATTTCCTAACCTTTTTTTTTAGCCTATTTTCATAATACCTTTTCATCTCAATAAAAATTCTACAACATAAAATGGTCAATTTTTTGTCTTCATATATTTCAAATCAAAAAATTTATGCATACTAAAATAACAATATCACTATTCAATACATACATCATGTCAAGGTAAGGTAATGTAACAGTTACACTCACATTCCATCCCATAGGCTTATTTTGCCACATCATTTTTCAAGATTTTTTTTAATAATAAAATTTGATTAGGAAATTATTTTCTCAACAAAAAATAAAATAAAATAATTTCTACACTTGGGAAGTAGTAAATATGATTGAATCAACAAAAACAAATTTGAAAATAGTGAAATTTTCTATTTTACGCTACCTTTCACATGTTCTTTCTTCATTATACATGACTGCACATGTGTTTGTTCCACAAACACAAGACAGAGAGAGAGAGAGAGAGAGAGTCAAAATGAAGTTTCACTATCATTCATTTCTGAAACTACTACTAGCTACTAGTATACTATAATTTATCAAAGACAGACACAGAATCAAACATCTCAAGAAGATGATGAAGAAGAAGATGAACCATTATCCACTCTTTTCTCAATCTCATCCTCAGCTTCTTCTAACAAAGACAAACAAGGACTAATAGTAGAACTCGAACAAGAAAATGACAATGGTGAAATAGGAGAGAGAACACTAGTAGTAGTACTAGTTGATGATGATGATGAAGAAGCAGAAGAAGCAAAAGCAAGATCAACTAACAAATCAACAAAAGCACCAACAATATACCCATGATTGGATTCACCATTGACTCTGAAATACAAACTCAAGAGCTCTTCAAGAGAGTCCCAGTCTTTGTACATCAACCCATGAGCCACCACCATCTCCGCCATGGACCGCTTGAAGTCGGCGTAAGGGTTTATCGATTCCATAGCCATCAGCACGCTCTCTTTGAATATAAACCCATCACTCTTTGCTTCTTCCATTATCGAAGAACTAGTCTCTCCCGGAGAGAAAAACAACCTCTCCGCCGACCGAAGCCCATTTATCACCGCCTCTATCGACTCCCCTCCTCCTCCGGCGGCGGTGGTGGCGGAGAATTCATCAATCCTCCTTCTGCCGGTGTCAGAGGAGAAGGAGTCGGTTATGCCGGTGTAGGCGGAGTTTATGGTTTTGAAGATGTCGCCGCCGTGGGCGGTGGCGGAGGCGGTGGCGGTGGTGGTGGCTCGGAAAGAGAGGGTTTTGGGGGTGGTGCAGGAGGGCCATGGCCAGGAAGTGGTGGTGGTGGTGGATTCTGGAGTCTTGAAGAAAAATGGGAGCTTCATTTTCTTCCCCATTTTTTTTTTTTTTTTTTTTTTTTTTTGGTTTTGAAATTTGATACGAGGGATTGTAGTTTTTGAAGTTTGAATGGTTGTGTTGTATTGTTTTTTGCTTTGTATTTTTTGGGGTTGTGAAGTAGGAGGTTTTATTGAGGCATTAATGGGGAGTCAGAGGTTCAGGGTGGAGATTTTAAAGGAGTGGTGAGATTGGAAGATGAAGTAGAGAGGACTAGTGGGCTCTTTGTTATATTTAAAACGAAAATCATATTTTTAAATAATTTTTAAGAAAATGTTTGAAACTTTACAAAATTGTTCCCTCAATTATGATATGATGAGTGTCAATTGAAAATTTTTACTATATTGCCCTTGAAAGGTGTGTATTTATACACCTTTAATTATATTATTTTTTCTTTAATTATGACAAGTTATGACTAATGAGATCTTTAATTATGATTATTTTTTGGACAAATTACACAAATAGTCCCTATAGTTTGGGGCTTGTGTCACTTTGGTCCCTGACTTTTCAATTGTGACACATTTGACCCTGAATTTTGAATCTTGTTTCAAATAAGGACAATTGAATATATAATTAGATTTTTCAAGGGTAAAATTGTCAATTTGATAAAATATAAACTAATTTGATAAAAATAAATGTCAAGCAAATATTTTTGAATTTTTAAAAATTATTTCTACCTACTAAAAATAAAATTATGTAAAATTGATAAATCTTTTAGACATTTATTTTTTTTTACCAAATTAATTTTTATTATGTGTTTGGATGATGATCATGTAAAATTAATTTTAAAAAATTAATCATGTAATTTTTATTAATTTTAAATAATTTTATCATTGGTGGATAAAAATAATTTTAAAAATATTAAAAATATTTTTTTGACATTTATTTTTGTCAAATTAGTTTATATTTTATCAATTGACGATTTTACCCTTGAAAAATCTAATAATATTTTTAATTGTCCTTATTTGGAACAAGATTCAAACTTTAGGGTCAAATGTGTCACAATTGAAAAGTCAGGGACCAAAGTGACACAAGTCCCAAACTATAGGGACTATTAGTGTAATTAACCCTTATTTTTTTAATTATAATTCAGAAAATATAAAATTATATTATTTTATTCTTTAGTTATACCATAATCTTTCCACCTTATAACTAAAGAAGAAAATAACATAACTATATATTTTCTGAGTTATAACTAAAAAAAATTATAACCAAACATTACATGAAGCATAATCAAAAATCTTATAAGCCATAACTAAAATATTATCATAACTAAAAAAAATTGGTCATAACTAAAAAAAAAAATGACATAACTAAAAGTACATATACTACACTCTTTTCAAAGAGTATGTATAGTAAAATTTTCCCATACAAATACATGACTCAACTCCCTTACAATATTATTTTGTGAGTGAAAAGTTAGAATCACCAGCATTTCTCTAATTTTCGTAAATAATTTTTTACCACAATAATGTAATGGTGTTAGCAATTTTCAAAATATAAGCATTTCGATATTCTTTTATTTTGAAGTGATGAGATCAAAAATTGTCATATCATCTTATATTAATTTTTTATTTGAACCTATGATATGACTCTTGTATGATTAAGTTATGACATTTATTATAATCAAACTTATAATTTATATATGGTATACATTGTTTTGAGAATATATTGTTGGAAATGGTTATAAATTCTGGGTAAAACCAGAATTTTATCCTAAATTTGGTCTAATTTTTAGGTGGGCCCCGTGCGTCGTTTTACACGGGTCAAAGTGGTAACGCGTTCTATGCCGCGTTGTGATTCACGTGGTATATTTGGTTGCTTAAAACCATTACCGAGTGAATAGGAAATTGAAGCCAAAGTGTGCTCCATGGAAATGGAGTTTTGGTGAAAATTCCTTATTGCTTGAATAAGGCTTGTCCCACATTGATTTGGTGGGAGGTTTTGAAAGGGTTTATAAGGCTTGGGTTTGGTACTTGGGGTGTGCCCCAAGGGGTACCCAAGTGTTTTAGAGGGAGAGGTTATGGGCAAAATGGGCTAGACCCATTGGACTCAAAAATCACCACGCGCGCCGCCGCCGCCGTCCAGGCTAAGCGCGGGTGCGTGGTTAGGTTGGGCTTGTTCAGCCCAATACTAATCTTTTTGAGCCAAAAACATTTGAATTTAATCCAGAATTCAAATTAAACTGGGTTTGGAATTTCTGTTCATCCAAACAAGGCCCTTCCCGTTTTCAAACAGAATTAAACTGGTCTGGCATTTTGGTTCATCCAAACAGGGCCCTTCAATTCAAACCCAACAGGTTTCATACCTGTTCAATTCAAATCTTAGAGCCACCTTAACATCTATAAATAGACCAGCCTCCCATTTGGATTTATACACCAATTTTCGTATTCCATCTCTGCTTTAAATCTCTGCCTTAAATCTCTGCCATATTGCTGCATTTTATTTCTGAAAGAAAGAGTGTAAACACTTAGTGTGTTCGACGAACAATTAAATTGTAGTGCTGCATTTAATTGTTGATAAGATCATTTCATCCTGGGAGATAGACGTCCAAGTTCTGAAAGCACCGTGGAGAGGACGAATCTGTCTTAAGGACACAGTGTTAAACACTGGACTTGATCAGAAAGTTATTCGAAGAAATTAACCAAGTAAGTTGTTTAATTTATTTTGTTTTTATTTGTTTATTTCATCAGATTATTATTTTGTTTTTGTAACAAAATAAAATCTGGTTTTTATTTATTTATTTTTATGTTGAGTTTGATTTTTGTAATCAAACATATTCTCTCCTTTTCTTTATTTCTTTAAATTCTAATTGTTGTTTTGTACACAATAGAATTAAATTCTAATTGTTGTTTTGTACACAATAGAATTAAATCGTTTAAATATAGTGAAGATTGTCCAACAATCTTAAGACAGATTCCTTTTTGGTATCTTCATTATATTTAATTTTCTGTTTTTTAAAATAATATTCTGGTTGGAAAAACAAATAGTGATTTATACTATTTGACAGATAGTAGTAATATACTGTCTCTTTTCTTTGACAATATACTAGTAGTAATATACTGGTGTCATTAACAATTTCAGAATATTATTTGGTGTTACAGAAAATTATTTTGGTATTTTTTTTTTCTAGTTTTAGTAATAAAGGAAAAAAAAAATTTATTTTATGTTATAATTTATTTTCTGGTTTTAGTAACTAGAAAATTAATTTGTGTTTTAATTTTTTTTTTTTCTGATTTTTGTAATCAGAGATTATGGCTAATACAACTGAAACTGCATCTGGCAGTGGTACTCCTGTTGTTACACCAACATCGGTCCCTATTCAGAACCATGTTCATGTACCAATCAATCATGGAGAAAAACCGGAAAAATTTAATGGTACCGAGTTTAAGAGATGGCAGCAGAAGATGCTGTTCTATCTTACAACTCTTAATTTGGCCCGGTTTCTCCATGAAGAGGCTCCAGCACTTAAAGAGGGTGAAAGTGATCGGCAAGTTGTTGCCGCAGTAGATGCTTGGAAACATTCAGATTTCCTGTGCAGAAACTACATCCTCAATGGCCTTGACAACATACTGTATAATGTATACAGTCCTCTGAAGTCAGCAAAAGAATTGTGGGATTCTTTGGAGAAGAAATACAAGATAGAGGATGCCAGCACAAAGAAATTTGTCGTCGGTAAATTTCTGGACTTCGTTATGGTTGACTCCCAAACGGTAATATCTCAAGTTCAAAGTTTTCAGATAATTTTGCATGATATTCATTCAGAAGGTATGTCTCTTAGCGAGTCTTTTCAAGTCGCTGCTTTGGTGGAAAAGTTACCACCGGCTTGGAAAGATTTTAAAAATTATTTAAAACATAAACGTAGAGAGATGACTATGGATGAACTTATAGTAAGACTGAGAATTGAGGAAGATAACCGTAAGGCTGAAAAGAGAAATGGGAAAAATCCCATTGAGTCCAAGGCTAATGTGGTTGAACAAGTTCATAAACCACATAATAAAAAGAGGAAGTTTACTGGAGATGGTCCTAAACAAAGCGACAGCAACAAGAAGTTCAAAGGGAAATGCTATAATTGTGGCAAGACTGGACATCGAGCTTCTGACTGCCGCCGCCCTAAGAAGGTTCATGGAAGTACAAGTAAGAAGACCACCAATCAAGCCAATGTAACAGAATTGGATTACATCTCTGATGGAGTGAATGACATCAACCTCTCTGCTGTGGTGTCTGAGGTTAACTTGGTTGGAAATCCCAAAGAGTGGTGGGTTGACACTGGAGCAACTCGTTACATATGTGCGGACAAGAAGATGTTCACTACCTACAATGAGGCTGCAAATGGTGAGCAACTTTTTATGGGAAATTCTTCTACTTCTACTGTGGCTGGACAAGGGAAAGTGATCTTGAAGATAACATCAGGAAAAGAACTGACCCTCAACAACGTACTGCATGTACCTGACATCCGGAAGAATTTAGTTTCTGGTTCTTTGTTAAGTAAAAATGGTTTTAGGCTTGTTTTTGAGTCTGATAAGTTTGTATTAACAAAGAGTGGTATGTATGTTGGTAAGGGATACATGAGTGATGGTCTCTTTAAACTTAATGTAATGACAGTTGTACCAAAAGTTGCTATGAATGAGAATAACACATCTTTTGCTTATATTTTTGAGTCGAATTTATGGCATGGTAGATTAGGTCATGTAAATTATGATGCTTTGCGTAGATTAATTGGTTTGGATTATATACCAAAGTTTGAAATTAATCCTAATCATAAATGTGAAGTTTGTGTAGAAGCAAAACTAACTAAGGCTCCATTTAAATCAGTTGAAAGGAAAACTGAACCTCTAGAATTAATTCATACTGATGTATGTGATCTAAAATTTATTCAAACTAGAGGAGGCAAAAAGTATTTCATAACATTTATCGATGATTGCACAAGGTATTGTTATGTTTATTTACTTAGAAGTAAAGATGAAGCCTTAGAAATGTTTAAACTCTACAAAACAGAAGTTGAAAATCAACTTGGTAAAACCATTAAAATGGTTAGAAGTGATAGGGGTGGTGAATATGATGCACCATTAAATGAATTTTGTGCACAATATGGCATTATTCACCAAACTACAGCCCCTTATTCTCCACATCAAAATGGAATTGCTGAAAGGAAGAATAGAACCCTAAAAGAAATGATGAATACCATGTTACTAAGTTCAGGCTTACCACAGAACTTGTGGGGGGAAGCAATATTGTCTGCTAATTATGTTCTTAATAGAATACCCCACAAGAAAACCAAAAGCATTCCTTATGAATTATGGAAAGGTCGACCACCTTCCTACAAATACTTGAAAGTGTGGGGGTGTTTGGCAAAAGTTGAAGTTCCTGTTCCTAAAAAGACTAAGATTGGACCAAAAACAGTAGATTGTGTGTTTATTGGTTATGCTCAGAATAGTAGTGCATATCGGTTTCTGACTTATAAATCAGAAATACCTGATATAAATGTGAACACTATTATAGAGTCAAGGAATGCTGTGTTTTTTGAACATGTCTTTCCTTACAAGAAATGACAGGAATTAAGTTCACAGAAAAGAACTTATGATTGTACACAAAGTCAAGAGACTAATGACAATCAAACACAAGAGACTAGTAATGGTCTCAACCAACAGGATTTAAATGATGATGAACCAAGAAGAAGTAAAAGAGCAAGAACATCAAAATCCTTTGGTCCAGATTTTCTGACATACTTGTTAGAAAATGAACCTCAAAGCTTTAAGGCAGCAATGACAGGTCCTGAAGCACCTTTGTGGAAAGAGGCTGTTAATAATGAAATTGAATCCATTATGCAAAATCATACTTGGGAATTGGTGGATCTTCCACCAGGTTCTAAACCTCTTGGATATAAATGGATATTCAAGAGAAAAATGAAAGCAGATGGTTCAATTGACAAGTATAAAGCAAGACTTGTAGTTAAAGGTTACAGACAAAAGGAAGGTCTGGACTATTTTGACACATATTCCCCTGTGACAAGAATAACATCCATTCGCATGCTTATTTCTATAGCAGCGTTGTTTAATTTAGAAATACATCAAATGGATGTTAAGACAGCTTTCTTAAACGGTGATCTAAATGAAGAGATCTATATGGAACAACCCGAAGGGTTTGTTGTATTAGGACAAGAGAAGAAAGTTTGTCGACTTGTAAGTCGACTTGTAAAATCCCTTTATGGATTAAAACAAGCACCTAAGCAATGGCATGAAAAATTTGATCATGCAATGCTTACTAATGGGTTTAAGATAAACGAATGTGACAAATGTGTCTATGTTAAAAACACTGACCAAGGCTATGTCATAGTTTGTCTTTATGTGGATGACATGCTTATCATTGGAAGCAGTCAAAACATGATCAAATCAACTAAGCAAATGCTTAACAAAAGATTTGATATGAAAGATATGGGGGTCGCAGATGTTATATTAGGAATGAAAATAACTAAAACATCTGACGAATATGCATTATCTCAATCTCATTATATTGAGAAAATTCTTGATAAATTTATCAAGGATGATTTGAATTTAGCTAGAACACCTGTAGACATCAGTCTTTATTTATCGAAAAATAAAGGTGATGCAGTGTCTCAGTTAAAATACTCCCAAATCATTGGAAGCCTAATGTACCTAATAAATTGTACTCGTCCTGATATAGCTTATGCTATCAGTAAATTGAGTAGGTACACTAGTAACCCTGGAAAAGACCATTGGAAAGCGATCATTCGAGTTCTTAGATATCTAAGATTCACTCGTGATCATGGTTTGAACTTTACTCGATATCCAGCAGTACTCGAAGGTTATTGTGATGCCAATTGGATATCGGATACTAAAGATTCAAAATCCACTAGTGGATATGTCTTTACTTTAGGAGGCGCTGCTGTTTCTTGGAAGTCCACGAAACAAACTTGCATCGCACGATCCATAATGGAATCTGAGTTCATTGCTTTAGACAAAGCAGGTGAAGAAGCAGAATGGCTTCGTCACTTCTTAGAAGATATTCTAATGTGGCCAAAACCTGTGCCAGCTATTTGCATTCATTGTGATAGTCAATCTGCAATAGGTAGGGCACAGAATCATATGTATAACGGTAAGTCACGACATATTCGTCGTCGACATAATACCGTAAGGCAATTGTTGTCAAACGGAATAATCTCAATAGATTATATAAAATCTAAAGAGAATATTGCGGATCCGTTAACAAAAGGTTTGACAAAAGAGCTAGTGTATAGTTCATCGAAGGGGATGGGATTAAAGCCTATTACATAAGAGTCGTCATAATGGTAACCCTACTTAAATGACTGGAGATCCCAAGAACTAAGTTCAAAGGGACAACTAAGTTATGTATGGCTCGCCAGAAATCACCAAGGGATTCAAATTCCCTACCCATTCCTATGGTGAGAGTGATATCTGCAACATATGTTGTATGCAGGGGCATAAGGAT
This sequence comes from Camellia granthamiana, assembly GCA_036172215.1. Lineage (NCBI taxonomy): Eukaryota > Viridiplantae > Streptophyta > Magnoliopsida > Ericales > Theaceae > Camellia > Camellia granthamiana. The sequence goes on along the minus strand of CM069914.1, from coordinate 52,409,641 downwards.
AAGCTTTGCTTTTAATGATTACTTATATCTTGATTAAGGCATAAAATCAAGATGAGTATAAGGAGATACTCACAATAAGAATCACCTATATAAGTGTTGAAATGGGGCCGGTTTTATGAGAATGAAAGAGGCTACATTCTCTAGAAACACTTATGAAAACCAGGTGCGTTCAAGGCCAAAATGAACACAACAGTGAGAACCACGATGTGTTAGAAAATATTTTATGTGAAATCTATTGTCTTGGCTTACACAAACGGCTGAACAATTCAAGGCATCGCGTCCATTGGTTAGCCAGTAAGTCCGATAGGTTATCACTAGGGAAGGTTCAAGGCCGAAAACTACCTATCTTGATGCAAGATATTTTCGACTTATACTCTTTCGATAAATCTGCATTTTGTTGCATTTCCGTTGTCATCAAATTCCATTCATGTGGGGGATTGTTGGAAATGGTTATAAATTCTGGGTAAAACCAGAATTTTATCCTAAGTTTGGTCTAATTTTTAGGTGGGCCCCGTGCGTCGTTTTACACGGGTCAAAGTGGTAACGCGTTCTATGCCGCGTTGTGATTCACGTGGTATATTTGGTTGCTTAAAACCATTACCGAGTGAATAGGAAATTGAAGCCAAAGTGTGCTCCATGGAAATGGAGTTTTGGTGAAAATTCCTTATTGCTTGAATAAGGCTTGTCCCACATTGATTTGGTGGGAGGTTTTGAAAGGGTTTATAAGGCTTGGGTTTGGTACTTGGGGTGTGCCCCAAGGGGTACCCAAATGTTTTAGAGGGAGAGGTTATGGGCAAAATGGGCTAGACCCATTGGACTCAAAAATCACCACGCGCGCCGCCGCCGCCGTCCGTCCGTCCGGTCGGGCGGGCTGGGCTGGGCCTGGGCGCGGGTGCGTGGTGTGTGGTTGGGTTGGGCTTGTTCGGCCCAATACTAATCTTTTTGGGCCAAAAACATTTGAATTTAATCCAGAATTCAAATTAAACTGGGTTTGGAATTTCTGTTCATCCAAACAAGGCCCTTCCCGTTTTCAAACAGAATTAAACTGGTCTGGCATTTTGGTTCATCCAAACAGGGCCCTTCCCGTTTTTATCTGTTTGAATAGTTAACCAACAGATTCAAATCTGTTGAAATTCAAACCCAACAGGTTTCATACCTGTTCAATTCAAATCCTAGAGCCACCTTAACATCTATAAATAGACCAGCCTCCCATTTGGATTTATACACCAATTTTCGTATTCCATCTCTGCTTTAAATCTCTGCCATATTGCTGCATTTTATTTCTGAAAGAAAGAGTGTAAACACTTAGTGTGTTCGACGAACAATTAAATTGTAGTGCTGCATTTAATTGTTGATAAGATCATTTCATCCTGGGAGATAGACGTCCAAGTTCTGAAAGCACCGTGGAGAGGACGAATCTGTCTTAAGGACACAGTGTTAAACACTGGATTTGATCAGAAAGTTATTCGAAGAAATTAACCAAGTAAGTTGTTTAATTTATTCTGTTTTTATTTGTTTATTTAATCAGATTATTATTTTGTTTTTGTAACAAAATAAAATCTGGTTTTTATTTATTTATTTTTATGTTGAGTTTGATTTTTGTAATCAAACATATTCTCTCATTTTCTTTATTTTTTTAAATTCTAATTGTTGTTTTGTACACAATAGAATTAAATTCTAATTGTTGTTTTGTACACAATAGAATTAAATCGTTTAAATATAGTGAAGATTGTCCAACATATATATCATAGCATTACCCTTGTTTTTAATAGTTAAATTGTATTAATTTAATCTTCAATATATTAACAATGTTTCAGTTTGGTTCCGCAACCTAACTCTGTTATTGCACTTCTTTAAAATCAGAGATAAATATGTAATTTCAGAAACCAAAATGATACCGGCCACATGTTTTGATAACTGAAAGTGTAATTCCTAATTGAGATTCTACATTAATGACAAAAATTACACATTTTGGAACTAAAGTGTAAGATGAATGCTATATAAATAAAAAATTTATACATAATGATGTGACTCATTGTGAATCTTTCACTATAAAACTCAACTCTATAGAAGATATTTATAATAACGACAATGCGACATCATTCTGTCAATTTTTATTTTTATTTTATTTTATGAATATTTATAATTTTCTAAATTATAATTCTGAAGTGAATTTTCAAATTGATCAGTAGTAACTTTAATGGGTTGAGTTAGGATGAGAAATCAAATTATCATTTATATAGTGTGAACCAAATTAATATAATTTAAACATTGAATATCAAAATGATACACACAAAGGATTTTTGAGATTAAAATATATTAACCCATACTATTTTGTCATTGACACACCATTATAACAAATGACTTTTGAAAAAATTACATTTTTTTTTTATGTGCATATATAATTTTACAAGTGCATGTTTATTTATTCAACAAGTAATAGAAAGTAAATGTTGTTTGGTAGAGACAATTGAATGTGAGTGTACTTTGTCAAAACAGAAAGTTTTCTTTCACTCAACCATTTCTTTAAGTTGGTGCCTCAACCGGGTTTCATTGCTTCAAAACAGGGAAAGTAATTTTGTAAAATTACAAAATTATTTCAGTGTAATATGTGTGGCATCTATCAGCATTCACTATTCTATCCAGGGGTGGAGTCAAAGAAGGGCAGGGGTCACGTGCCTCCTCAATTTTGAATTTTTTTATTTTTATTTTGTGATGACATACAAAGTGTTTTTTTTTTTTTTTTTTTTTTCTTAACATATTCTTTAGCTAATGATTTATTGTATTGTTCACAATAAATAATTATTTAATACTTCAAGAGCGCTATGTGGTATTATTTACGTAGTAATCTAAACTAATAGTGTAGTGGAAAATCGTATGGATTAAATATAATTAACTTATTAGTTTTAAGTAGTTGACAAACTACTTAGTGTAATTTGTGATTTCTCATGCTTTGAGTATTACATAGGCAACGTCATATGGTACTGTAAGACTATTTAATAATTTCTATTCAAAACACATTATCTATAAGCAATATCATCTCTTTAACATTTTCTGTCAAATAAAAATTAAATAAATTTTATAATAATTTGTGCTGTAAATGATGTATTTTTATTTTTTAAAATTAGGAATTTTGATCCATAATTTTTTGTGCTAAAATTACAAACTTACATCATCATCTCGCACCGAGTTATTACACACTATTATAGAATTTTGATTTGTTCCAATTAATAATGATTTGTAATTTCTTATGCTTAAATTTAGCTTGATCATGATTTTTTTAAAATAAAAAACTGTAATTAATAAGTGTCCCATCTAACTTAATTTTCTGTATCCACCATTGATACTTTTAATTTTTATAATACTAGTCAAAATTATTTTTATTATAAAAATATCATTGTAACATTATAAGAATTGTTATTCTTCTAAAATTTTTGGGTCATTTAATTTGAAATTGTCTGACTCAATCACCTTGTTTATTATCGCACTGTTAACTTTTTCAATTTTTATAAATATTCGAGTTTTAATCCAAAAATGCATATTGTTTATTGTCAAGATTATTGTGTGTTTTGAAAAATTGGTAAAAAATTAATTTTTTGACTTTTTGGTAGCTTGTTTGGCTAAAAAAACTAGCTTTTTGGTGGTTTTTTTGGTGTAAAAAAGCTAAAAAGCCAAAAAAAGAGACTTTTTTAAACATGTTCCCAAATTGCTATGCTGCAAAGTATTGGAGTTTGAGATGAGTTTGGTGACAACTTGGATACGATTTTTTTGTTTGGTTTTCTTAATTTTTAGTTTGGTCATGTAATAATTTTTCTTGTGTGGAGATTTGATTCTGCATTTTTTGCTCCTCTATAAAGGTCTGGATCTTTCATTTTATGTAAGTTGTTTGTCTCTTTTTGATATCTTGTAATACCGTTGTACTAAATTGATCCGATCTTTTATCGATTTTGTAATGATGATTTTCTTCCTGATCTTAAAAAAAATGATATATATATAATTTTATAATATAACAAATTAGGAGTTGAATGGGCCGAGGCCCCTACTCAAGATTGACTCAAATTTAATTGGAGGAGTTATGGGCCGGTCCAATGGACCAGTCTTATTACCCAGTAGGTTTTATCCTAAAAAATCAAATAGCATTTTTCATTTTTACCCTAGACTCAACACTGCAACCCAACATCCGGCCACCGTTTCCGTGAAAAACACACAGATACTGATAAATGTTACCAGTATTTACCAAACCACTTAAATTATCTATTCTTTCTCACTCTCATTCTCACATAGGTACACACTCACTCACTAATTCACAAAAACACATCCACACACTTACTAATTAACAAAAACAAATTCACAATAATTTAGCAGTGATAAATTTCATACTCATATACATATACACTCACTTACTAATTCACAAAAATAAATTTACAAAAATTCAACGATGATAAATTTATCACGGGTTTAAATAAATTTATCACTTGTTTATCACTAATTTAAACAAATTTATCACTGATTTATCATTAGTTTATATAAATTTATCACTAGTTTAAACAGATTTATCATTGGGATCTTCCCCAATATACACAGAGAGAGAGAGAGCTTAGATCCTAGATCCTAGATCTAGATGTGGAGGCAACGACGATTATGGAGGTGGAGACGACAGTAGTTGGCAACGATGATGGAGGTGGAGGTGAAGTCGTCGGTGGCCGTGGAGGCGAAGATGTCGGTAGAGGTGGAAGCAATAGTGAAAGCGGAAGAGGATATCGGTTGAGGTTGCCGGCAATGACTACAGTGGAGGCGGCGGTGGTCAGCAACGGTGGAGATAGAGATGGTCGTTGGTGGAGAAATGTACAGAGAGAGAGAGAGAGAGAGAGAGAGAGAGAGAGAGAGAGAGCTCTTTTTTTTTTTTTCATTTTTGCATCTCTAGATTTGAGTATAAAAACATGAGGGCAAAAACGGAATAAACAAAAATGTTCAGAACCTATAAGTAAAAGAGTCTCCATTAAGGACCTATTGGGTAATAACCCTTGAAAATAGGTCTGACTGTAAAAATTCCAATTTAATTTGAGCTAGAAAAGCCTCAATTAATAGTATCAACAAATGCTAAATACTGCCTTGACGCTTAGTTTTTATCTAAATTAAGGTGAAAAATAATTTTAAAACAAGTAAAAATACCAAAAAATTGTTTTTAAATTATTGAAAAGCCTAATGTGTTTTTTTTTTTTTCGCTTTATACATATATATGTCTATGGCTTAGTTTTAAATGATGACATCAGCAATATAATTATATATCAGTGGATATTGAACAATTTTGACTAATATATGAATGAATATTGTATGAAAAGTTTAAAATCTCAACTCGTATTAGTCCATATTTAACACTCACAGCAATTGGTACCAAAAACCACATAAAAGTGTGGGAGAAATTATTCAATAATTTTAGAGTAGCACGTGTCTGTATTATCTAACTAATTATTCTTCAATATGTTCTTTTATATTTTTCAATCACTCAATATAATATATCATTTATCCACCTTCTCCACTAATCATAATAATATGTAATACCACGTATCATATATTTCGGAATTACCGAATAATTAATGGTGTGTGGTTGTGAGAGAGAGGTGTTTGAGACTTCAAAATAAAATTCATTTGAGTAATGAGGTTGGGAAGAGAGTATTGCTTCAACGGTATTCTGTTATAAATGACACTGAATTCCATTTTTTGCCAAGAATATAATAATGAATTCCAAGTGGGTAGATTTGCAACCATTAGATTAAAAAACAAATTGGTTGATCATTGCACCAGATATATAAACATGATAGGGGTGAGATCATGGCCGTCAATTTCAAATTCGACAGTCATTTTCATTTGATAGTCACTACTCCACTGCACAAATTTGGGTGAGGGAGGTGGTCCAATGTTCATATCCATGCACCTGCAACATTATCTTTACACCAGAAATTGAGAATATAATCATATATACATACTCTCTGAGAGAGAAAGAGAGAGAGAGAGAGAGAATTGAGAAATGTCACTACACTTGTCTATTGTAACATGCATGGAATATACATAGTTGTGAGAGAGTCAATTAGCTACAAGCTTGGAGAGGAAACACTTTACCTGACATTCAAACTTTCTTATTCCTATATATTTTTTTTTTTTGCCTTATTTATTTATTTATTTATTAATGAAAACAGTTTTTTTTAGGTGCACATAATCAAACACAATTCTCTTACATCAAGTAAACCCATAACAATATTTTATGTACTTAGATTTTTTTTTTGTTTGAATTTTTAGTGATTCTGAAATAATGTCCCAGAATTAACGTCGTACGACATTTATCATATTATCTCGCAAAAATTAGCATAAAAATTAAGTTGAAACACTATGTATATTTGTCTGAGTACTAAAATAATTTGACCTATGATAGGGCAGGATATCATATGATTCACCTCAGTCCTCACTGTCAAAAAAATAGATTTTCTCTGTCTCTCTCTCTCCAACGGAAAATAAAATGTTGGAGGAAAAAACAGATGGCAGAAACATTCTGTGGGTGGTGGGATAGAAGGTCACTACCATAGGATAGATGTATTATTGGTGGTCCTTAAAGGGAACGGATACCTGTAAGGGGCTGGCTTCCCTTTGTCTGTGAGTGGATTGGAAGATGTTAAATCCGTGGACGCTTAATACGGATCCCGTTTCGATAATCTGAACTATTTATGTAAAACTCATCGAGTATTATATACATTATAAAAAATAATGTTGATCGGATATCAATAGTTACGTGATCAAATCAGTTTTGTATAAAAACAATGGACGGTGACAAAATAAATGGTTGACAGAAATCTGATCCAATGAGATAGCTATCTATATCCGATCAATGTGATTTTTTATAAATATATAGTACTTGACGAGTTCTACATATTGAACAGTTTGGATTATCAAAACGGAACTCGTGGTGACCTCTTACGGACCCAACAGTATCCTCTAGTCCAATCACGGATCGGAGGAAGCCCTACTTGTAATATCCATTATTTGATCTCCCCATAACTAAACTTGGATCACCCTACACAATTGCAATTTCTTTTCTATTCTTATCTTAAAATTATTTATGAAAAAAAGAAAAACAAAAAGGAAAAGAAAGAAAGTTGGACTCAATAAGATAAGCCCATAAATAATTGGAGAGATTCATACGCTACTTTCTTAATGAGGTACAGAATAAGTTGCGCAAGTAAAAAGATTCTTTTGTATAAAATCTAGTATTAGAGATTTAGTGAAACATATATACAAAATAAAAATACTTTGGACCTCTAATTCTTGAGTTCTAAAGTCAGTTTTAATGAGCTGATAGTGGATCCCAACCCGCTGTGATGTGATGTTTTGATCTTATTTTTTTTATTTTATTTTTTTTTTCCCTTACCATGTCATTAGTATTCTATTAAAGTATCAAAATTAGTACACCGAATCATTACTATATAAAAAATGGGGCACGACTTATTAGTCAAATTTAGCTGAAACCAATTTCAACCAACCACCTGAGCTCCAATAACTTAAGCCTCCTGATATTTTTTACTTGTGACTTCTCCTATGTGAGGCCTCTGTCAATCCTCTGCTGTTTCTACAATTTGATTACAAATAATTGGCACGAGATTCTCTATTTTTAATTTTTTTATTATTTTATTTCAATGTAACATTAACTATTAAATTATGCTAGTCTGTAAATTCTCTCGTCGTTTTGTTTCAATTTATTCCTTCTACTGTTAATTGTATGTAAAATTTAAGTCTTCAAATTTCTACATGTAACAGTGATAAATAAATATTTTTTTATTGATATAAACGAATGCGTTTAGAAGAGTCAAAATGGATTATTCATTAAAACAATTTAATTTAACTCAATCATTTAATAAGAGCATTGACATAGTCTCAATAGTTTACAATAGTTTATTAGTTTTTAAAATATTTTAGCCATTTTGATTCTTTTATTTTTGGATTAATTACACTTTTTATCCTTATAATTTAACTTAAATTTTATTTTAGTCCTTATAGTTTCAATTCGAATAATTTGGTCCATATACTTTAAATATAATTTTAATTTGATTCATTTGTTATTAATTTTGTTTACGTGTATACCTTAAAAAATTAACAAGAGTTCCAAAATTGTTAATATTAACCTCCAATTTGGACGAAAAGGACAAATTAAAACTAAATTGAAATTGTATGGGTCAAATTATTCAAATTGAAATTATAAGCATTAAAGTGAAATTTGGGTGCTACATGGGTGAAAGGTGTAATTAAGCCTTTATTTTTTTGGTGATGGATTTCCTTCGGTCTAGGCGCTATTTGAGGTCGTGAGTATGGATGTTGTTTCGATTATTTAAATTATTTATTTTGTCAGGTATTTTGTATATTTTATCACAAAATAAAAAAAAATTTAGATTGATCCGATCATCATAATCTATCCAATTTATTGTGTTTGTCACAAAAAAAAAAAAAAAAAAATTGAATAGTTTATTTTTAAAGACAAAAGTATCGCCTATTTTTTTGGTAATAAACGTAATAAATTAAATAGGTTACGAACTACTTAATTTATTGTATGGATGAAATATACGAATAGTCTAACAAAATAAACAATTTGAATAATCGAAACGAAACCTACGATGAGTTCCATGTGCCCAAATAGCGTCCTCCAATCCAAAGACTAGAGAGAATTCACCTCCTATTTTTTTTTTTTTTTTTTAAGTACGTTTATTGAGTGAAGTGATAATAAAAGAATTTATTAATAAAATAAAGTTAGAATAGTGAGTCTACGGTAATTCTATCATACCAGAATGTCTACTATATACACGTTACGATATTAATATTACAAATATGATAATACAAATGTTATGACTAAATCAATTTATGTCATAACTAAAAACAAAAAACATAGCTAACTTGTTATTTTTACAAAACTTTTAATAGTGATGGTAGTTGTTGTTGCAGTGATAATAGTAGTGGTTTTGGTGAAGGAGAGGGTTCCTTGCTTTGTTATGTAATTTTTTTTTCTAAAAAAAATAAATAAATAAAAAAATCTAACCAATAGGTACTTGTGTTCAACTCATTTAAACCCAACAATCAATATATAACCTATATAGATTTCGATGGATTTTATTAGGCCTACTCATGATCTCAGATTAAATTTGAAACGTATAATTTATAATAAATTATATTAATCTCTTTTGAAATTAAAAAAAAATACAATATGTATTATAGTTTTGACATAATTGCACAGACTTTTATTTTGTAAGACTAAATAGATTAGAATTAATGCAAATAATGTAAAGATACAATAATAAGTAAATATATATATATATATTTTAGTGTAAATTATATGACAATATCATTTTTCATCTATATAACTAATGAATTATTGATTAAAATAAACCAAAGTACTATGTGTATTATTAAGAAACCCGTTTTCAAGTCTCAAAAGAAGTCAATGCAATTTATCCTACAATTTAATTTAATGTTGAAATAATATTTTAGGATGAAGAATCTTTAGCCCTAATAAAAATCATACTATGGGAGTTTGGAACCCCGAAAGCAAGCCGCAATTTCATGGAGAGATCATAGCATAATATACTATACTCCATTGCTTGTGCTGTCTCTTCCTATAAACAAGGGTTTTCTTTTTTAATTTTATTTTTTAATCTCAACATTATTAAATAAATTAAATAGATTCTAAAACCATTCACATTCAAAAGTGTTTTGGATTAGCAAGGCCGGCTTTAGGCACAAGCCCGCCAGGACACCGCTTTAGGCCCTTGAAAATTGACACACAAAAAAAAAAAATCTCAAAATTTTATTAACTATTATATTAATCTATATATATAAAAAAAAAATTCACTAGAATTTAAAGGGCATAAACAAAATCCAGTTGTGATTTAAAACTAATAAATGATTGATGTGGTAAATTATTTAAAACTTATTTATAGTTGTTTTTTATCGAAAGAAACCAAAAAACTTATTGATGTAGTAAATTGTTTGAAATTATTGAATGGTTATATCCATATGTATGGATTATGTATAGAATATGATTGATTATATTATTTACCGTTGCTCTTTTCAAATGCGAAAAGAATGATATTTAAGTGATTTTTGTTACAGTTTGTTTACTTTTTATTTGATACTTCAGTTGAAATTATTTTGATCATTTTTTTTTTTATTGTAAACTTTAATATATATTTAAGTAAATTTTAATTGATATATAATTTTTTTGGATCAATAATAAATATATAATGGAGGTAACCTTTTATGAGTATGTTCAAATACCAAAAAAAAGAAAAGTTAAACATATAATAATTATTATTTTTTTAAATATGTAGGAAAAGTCCCGTATTAAAAGTTTACTTTAGGCTCCAAAAAAGTTAGAGCAGGCATGTGAATTAGTATATGATCATCTAGGCTCTAATATCTGAACCAAGATTCTCTGTCTGTGTGAGGAACCTTCTAAATCTTGTGCCAAGCCATTTTAAATTCAATGATCGATAACGTTTAATATTAAATTAAACATAAATTATATTGACCCTTCTAACTATATTTATTCCATTTTTATTTTGTTCTACAGGGTTTGTTTGAAGAAAATGAATTTGATTTCTTTAGCTTTATTTGGGTTATTTTGGGAAGGGAAAATGCTTTGGACCCCCAGTGGGGGTGCTGGGAGTCCTTGCTGATTGATTGGCTGGATAACAAATTTTTTTTTTTTTGGACTTCAGCCACTGGCAGTGTGCCATGTGGCACTGGGGGGTGCCTAGTCACTGAGGATCTCTAGCATCACTCTTTAGGAAGTGGGTTAAAAGTCATTTCTCAGCTTTTAACCCACTTCCATCTCTCACAAAAAAGTCAAAAAGTAACTTTTAATCATCTTTTCAAAACAACCAGTTGTTTTCTTAAAAAATCACAATGTTTAATTATGTAATAAAATTTTTGTATCTTAAATTTCACGTCATCTATCAATAAAACAGTTAATTTCGGGTTCAAAACCTCTTTAACTTGGTACCATGTGTGCTTGGTTCATGATTTTCTGTTCTTAAATTATTATTATTATTATCATTATTATTATAATATTCTGAACACTCACAATTAATTATTTTATTTCTCTATTTTAAAATGCACATTGAATTACAATTCTCAACAAAACTTCATACTTTAGGAATGATTAGGTACACCTATGTCCACGAAATTAATTCGTTCATATTCAATCAACCGTAATCACGTAATTCTCAACAAAACTTCATCCTTTAGGAATGATTAGGTACACCTATGTCCAAGAAATTAATTTGTTCATAATCAATCAACCATAATCACGTGACAATCAGAACCATCCATTTGCTTCGGGAAATGAAATGTGTTAATTCGTTCCAATATCAACCGTCGGATAGGACCACTTTCAATTTCAAGGAGTAATAAGTTTTGTGATGGTGCATGATTAGTTAATATAGTCAATTTGGTAAAAATGTAGTATGCTGCACCTGATCATTTCTGTTTGGGACAAACAAACAAACACTCTGCAGGTTTAATTTGTCAAAAACCTTGAAGTAATCCATTACATTTTCTTATGTAAGTGGTCTTGGGCGTTGGATCATTAGAAAGATAATTGACTCATAAATGAGAACTTCATTTTCCGAGAAAATTAAAAATTTTCTTCCTGAAAGGCGTGTGTGATCAAACAGTCTAGAAGTTGGTGTTTTCCCCTAATTTACCTTTGGTTTTGGGTTGATTTGCATTAAATGCCCTTCTAATTGGCCATCACCTTAATTTATAGAGAAATTTTATATACACAAAATTAAATTAGGAAAAAAAATTAAAATTAAAATTAAAATGTCCACCACAAGCATTACCTATCAAACACAAATACTCTCTTAAATTAAGATGGTCAACATGAAAAAAACCCAACCCAAAACTATATTATAGTAGTAAAAGTGCAGCTCTATTTGCTTAAAGAGTATAATGCCAGCAACACAATCGATTGTTACTAGCCCAAATCGGGCCTTCGTCGTGACAAGATGCTAGTCTAAACTCAAACCAACAATCCCAGCCTTTGCCTGCAACCAGTACATGAGTTAAGAACATAAAATTTGCTCTAATATAAGATGCATAAACTGCAATAAATGGTTTTGAGAAAAATAGTTTTTTCTAAAAAAATTGATCTATTTTTTAAGTGGGAACCATACATCAAACTTGGTAGGTCTATGTGGCAGCACATTCTTTGCCTCATAACGATTCATATCGTATATTTGGTTGTTCAAAACCATTATTGGGTAAATGATAAATCAATACCAAAATGAGTTCCATGGAAATGATATTTTGGTGAGATTTCCGTGAGGGATGGAGAAAAGGCTTATCCCACATTGCTTGAATAGTCAAATTTGGTGTGGGTTTATAAGTCTTGAGTTTGCACTTTGGGGAGAGCCCAAGAGATACCCAAGTTTTGTGGAGGGAGAGATTATGGGGAAAGTGGGCTTTGACCCATTGGATCAAAAAATTACCACCCGCCCACTCAAATTTTTTTGGGTTAAAAACATTTGAATTTTATTTTTCTAAAATTAAATTCTTACTATTTGGAATTTGAATTTCAAAATAAATTCCGAAATGATCCCAACGTTTTTGAACATTGGAATTTAGTCCAATGCACCTTTCCCTCCAACCCAAACAGATTCTTTACTTGTTCAAATCCAACATGAACAAGTTCTTTACTTGTTCAAATCTATCCCGAACAGGTTCTTTACTTGTTCAACTCTGTCCTGAATAGCCACCAAGTTTCCTATAAATAGACAAGTCCTCTATTGGGGTTTTCATTCAGTTTTCGTTCTTCCTTCTGCTTTTGCTGCCTGCATTTTGCTGCATAAATTTTCTGTAAGAAAGAGTATAAACACAAAATGTGTTTGCTGAACATTTAGTTTGTAGTGCTGCTACTAATTGTCGTCAATCATTTTATCCTGTGAGATGGATGTCCACGTTCTGAAAGTATCGCGGAGAGGACGAATTTATCTTAAAGAAACAATATTAAATGCTGGACTTGATTGAATTTTCGAGGAAGTAATACGATAAGTAGGTTATTTATTTATTGTCCTTCAGATTCTGTTTTGATTTTATAACAAAAGTAAGAATTTGTTTTGTTTATTTTTATTATTTATATTCTGTTCCGACTTTAGTAATCAAATAGAAGATCTCATTTCTTAATTTATTTTTTGAATACAGTAAAAATTGGCTTACATAAACCCTTTAAAAAAAATTTAATATGCAAAGACACAAATTAATAAAATTCATAAATTAAACTAAAGTAGTATAGTACTATAATGAATTCAAATAATTCATTATAGCCCATGCAATAAAAGGGAAGTGATTTACACCCTTACGGCCTTGTTATTAATTTGATTGTCATAAGGCATCATGAGTCATGACAGTGCATCAATGCCTAAATTAAATAAATTGTCCTTCCCATTTATGCCTACCCAGCAGCAGCTGTGTTAAATTACTTGCTCACAAATTGAATACAAAATATTTCACATAAAAAGGTGGGTGGATTGTGAGGTCGTATCATCTTTAATTTTTTAGAATTAGTAATGGGTCGAACCTAGTCAAGTAGTAAATTATTTAAATTTAATTTAAAGATTTAATAAATTTTAAAATGTATTTAAATTTGATTTGTTTATATTTTGAGTTAATCACAAGTCAAGTTCAAACAACTTAATTTTTTATAATTCATATACTAGAGTTGAATTAAGCAATAAGTTGTTGGCCCCCGTTTGGTAGAGCTGTGGGAAAGTGATTATAGTTTATACCTTAACAGCTTATATGTCCCGTTTGGTAGAATTGTGAGAAAGTGATTATAACTTATAACCTAACAGCTTATAACTTATAGCTGTGAATATAAGCTGATTTTTGACTTATAAATTAAGTTTCTCCTCCCCCATTCAAAGAATAAGTTGATTTTTGACTTACAAAAAGTTATAAGCTGTATTGTTAAACTGAACCAAACACATCAAAATAGCTTAAATTAAGCTAAAAGCTGAAATAAGCTGGAAATAAGCTCTACCAAACAGGGACATAGCTTATAACTGTAAACATAAGCTGATTTTTGACTTATAAATTAAGTTTCTCCTCCCCCATTCAAAGAATAAGTTGATTTTTGACTTACAAAAAGTTATAAGCTGTATTGTTAAGCTGAACCAAACATATCAAAATAGCTTAAATTAAGCTAAAAATTGAAATAAGTTGAAAATAAGCCCTATCAAATAGAGCCGTTGAAACTCACACAACAATAAAATTTTATCTATAATGGCCATTTTTATCTATAATTGTTCAAATTCATATAATGGCAATTTTTATTTTCCTTTGCCAATAATTTTTTTTTTTTGGGGGGGGGGGGGGGGGGGGGGGGGGGGGGGGGGGGGTGGTGTGGTGTGTTGGTTGGTTGGTTGTTTCTCAGTCATATTTTAGACTATTTTAGACTCTACAATTTACAATGTGAAGAAAAAATACCCTCTTACCGGGACCAAAGAAAAAAAAAAATAAAAAAAATAATTGTGTAAGAGAAACTTTTTAATTGTTGATTTTTTTAAATGATTTTTGGTGATTAAACTAAGAGGGTAATTTTCAAAACATTCAAAAACTTCACTGACTTTTGCTTAAAGAAAAAGTAATGTTCTGCTTGTAATTATCTTCTAATTGCACTAAAGTGTAAACACAATGTACGCCGATGTACTTCAGATTTTAAGTTTTCAATTTGTATTTTTTATTTTTAATAAATTTTTAAATATTTTGGTCAATTTATTTATTTATTTTTTCAATACATCTAATATAAATGTATAAAAAGTAAAATATTCTTAAAAAAATCTTTAAAAAGTCCAACAAATACAAAAAAAAAAAAAAAAAAACAAAAATCTACTGAATTTTTTTATATATATTTTTATATTTTGTAGTACTAGTGGTTGGGCACGTGCGTTACATGTGATGCGTGATTTTTCATCAATTGTTAGGGCTGTAATTATGCGTGCTTAAATTAGCATGTGATATGTATATAAAGTATGAAAACTTTTATGAATAAATTAATTTGTATCCAAAATACAACTAAGTAAGAAATGAACACATACTTGGTTGAAGAATTTAAATAATAAATGAAAATTTTTATAAACATAAATGTTAATTTATAACAAGATTATTGAAATCACAATCTCATCTTAAATAATAAACAGGTTCTTTAAATATATAGTATTACATAAATATTTTTCTATCAACTTTCCAGTTCAATTTTACATAATTCATACCTGTAATATAATTGAAGGTATGAAATTAATTGTATAATTACACAATTTTGTTTAATAATTCATCTCATAATACAAATTCATTGAACCCACTATTTTATGTTATTTGCATACTATTGGTGTAAAAATACATTAATATCAGTATATAATATATTTTTATATATCAAGAGTTATTGAGTTTCGTTTCATGTGCTATGAATATCTTCCATGATAAAAAATATAACATTAGTTATTAGTATATTTTCATTTATGTAGAAAATGTGAAATAGTTTTTTTAAGAAAATGAAATGATATTGTGGTTTAATATTTCGATTGATATATGAATTTTATAATTGTTTTCATAATATTTATAGATCCATACTTATAAGTATTTATAGAGTCACTTTCATGAAACTGTCAAGTTATATAATTTATTATATCATCTATAAGTAATCAACATATGACAAAAATTGATCGAAACTTTTTATTTGAAGTATTTATTTTCTACATCATTGAGCTGCTGCGATAATATTTGAGTATCATTTATTTATTTTTTTCTTATAATTTGACTAAAATGTGTGTATGTGGTACATTGTTTTTCTTGAACTTCATAACAGATAGGACAATTCCTACTTCAGCTTGTTTAACTTTGTTTGAAGAGTATGTTGTAATAGATCTTCTGTAGCTTTTATTTTACTATCTTCTTATTTTTCTTTTTACTCATTATTATAACTCATTGTAATAAAAAAAAAAATTTGATGAATAAGAGTTTGAGGTGATATCATATTGTTATGAATTTCAAAACCCATTTTCCCTCAATATTGTGATTTTTTTGTGAGAGGAAAAGAAGTATAATTATTGTTGTAATAGAGGTGTTTTGCAAAGTTTTGGTTTGTTATTGAAAGTGTTTATTGTGGACACTTGTATGTATGATATGCATGTTTATATGTATTGAACAAAAGTTGATAGAAGAATAACACAATTTCGTAGTTTTTTCCTAACAAATATAGCTATATTACTTAAGCGAAATTACAGTATCCGATGGTAATATAATATTATAGATTGACAATATATGAATATAATAACATATATACATTTATATTTATATTTTATATACATATATATATATATATATATATATGTATATAGACATTGACATATATAAGATATCAAAAAAATAATATGTGAAATCTTTTGTAACAATATAATACAAGTAACAATGAGAAATTAATTATTCATAATTAAATAGTTGGTCATAATGTAGATGTTTAGTGTTACATTTTTGTGTGTATGCACAAATTTTTAATTAGATCATTAAATTCACATAAAAATTGAAAGGAATTTATGAATAATTTGTGTAAAATTAGAGATTAGTGAAGAAAGATTTGAAAAAAGAAAAGTTTATACTATTTGGTTTGATTTGTTTTTTCAAACTTTTATTTTGGTTTTTTTGATTTTCATGTTTTTTACCTTTGACACTTTTTTTTGATAATCTTTTAATTTTCTTTTTAGATTCACTTAATTTAATACTTTATTATTTTTTAATTTTAATTTTAGAATTAGATTCACTTAATCTAAATACACTTAGAAAATAATTTGTTGTGTATTCTTTTTGGGAAAAAAATAATATATATATATATATATATATAATAAAAAAATCAATACATGTTTAAATTTATAATTTTTTTTAAAAAAAATTCTATTTAAATTATTAGATATTAGATTTTCATGAAAAAGTATAATTTAAATATAAAATATGAAAAAATTTTAGTATCTTTAATCACCAAAACTGAGAAAATATGAAAAATTAAGAATTGAAAAACAAATTTAAAAAATAAAACCAACGAAAGTAGTTATTATTTAAAATTTTGACATTATACGTTGGTTATTAAAGTATCATGTAAAATATCACTACAAAAAATTAAGGTTTTAGAAACTAAAATTTAAGGACAAAATTATTTTTTAGGGACCAAATATTTTTGTTACGAAAAGTGTCATTATTATATTTTTCGTAACAAAAATTGGATATTAGTGATGAATTATTATCCTTTAGAGATCAAATTTTGTCTCAAAAAATAAACTATTTTGAGAATAAATTATTTTGTCCCAAAAAGTCTATTTATTAGTGACATTTTCAAAATTTTGTCCCTAAAAGTCTTGTTTTTGACTTTTCGGAAAGACCTTTTAGCGACTATCCTTATGACAATGGAAATTAGTCCCTAAATGTCTTTTGTAACAAAATTTTTACTTTTAGAGACCAAAACATTTGGTCTTTAAAACTGTTATATGTTATAGCGTATTACAGTTCATAAAATATAATTTAAACAAAAAAAAAGTGTATGAAAATAACGCATTCGCTTTCATTTGTCTAGATTCGAACAAATGCATACAATTTTAAGATTTAACCAAAATTATTCATAGTGATTTGATCAATGATAGACAATTGTAAATATAAGTATAGAAGTAGACACAAGAAATAAGAAATAGTAATTATTTTTTATTTTTCAATTATTATCAATGTAAAAAATAGAGAGGAGATTTATTTATTTATTATTATTATTATGAGAGGAGAAACGGTTTGTTTATATTTATATAAGATTCTTGAAAATAAAGAAACAATTAGTTTATCAACCATGCTGCAGACCCCCAGTGGGGGTCGCACCCCCAGTGAGGTGGCGAGCCCCCACTGGCTGAAACTCAAAAAAAAAAAAAAAATAAAATAAAACAAATTTTTTTTTGCCCAATCATGGCGCGCCACCTCACTGAGGGTCGACCCCCAGTGGGGGTCCGAAGCATTTTTCTTAGTTTATATAGGACTCTTCATGATTTTTAGAAAATTATAATATATTTGAGAGGGTAAAATTGAGATTGAAAAAAGTTAAAAACATACTGACTCTTCACACTTTTATAATAGTAGTAGTTAATAGTAATAGTAATAGTAATAGTAATAGTAATAAATACTAAATAGTAAATTTATTGAACCTTTTAAAAATTTCTTCACAAATGTTTTAATTTTTTAGTACACCTCGATTAGATGTATCTAAAATGTATATATATATATATTAAAAAATTATTAAAAATAAAAAATATGAATTCAAAATTCAAAATCTAATTTTAAAAACTGGATCAATAATAGAGTGAATACAAAGTACTCTAATTTTAAAAAAGGGGCCATATAAGACAGAGTTAAGTTTACATATATATCCCGATCCAAAAAAAAAAAAAAAAAAAAAAAGTTTACATATATAAAATTGTGTGTCTATGCGACATTGTCTAATAGCAGGATTGGTGTGAAAAATATTTTGAAAATAGATGAAAAAGGTTAAAAGAATTATGATAGTAAAAAATATTTTGAAATATGTAAAAAATGTCTTGTTTCTCAGGTTATTTATTCATGTCAAACTCATATTTGTTGAAATATTAAGGGTAGTGAGTAACAAGAAGGGTTGGTACAACGAGAGAGTGCTTGATCAGATTTAATAAAAAATTAAAATTTTTGTAAACAATGCTAACATATGCTCTAAGGCCACACATTAATTAACAAGACCTCTAATTTATTATTGCTTTGCTTATAAAATTTTAACTCAAATGTTAACTAGTACCCTTAAGATATTAGTATTTTAAAATTTTGAAAATAGTATTTTAAAAATAGAGAAAAGGCTAAAAAAAAAAAAGGTTTTAAAATCAATAAAAAATGTTTTGAACTTAATGAAAAATTTCTTGTAATTTTTTTCTACTTGTTCGCAACACCAAATTTTAAAATTAATAGCGTGATATATGTTTTGATTTTGTGACAAAGAGACCCAAGAATGAGATTTTCAATTACAATATATATATATATATAAATTGACCTAACGAAAAGTTAATAAATAATTTTTTATTTTACATTCAACGATTAAATCATTTTTAGTAGCCAAAACTCAATATATGGTCACCAAAATAATTTTTTTGTCGCCAATTCTAGTATTTTTAGTTACTAAATTTTTTTTAGTCGTCAATAATTAATGTACCCCTACGGAAAAAAATTAGTAACTAAATATTGTACTTTTGCCGACTAAAAAAATTTTTGGTTGCCCAATTCATGACTTTTGGCGACTAAAGTTTTTTGAGTCACCAATTTTGGTCGCCAAAGGTGCATTTTGTTGTAGTGTCATTAAAAACAAAATTTCTTGTGATATTTTTCTGATAAAACAATCTTAATTAAGAGAAAGTGATACCATGACAATCTTCCTTAGTCCACAAGTTCACAAGATTATATATTTTTTTATTTTAATAAAAAAATATGTAATTATTTTAAACTTCTGAACATAAATCCTAATAACACAAGTTAGGATTTTTTTTTTTTTTTTCATTCTTTAACAAACAAACAATCAATAATTCTATCAAAACATAATTAACTAGATATAAAAATATAAGTAAAGCACATTTTCACTAACCGGTTTTACCATTTGATATGTATAATTATCATTATTTTTCTACTATTGATTTTGTGATTGATTTTTTATCTGTATAATTATTGAACAAATAATAAAATTTACATACGGTATCAGATAGAAATTAAATTGGAATGACAAGTCATTTAAGCTTTGCATTCAACACTGTGTATGATGAGGATTCATGGTGAATCTGATGATCCCTCTGTATCACAATTTCCCTTTAATTTAATGCCTGCCGGAGAAGGGTATGACTTGGGTAGACAAATTTTCCCGAGAAAATTAATCCCAATATCATCCAAGGTTTTGGAATTTGGTGAGAAAGTGACGGATGATGAATAGGTACTTTCTCTTTCTACTCCAATTTAACTTATTGTGAGATCTGTGATCAAGTTAAAAAAAAGTTTGTGTAAGTAGCATTAAATGCTCTTCTTAGCCATTACAGTCAGTTTGGATGAGATGATTTTCAAAAAATTTTAGTGTTTGATTCTCCCAATAAAATAAATCTCAAAATTTTTATTTTGTTAATGTAAATTTAATTTTTTTATTTTTTTAATATAAATTATCTATCTATTTTTGTTAAAAATATAATATTTTAATTATTAAACTCAACGAAAGATGATAGTTTAATAACTAAAATATTATTTTTACGTTAGTTTTACTTAACAAAAATAAGTTAATTGTTTAAATTGAAAACAAATTAAAAAAAATTAAAGTTTAAATTAACAAAATTAAAATTTCAAAATTTAGTAATTTTGTCGAAAGATGAGGCTACTCGAGACAGAACTCAAATGAATTTTAAACAAGCCAAACTCGAGTTATTCATAAATAGTTCGATTCCATTGTAATCCTAGACTCTCTTTTCTAATCTATTTTTCTTTCAAACTAGAGTTTCAGTGGATTTTATTTTTGTTCACTCTGGATTATGTCAAATGCTACACAAATAGACAAAATTTTAAAAATTTCTTACTTATAGATGTGAATTTCAATATTTAAAACAAGTTCCACTATTTAAGAAAGCTTCACTATTTAAGAAAGCTTTTATTTTGCAATTGAGGTAAAGTATGGGAAAATCTTTGGGTTCTTGCATAGTTTGTTTTATTTATGGGCTTTAGAAGTCTGCCAAACCCACAAAATCCTTTCCAATGAAAAAGTTTTCTAGGTTTGGGCTTAAGCCTGTCCTTGAGTTAGCCCATACTACCTTTCAAGGGCTGGTTGAATTGGCTCTCTATTGAAGATTTTTTTTGACCAATAAAGAAAAAAAAAGGTTTTTCCACTTGTGGCGTTATCATCTACTATCTTGTGAATAATGTCACACTTATCACATTTTTATATTAATATAGGTTTATTTGTCAATACTATATTGATGTAATGAGTCTTACATTACAACATATAAACAATTTTAGGGACTAAACTTTTTTTGTCCCTAAAAGTAAAAAAATTGTTGACAAAAATATTTAGGGACTAATTCTTGCCGTCGTGAAAATAGTCGTTAAAAAATTGTCTCGAAAAGTAAAAAAATAGGGTTTTAAGCAAATTTGTTTTGAAAAAATCGCTAATAAAAACACTTTTAGAGACAAGATAATTTGGTTCCAAAAGGGTTTTATTTTTTGAAATAAAAAAATTTGGTCCCCCCCAAAAAAGTATTCATTATCAATGTCCAAATTTCGACGTTAAAAATATAATAATGACATTTTTTACGATAAAAATATTTCGTCTATAAAAAGTGATTTTATTCCTAAATTTGTCTAAAAAAAGTGCTTTTATTGGTATTTTTCCCAACTTAATTTTTTGTAGTGCCACCACTAATGTATATTTCTCATGTAGACTGCAATGTTGACAATTAAATTAACATGGTAGAAATTGATAATTATTGTAACGTAAGTCAAGAACATAGGAAATCATCCCGACTTTGAGGGTCTAATTTTATTCATTAAACCTTTTATTGATCCAAAAAACTACGTTCACAATATTGAGAATTATGGGTTGGAAAAATGAAATTTGCCATCAATAATTTTTTTCAATTTTTTTTTTTTTTTTTTCAGTTGTAACGTAAATTTGCACAACAAATTGCATGTGTACATGTAAAATCTATAGTATAATATTCTTTTAATTTAGTCAATTTTAAAATTTAAATGGTTATACATAGCAGACCTCTCTTTATCCTTTGCCCAGTTAAATGGTTCAAAAAAGGCTTCCATATGTCTCAATGGGATTGGGGGGACATAGTTTGATCCTCCAAATATATTTCTTGGTTAGAACTACCAAAATGCTTACTGGGTCCTAAGGTTTCAGGGTACACTGATAACCATCCAATCCAACATGAATAAGGCAACTTAAAAGCAGTCCCCAAAAGGGTATAAAAGCAAACATCAGGAATATGACCCTTTTAAAATACAAGACAGCTGAGTAGTACTCACTTGGAGAAACAAGATTGAATCAATGGGGTTCTTTGGTCCTCATTGTGTGGATAGAGAAGACTTTTGCTGATTTTGATCTTGATTATTTTATTTTGAATATTTCTATTTGTATCATGGGTTGCCAAAAAGTCCACATATCAGATGCTTTTTTATCTTGAAGTTTGTAGCTTCATATTTGGTGCTCAAAATCAAGACATTTCATTTCATTGGCCAAACTGAGTGCCCAAGGGTCCTCATAAATATTGGCATATGTATATATTTATTTATTTGGTGGTGTTACATATATTAATTAGTATATTAACTAGTATACCAACATATGTTATGGGATTATTATTGACCCCACTCATTATACAAATTACAAATATCAAAGACCTCTTAAATTATACGGTGATGCTACATGCACAAATTAATATACAAACTAATGTACCAATTAATGTTATGTTATTATTCTTATTTATATATCCATTCAACAAACAAAAAGTACTTTATGTTTTTGATGTTTGAAGCTTTAATCATTGTCTAATCTTTTATCAACCAAGATTGATGCCTCTGGTATGTTAACAATATTTGACAAAATATCAACATCTCTATGTCTCTTCTTTATTTTTTTTTATTTTTTGTTTGGTTCTTTGTCAAATATTGTTAGCATATCCGAGGCATCTCTATGTCTCTTTGATATTGTGAAAATAGCTTAAAAACTGAACCTCCTGTGTTTGGTGACATTTGGATGTAAATAAAAAAATTTATCAAGAGTGTTGCTGGAATAGAATGTGATTGATTTAGGTAATAGAATTCATCCATTTATAAGTAGTTGTTTTATCCAATACTATTGAGAAAGATATTTAGTGATTTGGGATAATTATGTCATTAATTATCTTAATTAATTATTATCGGTTATTGGAGTAGGGTTCAAATTTATACCTTTTCCCATTTTCGGATAAGAAGCACTAATCATATACTAAAATAATTAATAAAAACGAAATAAATTAAAATAATTAATAAGATAAAATATCATATCTAAATAATAATTACATAATTTTTTTTTTGTTTTTATTATACAAATTACAAATACAAAAAATATATTAAATTATGTCACATTATCAATTAATACACTAATTAATATACTAATTGATACATATAACATTACACTATATTAAAACATGCACCATACATCATACGTACAAATGTGTGTATGTATATAAGAAGAAGAGATTTCCTTGTATTACCATTTGCCTTCTTTATAATCTAAAGACTTTCAGTAGTTGGAATAAGGAGACAACACTGAATTCTGATTTTTCTCATGTTAGATTTTTAAGATAGTGGGAAACAAACTCTTGTTGTCAACCAAAGAAAACAGGATCTTTTTGCACAGCTAAATCAAGAAAGTTTCGACAGAGACTGAAATAGTACAAGAAATTAAAAATAAAAAATAAAAAAAAGATAAAAAGAAAAGGAAAAAGAAATTGAAGTTGTAACAATCAACAGGATTAATAAAAGTTGACAACAATTTTGTCTAAAGAGAAGGTTCAAAACCCTTGTGATGTGTTGGGTATGAATGGTGCACTACAACAAAAATATACTTTAGTGGCACTACACTAGTGGCATATTTTTAGAAAATGTCACAAAAAATGATATTTAGTGGCACATTTTTTAAAAATGCCACAAAACGACAAACATAAAAGGCTCTAGTGACATTTCAATGAACAAGTGTCACAAAACTACAACAAAAACATACTTTAGTGGCACTACAGTAGTAGCATATTTTTAGAAAATGCCACAAAAATGATATTTAGTGGCACGTTTTTGAAAAATGCCACAAAACGACAAACATAAAAGGTTCTAGTGACATTTCAATGAACAAGTGTCACAAAACTACAACAAAAACACACTTTAGTGACACTATACTAGTGGCATGTTTTTAGAAAATGCCACAAAAATAATATTTGGTGACACATTTAGATAAATGCCACAAAGCCACAAACATATACTTTTATAAAATAATTATGTTTATACATATACTTTTATATTAATATAGATGTATGTACTATATAAATAATATATGTTGCATATATAATCATATGGTGCTATAGAGGTGTAGTGGGAAGAGTGTGGTGTATAAGGTTTATGGTGCAGAAGGTTGGTGGTTCGAGTCTCTGCAAGAGCGGATCAAATTGTTCTATAACGAATTATTATCACGAATGGCACTTGATAGCGTCACGAATAGTGCATACCATGACATTAAAGTGTCACTGAAAGGTTTTAGTCTTGATGGTGTAATGACACTTATAAGTGTCACTAACTCTTTTTTTAATGGCGCTTGATAGTGCCACAAATAATATCTACCATGACATTAAAATGTCATTGAAAGTTTTTAGCCATGATAGTGCAGTGGCACTTGCAAGTATCTACCGTGGCACTCGTATCTATCGTGGCACCCGTATCTATCGTGGCACCGATAGAAGTGACACTTGTTCAAAATGCCACAAGACCAAAAAATGCCATTAGAACAATAGTTTTGTGGCACTTTCAAATGTCACTAAACTAAGAAAATGTTGTAGTGGTGTGAGTAGACAGTTTGAAGAAATTATCACATCATCACCATCCCACAGGCTTTCATCATCATCACCATCTCGTAGCAAACCTGAACTGCTGTCTTTGTCTGTTATAACTTCTTCATCACAGCTCTGTAAGACTAGTGTTCCGCTAGCATGCTACAATGACATTAGTTGTGGTGATTAGATAGTTTGTTAGACAGTGAGTTAGTTGAGAGTTAGTTAGGATTAGATATTTTGTATAGTTTAGATATTTTGTTTACAGTATATAACTAAGTGTAAGCTACAGTTTGTTTCAATGAAAATGAGTTTAAAGATTCTCAATATGGTATCAGAGCTGTGAGCTCTCGTGAGCAAGATCCACAATCTTTCAATGGCAGATTCTTCTCTACCATCAAATTTCAGTTTACTAATTTCGAATTTCAATTCTCTCATCACAGTGAAGCTCGAATCCAACAATTTTCTCATATGGAATTTATTCCTCTGTTCTTTATCTGACTCACAATGATCATGTATGACAATTTTTAGAGGAATAGTTTACTTTTGTTTCACGTTCTCATATCCATCAACTAAAAACCAAACTTCAAACACTCTGAAAGAAATCATCTTCAATGGAGGTATATCTATCTCAAATCAAAGATCTTGCAGCACAACTGGTTTTAGCTTCTGCAAAAGTTGATGATGAGGATTTGGTATTTCTAACCTTGAATGGTTTGCCAGAGGAATATGATGCTTTCAAAACCTCTATTCGTACTCGATTTGAGCCTATCACTGATCTTCATGTTGCTTACTCTGCTTCACGAGGATCTTCATCTTCCTCTCAGTCTAGTTATGATTCTTCAAGTTCTTCTAATCGAGGCTTTTATTCTGCGAAAGGCAGAGGTTCATATCGTGGTTCCAGAGGAGGCAGATATAATAATTTTTGAGGAGGCAGATTAAATAATAGGTACAATAATAATAGATCCAAAGGAAATTTTTACTCTAACTCTGGATGTCAGATTTGTGAAGGTCTAAGCCATACTGTTTTTGAATGTTGGCATCGACTGGATCGTACTTTTCAGCCTTCCTCTCACAACAACTCCTCACAGTCCTCTTTGTCTCAGTCAAAGGCCTATGCTACTTTAGTGCCTCAACCTTCTTCTGATCCTCCCATACCTCCTTGGTATGTTGACTCTACTGCCACCAATCACCTGACAAATGACTTGACTAATCTTCAACAATTTCAGCCTTATCAAGGTCAGGAACAGGTTCAAGTTGGTAACGGTTCCTCTTTACCAATCAGTCACATAGGTAAAGGTCTCTTGCCTACTCCACATTATTCTTTTCATCTCTCAAATCTTCTTCATGTACCTATCATTTCTTCAAATCTTTTATCTGTGCATCAACTTACCAAAGACCACAATTGTCTTGTTATTTTTGATGCTAATACTTTTGTCATTCAGGACAAATGCATGAACAAGGTTCTGCATAGAGGTGTTAATGTCAATGGTCTCTACCAGTTCATTCCATCATCTGGGCAATTCTCTCCCCAAGTTTTTCAGTCTAGCACTACAGCTCCTGTGTTTGATATGCTTTGGCATCACAGATTAGGCCATCCATCTTCTTTAAAGTTTCAATATATGGCTGCTTTCTTACCAAATAAACTTTCTTTGAATAAGGACTTGTCTTGCCTTGATTGTAATGTGTTTAAAGCTCATAGGCTTCCTTTCAAATTGTCTAATGCTTCTATAAATTGTCTTTTTGCCGTAGTTCATAGTGATGTATGGGGTCCTTTTACAGTGGCTAATGCTCCATTTCGTTTCTATGTTTTGTTTGTGGATGATTAGAGTAGATTTACTTAAGTGTATCATTTGAATTAGAAGAGTGAGGTGTATGATAAATTGCTTGTATTCAAAGCATATATTGACACTCAATTTCAGACTTCTTCTAAAATACTTAGGACTGATTGTGGTACTGAATTTGTTAATAAAAGAGTTGATACTTTGTTGTCTTCTCATAGCATTGTTCATCAAAGTAATTGTCCATATACTCAGGCACAAAATGGCATAGCTGAATGCAAACACAGATGTATTATTGAAACTGCCATCACATTGCTTCATCACCCCTCTGTTCCAATAAATTTTTGGTTTGATGCCATTGCCACAGCTACATTTCTCATTAATAGAATGCCTTCTAATGTTTTACATCACAAGACTCCTTTTGAAATGTTGTTTCATATCTTACCTGATTATTCACTTTTCAAAGTGTTTGGTTGCCAATGTTTTCCTTGGTTAAATCCTTATACTCCTCACAAACTGGCACCAAAATCCATTTCTTATGTTTTCTTAGGATATCATCCTACTATTAATGGTTATAGATGTCTTGATCCTCTTTCTGGAAAAGTCTACATTTCTTGGCATGTCATCTTTAATGAATCATCTTTTCCTTTCTCTCAGCAGCAGCCCTCAGTTTCTTTTTCTTCATCTTTAGATTTGTTTGCTCTTACTTCCTTTTTCTGGCCTTTTTCCCTCAGTTCTTCATCTGTGCTTCCTGCTCAGTCTTCTTCTTCTGTTCCATCTATTGCTCCTTCTGAGCCTTCGCCTTCGCCTTCTTCTTCTTCTTCTTCTTCTTTTCCTGCTCCTACTTCTCTTGCTCAGCCTATTCCTATTTCTTCTATTATCATTGACTTACCTCCTTATTCTCTTTTTTCTTCTATTTCTAACACACATTCCATGATCACTAGATCCAAACACCAACTTCTTCAGTGTCTTTCTGCTACTGTTTCTCTTCTTGACATTGAACCTACCTCTGTTCAAGCTGCTCTTCAATCACTTGTGTGGCTTCAAGCCATGAAGGAAAAATATCAAGCTCTTCAACAACAAGGCACTTGGGACCTTGTTGACCTTCCTCCTCATAAGATTGCCATTGGGTGCAAATGGGTTTTTCGCATTAAAAGATATTCAAATGGTACAATTGCCCGTTATAAAGCTAGATTGGTGGCAAAGGGGTTTTTGCAACAAGAAAGAATTGATTTTCATGAGACTTTTAGTCCAGTGGCTAAACAACCCACAATTAGAATCTTCTTAAGTATTGCTCTTCAATTTCAATGGCCTATCAAACAACTCGATTTTTCAAATGCATTTCTTCATGGCACTCTTCAAGAAGAAGTCTATATGTTGCAGCCTCCAGGCTTTGTGCAATCTTTTACTCATGTTTGCAAACTCAATAAGGCTTTATATGGTCTCAAGCAAGCCCCTAGGGCTTGGTACTCCATTTTTTCTGCCTTCTTGCTTTCTCAGGGATTCACAAACAGTCTGTCTGATACTTCTCTTTTTATCAGAAAAACTTCTACCAGTCTTACCATTCTTTTGGTATATGTTGATGACATTTTACTAACTGGTAATGATTCTACTATCATTGCTCACCTTCTTCAGCAAATGCACAAGGCTTTTTCTATGAAAGAGCTTGGTTCTTTGTCCTATTTTCTGGGAATTTCAGTTCATTCTGATGAGCATGGTTACTTCTTATCTCAAGCCAAGTATACAGCTGCCTTATTGCATAAAGCAGGTTTGCAAGACTGCAAACCATGCTCTTCTCTTATGGTTGTTAAAACTGTATGTTTTGCAACTGATTCTCTACCTTTTGCTCAGCCCTCTCTGTATAGAAGTTTAGTAGGTGGTCTGCAATATTTGACTATCACTAGACCTGATCTCTCCTATGATGTTAATCAGGCTTGTCAGTTTATGCATCTTCCCACTAATGCTCATTTTCAAGCAGTTAAGAGGCTTCTTCAATATGTGAAAGGGACTTTGTCTCATGGTTTCTCTTTCACACCTAGTCCTTTTGATCTTTCTGCCTTTTCAGACTCTAATTGGGCCATTGATAGTCTTGATTGAAAATCCACCTCTGGCTATTGTGTATATCTTGGCTCCAACTTGATTTCCTGGTCAGCCAAAAAGCAAGCAATTGTCTCTCGATCATCCATTGAAGCTGAGTATCAAGCCTTAGCTCATACCACAGTTGAGCTCACTTGGATTCAGCAGTTGCTCAAGGGTTTCTGTGTTTCCTCTTCTACTATTCTTGTTATCTGGTGTGACAGTTTATCTGCAATGGCTTTAGCATCCAACCCTGTTTTTCATTCTCGGTCAAAACATATCGAAATCAATTGCCATTTTATTTGAGAAAAAGTGGTTGCCAAATAGATTGAACTTAAATATGTTCCTACCATTGATCAAGTGGCTGATATTTTCACTAAACCTCTTTCTCCTGCCAGATTTCATTACCTTTGTGACAAGCTGTAAGTGCTTCCTTGCCCTATCAGCTTGTTGGGGGCTGAAGAAGTTATCACATCATTACCATCCCACAGGCTTTCATCATCATCACCATCTCGTAGCAAACCTGAACTGCTTATACAGTGAGTTAGTTAGGATTAGATATTTTGTATAGTTTAGATATTTTGTTTACAGTATATAACCAAGTGTAAGCTACAGTTTGTTTCAATGAAAATAAGTTTAAAGATTCTCAATATAGTTACACTCTTACCCTACAAACTGTCATTGGTTTGGATTATAAATTACTGAAAAAAATTTAGAGAGAGAAAAAAAAAATTGTTTCTTTTATTTTGTTTTTTTCTTCCCTTAATTAGACTTAAGACCTCTTAAACAAAATTTGAACAATTTATTAGTTGAACTGACAATAAATTAACCAGAAGTTTAATAGCAAAGGATCCTTCTTGCCTTTTTATTTATTTTTTTAATCTATACCACCTATTGGACAATTATTAGAGATGGAAAGCAAATTCTCTTAAATTGTTTAAGTTGCTATTTTAGAAATTCATTTTGAATTAAGGTTTAAATAGTTAAGTAAAATAATCCTTATGTACAAGGTGAACCATAAATTCACCCATTTTAAATAAATACGTCAAGAACCATTTCCTACTAGCACGAGTTCTCTATTCCCATTATTTATCTATGGGTAAATTACACTAACACCCATGAAGTTTCTATTTAATATAGATTTATCCTCGCGTTTGAAAAATTACGTTCTCCTCCTTGAGATTTGTAATCTCATTACAAATTTCTTCCTAGATTGCTGACGTCATATCCTAAATTTTTTTAAATAACCATTAGAAAAATGCTTGGGACCCCCAATGTTGGGGACCCCCATGACCCCCAAAATGATGTGGACCAATCATGTGTGTGTTTTTTTTTTTTCCCTTTCCTTTCTAGACCAATCACAAGTGAGTGGGGTTGTGTTTTTTGGAGGTCTGTAGCATTGTTGATGACCATTCTACCATTTCTTCTTCCTTTCATCATTATTACATTCCACAACTTTCTATCATTAAATTATACCTAAATATATTTTTATTGAGTGATGATATACAAATATAATTTTTATATAAGATTTTCAAACACAATGATATAGCTTAATGGCGACCTTTCACTTTAAAATAAAACATTTATAAACATGATTTATATTTACAACAATATCACTATCAGAATATTTTTATAATATTTTTTTGTATAAATTTTTATATATGAATAGAAATTTTCATTTTTATTTCCACCATCATTTTTCTTTCTCATCTATTCACCCATATTTATTACAGTATTACCAAACACCGTCATTCACATTTATTATAGTATTGCTGAATTTTATATTTTTATATTTTTTGTATTTGGTGAATTAAAAAAAAATCACAAAATATTATACTTCTTAAGTATAACTAGATTAGATATATCTAAAAAATAAAAATAAAAAATTGCTTAAAATATTAAAAAAAATAGTAAAAATAAAAAAAATTAATTTTTTGTGTGTAAGTTAAAGCAAAGAAGATGATTGTTATTTCTTTTGAAATGACATGAATAAAATACTAGTATTATTTTATTATTTTATATGTATAAAGGTTAAGAGACAAATATATCTTTTTAATTTGACAGGGGGTAAGTATACTCTTTCAAAAGTGAGGAAGGATCTGTATTAAATAGAAACCTCAGGGGTGTTAGTGTAATTTACCCTTTATTTATTTTTCGAAATCAGCTAGAGCTCATTTCGGAATTGATTATTTTAGTTGGCTTTTTGGATTTTACAAAAGGGTTAGACTTATCTTATATTCACATCTCAACTTGAGAGAACTTAAGCGACTTGTGGAGCCCACCATAGATCCGATTTCAATTATATGAACAATTCACTTTTTAAAACTCGTTGAGTAAAATATTCATGCAAAAAATCAAAATGATTGAATATCGGTAGTTATATGTTTGAATCGCTTTTGTATTATAAAAAACGAATGATTATTCTTGAAATTATATTTTTCATCTATTTTAAAAAAAAAATATATAATTTAAACATATAACTACCGATATTCAATCATTTTGATTTTTTTGCATGAATATTGTACTCAATAAGTCTAAAAAAGTGAACGGTTTGGATCACTGCAATCAATTTCAAAATGAGCCTACCAAGTCCAAACGCTCTCTCAAGTTGAGATAACAACTTGAGAGAAACTAAACTTTTTATAAAAAGATATACAGAAAAATAGAGTGATGTGATAATTTATAGTGATTTTTTTTTGACTATGCATGGTTATAAAAATAACGAGACAAAGAGACCTTTATTTTGGGAACTAGGCTAAAAGCCTATTTTTTTGACTTTTTTGGGTTATATTACATCTTTACTTTTTTGCACGCTTTTAAAAAAAATCAAAAAATCAATTTTTAACATACTTCCCAAAATAAGTAGATAACCAGGGAATTACCCGTATCTGAAGGTACTCATAACACAATTTAACACAAATCAAAATCAATCACTCTCATACAATTGTTCTACCTCTCCCCTTTCACTCCCAATTTATATGGAATCATTTCATAGTAAATTTGTGAACTTTTTAATTGAAAAAATGTCATATATTGGCTAACCCATTAAACTAACAATTTTAAAAATATTAATAATTCTATAATTTGTACCTTTCAAAAGGAAAGATAAATAAAGAAAGAAAGAAAAAAAAAGTTAGTTTCCTATTCTTCATTATCTAGCCTCTCTCACTAATTTCTAAAGGGAATTATTAAATTCATCTTTCTTATTCCCTCTCTCAAACCTATTCTTTTTCCAAAGAAACCACGTCTAGGTCGCTACAAACACTTCGGTTGCATAAGGTGATTTTGTTGGTGGTGTGTTCTGATACCATTATTGGTGAAATTATGACAATTTTCTTTATAAACTCTGATACCACTTTGGAAGTGGGAGAGGGGTTCATGTGATGTCATGACTCCTTTAAAGCTATTGAGTACATTATTGGTAACATCTGCCTCTTTGTGTGATCTTCATCATTGTTTAACTCTTTGAAGTGGTGTTGTTATTTATTCTCCCTCGTGATTGTTATGTTAAGTACATTCTTGTGTATTTCGAGATGTCATCTTGCACTTTTGGGTGTTGTAGAGGAATCGGGAAGGTTGGCCGTTATTCTGGTAGCTCTTGGTCTCACTTTCTGGGTGAGACCGCTGGAGCGGTCTTTTGGTCGCTCGAGTAGTGAATCCGATCTCCCAGTACTTTGTTTTGCAGACTAAACTTCTGGGAGCATGAATTTTTTGCTCAAGCGGTCTTATACAGAGGGGTGTAAAGATTTTGGGAGTGGGTGCTTTTGGCTCGAGCGCAAGTTTCATCACTCGAGCGGTATTTCAAAAATTGAACTGTTTGTTCAAGCGCACGATTGGTCGCTCGAGTGGTCTGTTGACTGTTAGCTCCGAAAATTGAATGAAATCATTTGAAAAGTTGAGCCTTACTCACTTTCCCATCACTTTTCACTTTCTACTCTCTTTCTGCTTTAACTTTAACTTTCTTTTCTCTCATCTCTCTCTAGAAACTCTCCAACCCACTTCATTTATTCCTTGATCCCTCACTATTTATTGAGATTTCAACTTTGGTGCCTTTTTTAATTTTGGAGAGCTCGTCGAGAGTTACATGGTGTATAGTGGAGATTGGATTTTTATACCGTTAGTTTCAGAACTTCTCATCCTTTCTTCTTAAGCTCTTAAGGTAAGGATGTTCTTTGAGTTATGTATATGTTTTCTAGCATGTCTTGCCCTTTTCAATTAAGCTTTCTAGCGTAGATTGATTTTGGAAGTTGAATCTAGAAAAATATTGGAGAAATGTATTCTTTCTCATGATTGGTCCAAGATAAATTATTTTGGGTGGGCTACGAACTATGTGGGGGATGTTTGCTTATAGTGTTTTGAAAATAAATGGAAAAATCCTATTTTTGATAAAACCCTAGATTTTGGGAAAATTTGGGAAAAAGTGAAATTGATGTGATATTTATGAAATTGATGATAAATCTCTTGATTTTTTGAAGAAAACTTTCTGGGACATTATATTGTTGAGGAAATGAAAATTTTGATTGAACAATCATGGAAACATAGGATATACATGTTGGCACTTTGGAAATTTAATGATGGATATTGATTGTGAATATGTGGGAATCTCATATGTCACATAGATTTCTATTTTTGTTTTGATTTTGGAAGGTTTTGAATCGTGAAAATTATACTTGAACAAATGTGAAAGATGTTGGCAATATTGTACAAAGGAGATAATTATGTGTGGTCTATTCTCATTGACTCATTTGCATTATTTTAAATTTTGTTCACCTGCAAATCTTAACTTTGATATAAATTCTTGATTTTGAGAAAGACAATTGTTATTGATGAAAACATTTTGGAGTAAACACATTTGGTAAGTCCGGTTAGGGGGTGTAGATTGGAAATAGTTGATCTGAGTGTCCTTAGTGTAAGATCATAAACGCGTGCATGTGGGTGCCTAAGCCCTCCAGTTAGTAGCCGACAAGGTAGGATTTTGGTAGTGCTTGATACGCCTATTTGCAAACACTAGCCTTGGGGAATTACCTAAGTCATATTTATTACCCCATTGTTTAAAGTCTTGGTTTTTATGAAGAAAATGAACCTTGAAATGACTATTGCATGGATTTCAAAGGAGATGTAAAACTTTGACAATTGAACATGGAATAGCACAACATTCATATAACTGTATGAGATTGCTTTTAAACATTTATATTTTGTGAAGATATCTCTACTGGGTTTTGTGCTTACCCTAGTGAAATTGTGCAGGAAAGGATGGTGTGGCTCCGCCCAGTTGAAGGCATGGAGTGTGTTGAGGGGAGAAGGCCCTCCTTTTTTTTGTGTATGATGTAAATGCAAGCCAAGGGCTTTATGTGTTGGTTGATAACCTTTTGTGTAACCAGGCTTCAGCCTTGGAGTGTGTAGCCTCTAGGCACTTACTTTATTGTTTAGTTCTTTTCTTTCTTATTGTTGCACATACTATGGATTCATCTTTTAAGATGGTGAATGTATATCGCATGTGAACACTTTTTTTGTTAACTATCTCCCTGAAATGAAATATTAATTGAAGGAGTTGGTCTATCAAGATAAGATTGCATGTTGGTTTGTGTCATTTCCTCTTTCTACTGGATAATATTTTGAGGGCGTTACAGTGCAAATCACTTGTTGTGATTCATAAAGAGACACCATATTTAACGTGGTTTGTTCTCACTGCCTACGTCCAAGGCAGAGTAACCATTTTTATTATATAATAGAAATTACAAAGAGATTATAATGGAGGACTCTCTTTCAATCAACTCTTACTGAGCTCCCTCTCTCACACTGAAGGAGCTCCCCTCTCTACCACAGAGGGTTAATCTCTCATTTAACTCTCTGAACAGAGCAACTCTCTGTAACTCTCAAACTCTCTTAGAATCCAATCTCACGGACTAAAGATGGCTTTGTATCTCTTACTCTTGGAGATTACATTTTCTTCCACTCTATCTAAAATAATCTCACAACCTCTCTATTTATAGATTCGCCCACTACAACAAAACTGAGTTTTTATGGCTTCACATTAACGATATATAGTACATGCAAGCCGTGGTTTCTCATTTTTATGGCTTTCTTTTTTTGCATGTCGTAAATAATTTTCTAACCACGGCGTGTCTATTGTGTATACCGTAAATGACAATAATGATAATTTTTTTACTGCTTGTAATGTTAGCCGTGAATAATAAAACTTTTTATGACATGCAAATGACATGCCGTCAATACATGAACTATACACGACACATGTATGTTAGCAGTTAAACATATTTTATTTTTTACGACACACAATTTAGGCCGTGAATGATATGACCCAAAAAAATTAGGCGCCAAAATAAAATAGATTTGGCGCCAGTGAACAAAGCATTAAGCGGAATGATTTTTTTTTTTTTTTTTATGTCAAAATACAAACTGTTTGGCTTCTTAACAGGGTTCTAAAGGAATATAGAGACCTGTAAATCAGATAATAGAAGAGAAGGAGAAGAGAGAGGGTTCGAAAGGGAGACTGGTTTAGCGGTGCAAGATTTCGATCTGGAAAGGTGCGCTCCTTTCGGCAATGAGATTGGTTCGACGACGGCAACGATCGACGGTTCGAAGGGGAAGGGTTTCGTTCTTGAGGTATGTTCGGATTCCCCCTCCCCTCTCTCTCTCTCTCTCCCTTCTCCCATTTTATTCGATTAGTTTCTCTGCCTACATAGCGAGAATAGTTACAAGAGGAAGTGAAGAATTTGTAGGTCGAATCCGACATCAATCTATGAGACCAGAAAAACTCAGCCCTTAAGGAATTTTTTTTTAATCATAAATTAGCAGAAAATTTGTGATTAAAAATTCTGTTTTTATTTTTAAACTAAAATTACCAAAGTGTAGATTTACATTCTCTTCATTTGTCTTACAAAATTGCCCTTATTCCTCCTCACTGTCCTGTCATTGTTGCGCAACCATGGCTTGCTTCAGTTGAAAAAAAAAAGAAAAAAAAAAAGATGCTATTGTAGGAGTGGGAGTAGAAGCATTGGTCTTTACTTTCTTACTCTTTTTTTTTTTTTCAATGTCAACCTATGTTTCTAACCACCATTAGTGTTTTTAGAGCTGCTGTGTTGGCTTTTGGGTTCATAGGAACTCAATTGTTTTGTGAGGTTTTTTTATTTTTGGTTTTTAGGTTCCTTGAGTCATACAAGATATAGTGTGAATGTCAAACTTTTGAGTTATTAAAAACATCTGTTATACATGATGCATAACAGTGGGATTATTTACCTTTTTCTTTCTTTTTTTGTTTTTGTTTTGTGCATTGTCAATGGAAGCAATCCTGTCCTTTTGGTTGTGCAATGTGATTATATTATATGTTAGTACATGGTCCACTGTTTAAATTTGAGTATTATTATCAATTTTTTTCACTTTTACCTTTCTGATTATTATCTCATGTGCATCAACCACAAAACACACAAATGATGGTTGCGAGTTTTTTTTTCTTTGGGGCCACTGGAATGATGTATGAAGTGGGGAATGGATTGAAAACTTTCTGAGATATAAGGATGTCGTCTCTACTTTTATTATGGTGTTGTTTGCTGTTAATTTAAATGAGCCATTTATGGTGGTTTCTATTTTGAGATTTTGCACAGTTTATGTGATAATTATAAGTTTTAAAATTTTATTTTTTTAAAATAAGTTATTAACTTTTAGCCTAGAATAAAATATAGCAAACATGCTTTCAAAATGATGAGTGAGATCGAAGGATAGCATAGTGATATTTTAGTTTAAGGGGGGCATCCTTGTCTGTCCTCCATAATGAGGGGACAAAAATTAAGTTTATGATATGATTAACTACTAAATAATTCTTCGTTCAATAAATTGACTGAAAAACAATGATCACCATATCATTCCATTACCCTTCTTTCTCCCAAGAAAGATAATGAAACCCAAAATTGTTGTTAATTGTTATGCTCAACCTGTACTTTGTGGGTGAAGAGATTCATGCAACTTAAAATGAGATGAATCAAGAGGACCTCTGATATATGTTTTGTTTTGGTATAGTAATGCACTTCCTACTCTTCCTAAAGGATATACATGATGGCAGTGGATAAAACCCGAGATTTGGCTCCAAATCCAATAGTAGCCTAGTTGATGGTTGGGTGTTGGTTCCTTTATTGTGTTGTTGTGTGGCTGCTGTTGCTGTTAGTTGGGAGTAGACTGCTGCTGTTGTGTGTGCTGCTGTAAATGATATCAAAAAACAAAAATAAATGAAATCAAAGTCCCATCTTATTTCACTATCAATCCCTCCCAAACTAGCAAATTAAGTCCTTCCCCCACCCCCTTTTATTCTTCTTTTATTCAATAAATAAATAATAAATTCGCAAAAGGATACATTGTTTGGAATGAAGTGGCATTGTGTCCAATATCAAGTTTTGCAAATTATAAAGTTATACAAATAATCAATATATATCAGAGAGAGATATCATCATGTCTATTGCTGTTATTATTTTAATTTACGTTTACATGATCATTATCATTATCATCATCCAGTAGTAACGGAATAAGTCATGAATAATAGCAGAGCTTTGCCAGTGTAGTTCTCTGGGTGCATTGATCTAGTATTCTGTTTAGCTTGGGTATCAATGGTATATAATGATATCTTACTTTAGTGAATGGAGCAGAAATTTGCTAAAATTGGCTGAAAATTATATCCCTGTATTTCTCTTAATAATTGTGAATTCAGTGACAACTATTTACTGGACTGCATTCATACACAGATTACTTTAGCGTTTATGTTAGAATAACATTTCTTAATCTCTTTAGCTTTTAAATGTATTTCTTTTTTACATTAGTTCATTTTTCACATCTTTAGGGCATGGGGAATGTTCTAATAACCAGTTCTTTGCAAAATGCAGAGGTTTCCTTCACAAACCCATGCACACTCACTTCCTAATTATGGTTCACTCTTAGTAATTTATCATGTTGGATAACCTTAATGCAAGAATTCAAGTGACAAGTAGCTGGGTTTCAACTTTAGCAAAGGTAATAAGAATATGAAATCATCTTTCTTATTCACTCAATCAACTATTATAGATATTTATACACTAAAAGTTACAACTGATCTAACAAACTAACTAACCAACTAACCAATCTAACAAACTAACTATGTAACTATAGCTAACTAACTGAAGGTGTAGTTGTAGCAGTATCAGTATGCTTAGCAGTGGCAGTATGCTTATCAGTCTCCCTCAAGTTGATGGGGCATGGAAGCACCAACAACTTGTCTTTAAGATAGTGAAACTGAACTGAAGAAAGGGGCTTTGTAAGAATATGAAATCATCTTTCTTATTTACTCAATCAACTATTACAAATATTTATATACTAAGAGTTACAACTGATCTAACAAACTAACTAACCAATCTAACAAACTAACTAACTATGTAACTATAGCTAACTA
Organism: Camellia granthamiana; assembly: GCA_036172215.1. Taxonomy (NCBI): domain Eukaryota; kingdom Viridiplantae; phylum Streptophyta; class Magnoliopsida; order Ericales; family Theaceae; genus Camellia; species Camellia granthamiana. The sequence continues at coordinate 52,371,668 of CM069914.1, read as the reverse complement.
ACTGAAGGTGTAGTTGTAGTTGTAACTGTAGGTGTAGCAGTAGCAGTATGCTTATCAAAAGGCCTTTTAGCTTACAGGCTATCTGTGAGATCTTATTGAGTTTGAAACAGTTAACTGAGTCCATACCTTACCCAGTGCTTCTTATTTATACAACTCTGGTTACCTGTCTTGAATATCTTCCTTTACTGATTACTTGATTGATGATTGAGTCATACTTTTAGAATATTTAACTTTTGGACTAGCTTGCAATTAACATGGTATTAGAGTAAACCAATTATGGTCTTCAATTTAAACAATTATTGGATGGGCCACTCATGGAGTGGATTCTGGCCACATTTGCGGGGGTGTGTTGATGATCTAAAAATGTAAATTACATTTTGGGTGTTGGTTAATGCCTGTTGTTGCGAATTTTGGGTGTTGGTTAATGCCTACTGTTGCGAATTTTGGGTATTGGTTAATGCCTACTGTTGCGAATTTTGGGTATTGGTTCCTTTATTGTGTTGTTGTCTGGCTGTTTCTGCTGTTAGTTAGGAGTGACCAGTTGTTGTGTGTGTACTGCTGTGAATTTTGGGCCTTCTAGACTTCATCAGATTGCCATTTGAATTTGAATTTATATATATATATATATATAGAGAGAGAGAGAGAGAGAGAGATATCAAAATCAATTGTAATAGAGTGTAAGAGAATAGTGATTTGTCAGAGAGAAGATCTGTATATATATCAATTTTTGCTTCTAGACTTAGTTAGATTGCCATTTTTATACTACACATTGAAAAGATGTATGTAGTTTGTAATATTTCATGTGTTTGTAATATTTCATATATTTTCCTTCTGTTTTTGGTGGACTTCTTGCCCTTATTATACGTTTTTTTTGGCATTATTTTCTAATTTTCCTCTGGTTATTAACAAATTTCTCTTTGTTGTCAATCCAAAAAAATGTTGATTAATTTTATAAGTTTGAAGAATACTGTTATTCAAATAACAAAAACTTCCAGTGACTTAATGTTATTATTTTGAAATTTATTTAATGCTTATTATTTATTGTCTTCTCATGTTTATTCACTTCATAATTTATGTAGCCCTCTTGATGGTTATCTTTTCAATTATTTGACATGCAGAGTATGTCCCCTAAGCTTTGAACTAGAGGCTACATTGAAGTTGGCAAGATTTCTCTATAGGTAGACTTGTTAACCCATTTTCTATGGTGATGACTGCAACACACTATCATACTTGAATGAATTTAGCTTGTAGGAGTGGGATGATATCCCAGAATCTCTTTGATGGAGATGTGCAATCAATATATAAGTGTAAATTAATGACACTGTATTATTTATACAATGTTGCTTGTATCATTTTATTCTACGTTTTATAAAGGCATGAACTGTACAGATTTCAATTTTGATTTGCATTTTGAATTTTTTTGGGATTTATTTTTTAAAAATATTTAAAAAATTTTGTAAAAATTTATTTATGTAGTTAAAATATATAATTTTTATTTAAACATTTTTAAATTTTTTATTTTAAATATTTTATTATTATTATTTTGTAAATATTTTAAGTTTTTTAATATTTTAAACTCAAAACACAACTCTATACTCATTGAGAACCATTAATGGGAAATTGAAATTCTAAAATACCATCTTAGCGGAAATGGGAATTAGAAGTGAATTGCATGCAGAGGATAAAGGATCCCATTTTTACTTGTCACCAAAATCACATACACTTTCCAAGGATGAGAAGAAGATTTTTTGTTCTAGGCTACAAGATTTGAAGTTGCCTAATGGTTATAGCTCAAATATTGCTAATTGTGTTTCACTACAAGAATGCAAGTTAATTGGACTCAAGTCACGTGATTGTCACATCTTGCTCAACAATTGTTGTCAGTCGCATTAAGAGGACTTTTGCCAAAAAGACCAAGGAATGCAATATTCCGATTGTGCTCTTTTTTCAATCAATTATGTCAAAGGGTGATTGATAGGAATAAGATAGAACAACTTGAAAATGATGTTGCCGAGACTTTGTGTATATTAGAAAGATTCTTCCCTCCATCATTTTTTGATATTATGGTACACTTAACAATCCACCTAGGGCGAGAAGCTCGCTTATGTGGACCAGTGCAGTTTTGTTGGATGTACCCATTTGAAAGGTTAGTCTATGTCATATTTTAAATATAAGTATTATTTTTTGTCTAAAGTAAATAAACTTCTAAAAAAAGATTGTTAAGTTGAATTTTATTGTTGTTTAGATACATGAAGATACTCAAAGGTTATGTTAAAAATCGTGCAAGACCTGAGGGATGCATAGCAGAATGCTATCTAGTTGAAGAGTGTATGCAATTTTGTAGTGGGTATATGAAGAAAGTAGCTGAAATAGGTGCTTGACATAATCGCAATACAGAGTTTGAAAGTGAAACAATACTAGAAGGACGCCCAATTACTTCGGGAAAATCAATAACGATACCAGATGATGTGTTGCAAATTGCTCATTGATGTGTTCTAATAAATAGTGCAGAAGTCCAACCTTATACAGAGTAAGTATGATGAGTTAAATATTACTTTGTAATTGTCTATTCAAATAATGTTGTGTTCTTACCATTTTACTTTTTTATTAGGATGCATGCAGAGGAGCTTAAGCATTTGGATAAGCGTTTCTTGAGGGATGCTGCATTACTACATTCTAGACAAATGGATACGTTTTGTCAATGGTTGAAAGAGAAGATCAATTCTTGTGGTGGTGAGGTGTCAAATACGTTGAAATGGCTTGCAGTTGGCCCAAGAAATAATGCAATGTCATACTCGGGTTATGTCATTAATGGGCATCACTTTCATACAACCAATGTTGAGAGAGCTACACAAAATAACGGTGTTTCCATTGAAGCAGAAACTCTTTGTTGAGCTAGGAAGAGATACCACGCAAGTTGTGAGCAAAATCTCTTTTTATGGGGTTATTAAAGAGATTATTTTGTTGGACTATCATAAATTTCAGGTCCTTTTATTTAAATGTGATTGGGCAGCTACTGGAAATGGTGTCAAAGTTGAAGATGGATTTACTTTGGTTAACTTACAACATAGAAGACATCAATTTGAGAGAGATCCATTCATTCTAGCCTCACATGCAAAACAAGTGTTTATTTGAGAGATAGTGATACATCTAGTTGGGAAGTTGTACTTAAAGCACCCCCAAGAGGTTTTCATGATTTTGAAATGCATGATGTTGATGCTTATATGCCATGCGCACATGTCGATATAGTTAGGCTTGAAATGGCTAACGGTGATGAAGATGAGTGCTATGTAAGGACTGATTGTGAGGGTGTGGAAGTGTTGTGTGATGAATGAGTTACTAAAAATGTTTTGTTGGCCTAGTAATGAAGTAAAATAACATTATGAGTACTTGTGTTCTATTGTAATTGATGTTTAAGAACCTGTTTTTCTCTATTTAATATTTGTGGTATGTATGAAATTAATTAGTTTTTTTCCCTCATTTTATAATACTTTGTCACATACTTGTATCTCATATAAAGGATATAACTTGATTTGGTTTTATTCTTTCATTTTTGCAGGTGGAATTCTTTTCTAAAGATTTAGTAATTGAAGTTGCCAACCAATAATATGTGTACAGAGGTAACTTTATACATTATTTAATATAAAATTAAACTTGAAACAAGTGTTTTTTTTTTAACTTATTTATTTTGGGTACACATTTGTAACCAATTATTAGCTGCCTTGTCTTTATTTTTTCATGTGTCATAAAGAGTTTTAAAAAAGCAGCGAAAAGACATAGTAAAGAGCAAGAAGCTGTAGTTGTTGCCACAATGTATGACAGAAGTAATGGACCCATCAGAATTTCAGATGCAGGTTCCAATACTTAACAAGTTGAATCACCAAATGTAGATGGAGCAGCTGACTCTAGTCAACAACCGAAGAAGAAAACTAGGGGGCCATCAAAGTTAAAGATGCATGACAAAGGAAAACAAAAGTGTGATGAGATCAACTGCAATGAAAGGAACCAACCAATAGGACCTGAATCGGTACAATTATCAACCTTAGAAGGGATCTTAGCTCGAGAGTTGGTGTCAATTAACATAGATTATTGGGTTGATGTTCCAATTGAGATTAAGGATAAGTTATGGGATTGTGTGAAGATAATATGTTTATGTAGTTAATTATAATTATTATACAACAGTTCTTAATTTTTTTTCCCTCTTCTAATACTAAATGTTTGCTTATATGAAAATGCAGCTTAGATACAAAATACATGATATCCGAAAGACACATGTGATGCAAAAGTTTGCAAAATTGTGGCGCAATCACAAGTCTGAACTATCAAGAAAAATAAGAACTCTCGTTACAACAGGTAAAAGTCATTTAGCACGTAATATTGCCCTCACCAAACCTGATAATGTTGGAATGGCTGAATGGAAGGCATTTGTGAAAAATCGACTTTCAAAAGGCTTCATTGTAAGTCTTCATTTTCATAATAATTTTATGTTGTTGTAACTTTTAATTGGAAGCTCATTTCTTTTCATAACAATTAAGATAAAGATTATAAATCCTTAATAAATGTTGACATTTCAAATGTTTACACTCAGGAAAAGAGTAACAAATTTAGAGATATGAGGGCAAAGCAAAATGTCTTACACACCATGAGTCAAAAAGGTTATGCATGATTAGAAGAAGAAATGGTAAGTTTGACAATATAGGCAACATTTATTTATAAAGTATTTTGATTTTGTTGCTTCTTATGTTGAACTATGTTTTATTGCTTTTTTTATTTTTTTAATTTTTTTTTAATAGAAAAATCAGAGCCCACTCCCAGATTCTATATCTAGAGTTGATGTTTGGATTAAAGGACATACAAGGAAGAAAGGAAAACCTGTGAATAGAAGTGCTTCAGGCAGCAGTGGTATGAATTAGCTTAATATGTATATTTTGCATTATAACTATGTATTAAATGATACTCAACCTGCTAACTTGGAGAAATTGTGTGAACTAATTTGTTGTTGGTTGTTTATGGAAGGTTGCTTGCTACTCTCATAGCTGTAGAAATTATGTCATCCCTTGCCTTACTAAGTCACCAAACACCTATACAATATCTTTGTAATTGCTTATTTGTTACCTTATTTGTTGCCAATGTTGATATAGCATAGCATAGCATTGCATTAGTTTTTGGATATCACCATTTTTTTTAATAAAAAAATGTATATATTGCATTATAATTTAATTTTTTAATAAATGTTATATATTGTAGAAAAAGGTTGAAGAGCTTCACAAGCCTTCTACAGGAGAAGGCCCAATGTCTATCAAAGATGATGCAATTGTTCATGCGTTTGGTCCAGAACGCCGTGGTAGTGTACAAGGGCTTGGATTTGGAGCATTGCCATCAAAAGTTGATGCACAAGTGTACCAAAATCAAAATGTGAGAAAACTAAATCAACAAACGCTGCTCTTACAACAAGAACTCCAAGAGATGAGAGCTAAAATTTTAAAAGGAAAAAGGCAAAATGAGGTAAAAAGATTAAGAATGCGACAATATATGTTATATTTATTGATGTTTCATAAAAGTTTAAAAAAAATTCCAATTAAAACTTGTAGGAACCAAGCGAAGATGCAACGGGTAGGAAACGTTCTCATAGAGAAACCCAGGTAAAATTGCCTTAAATCATTTGAGGGAAAGTCTTTTTATGAAAAATAGCTTTCATGTCAGTTTAGTTTAAAAATAAGATAATTGTGTTGATATGTGTTGAGTGCATAGGAATTTAACAAAATTTCAAGAAATCAATCTCTTTGACAATGAATCAAAATAAAATTTGTTACAGATATTTATATTTTCTAATATAACTTATTAGTCACTAATTCTTCTAACTATAATAGTATCTCATTAGTCACTAATTCTAACAAGATAAAGTAAATAATATACATATATTATAATATAGAATAATATTTCAAGCTTTTATAATATGTTGGTTTGTCTTCATATATAGCAAGATTTTTATAGAAGGATATTTCACAAATTTTTTTTTAAAAATTAATTACAACTTGTAGGAGCCAAGCAAAGGGACAAATGGCAAGAAACATTCTCATAGAGAAATGCAGGTAAACTTGCACATTTCTCATGCTTGTACTTTTGCTTGCTTCACTTTCTACTCAAGCTTTTGTCATTTTTGCATATGGATCCCATCATCTATTAAATTTGAGTAAACAAATACTTCTTACCATTGTATTACAATTTTTTTAGGGTAAGGAAAACAGTGCAAGTGGTGAACATTGGGTGCACAGAGGTGGTGAACATAGGATGCAATCACAAGAAAATATTTGGGTAAATTTTGTATGGCATTAGTACTTACCTAAATTTTTGTTATGTTTGTACTTTTGTTTTCTTTCTTCTACTCAATAGTTTTTGTCAATTTTGCATATGGATCCTACATCATCTACTAAATTTTTGAGTAAACAAATACTTCTTACCATTGTATTACAATTTTTTTAGGGTAAGGAAAATAGTGCAAGTGGTGAACATAGGGTGCACAAAGGTGGTGAACATAGGATGCACTCACAAGAAAATATTTGGGTAAATTTTGTATGGCATTATTACTTACATAAATTTTTGTTATGTTTATACTTTTGTTTGCTTGCTTTTACTCAAGAGTTTTTGTTAATTTTGTACATGGATCCCACATCATCTACTAAATTTTTGAGTAAATAAATATAACTTGATATTGTATTAAAAAATTTTAGGGTGACGAAAATAGCGAAGGCGATGAAAATGAAGACATTTGGGTAAATTTTCTATGGCATTATTAATTACCTTAATTTTGTCTTCAATTCATTAGCTTATTTTATGTTTGCTTTCATGATAGTTGCATGATAAGAATGAAACTAGAAATGGTGGATCTAACTTGGACAATGCCAAATGCAAATTGTTGAATTGGGATGGGACAAAGGTGGTGGTTGAGGAAGGCACAATTGCATCAACAGATTCTAAACAATTGGTACATCACGTGCCTCTTGGCCCTGGGTGTTGGAAAGTGTGGGTTAATCATGTCAAAGTCAATACACCATTGTTTCGCCCTAATCGTGAGATGTTTGTGCTTGAGGATGCTATTGGAAGCACTGTTGCTTAGCCAAACCATTTCATCAGCTTTGATTTTGAATAGAAATTCTAATATCTATGGATAGTTTTTTATATGACTTTGATGCTTTTGGATATAGTTTTGGATAGTTTAGAAACTCTAACATCTTTGGATAGTTTTGGATTTTGTTTAGAAACTTGTGTATGATATAGTTTTTGGATGGTTTAAAACTTTTTAGACAATTAGAAGTTAAGGATAGTTCTTTTTGGGTGGTTTTGAATTAAGGTTAGTTTTTGGATGTTTGGAATGTATAGACAATTGTTGAATGTTCATAACTTATATATGGATATAGTTTTTTTTTTTATGGTTGAAATAATATTTTGGTTGTTGATTGATGCTTGTTTGTAATATTTGTTAGATTGTATAAAATTAGTCAAATAGAACCTGCTGAATTTAAAAAAAAAATTTGCATATTCTACGGCAGGCATAATAAGTCATTGTATTACATATTTTATGGTACGCAATCAGCGTCGTTATTTCTCTCACCAATTAACTGCGTGCAAAAGTAGTTGTAGAAAAAGTAACAAACGATGCACAAAATTTGTTGTTAAATAGTTTTTAACGACGTACTATAACATGTCGTAGAAAAAGTAACAACGAAGCACAAAATCTGCCGTTAAACAGTTTTTAACGGCGTACGATGTATGTCGTTGAAAATGAAACAACGACGCACAAAATCTGTCGTTAAATAGTTTTTAACGGTGTACGAAGTATGTCATTGAAAGTGAATGACTTTCCATGACTGGTCATAATATGACTCGCGCTGCACGTCGTAGAAGGGTGTGGTCCTACAATAGAAACACGCAATCTGAACACCAAATCCAAATTGAACTCCGTAGTTCCAGAAGTTTCTTCTTCATTCTAGACTCTCTTCTTCAACTTGAACCTTGCAGCCTCCAAATGTATAGTGATGAAACTTTATGAATTCTCCAAAAGCATCTAGCTTCTTCTTATTTTCTTCAAATTCAAATTGAATTCCTCTTCTTCAATCTGGAATTCTTTGGAACCTTATTTTCCAAACTCAAATTGAGTTTGATTTCTAACAAATTTAGAAGACTTGATATTCTTTTTAAGAAATTACATTTTAAGTGGAATAGTGAAGAAATATTTTCATTTTATTAGTGGTGCAAGTCTCTTGTGCGTATAGGGTGAAAGTCCATTCCTATGTTTGGTGAAAGTTGCAACAGAAAATATTCTTATTTGTAGCACGAGTATTTTGTGGCTGTCCATCTATTTATAATTTCTCAATTCATTTTTATGTTGAAAGCATACATAGCTTAGGATAAATCTTCTATATCTATACTATATATTAATCAAAATGTATTTTTCGTCTGAAAGAATCTGCAGAAATTAAACATTAATCTAAATTTTTTCTTTTAAAAAAATAAATGTTAAGAAATACACATAGTATAGAAATTTTAGCCCATCTAATTTTTTATAATTTAAAAATCTTAATATAAAAAGTCAAGAAAAAAAAAATTAGCCATATCTAACCTGTCATACGTAACTCATATATAATTTAAAATTTAAAAAATTTTAAAAAGAAATTTTAAATGTAACTTTAGAATGTATATTTTTTTATGCCCAGTCTAATAATATATGTGAAAAAGAATCATCAATATAGTGTAATCAATTATTATAGTCAACTCAGTCAAATTTACATAAACATAGAATCTTACATTTTGTGTAGAAAATAAGGAAAGAGAGGGAGAGAGATGGGGACTGAATTGCAAATGGTCAAGAAGAAAAAATACAGGAAAAGAATAGGAAAAAAAGATAAAAAAGAGGAAGGTGCTAGGAAAGTGTTTATTTATTTTTTTTATTTCCTTTCACTCCTATGCTTTCAGGTCTGTACATAGGCTGCCGTGAAGTTGATTGGTATTTAGGTCAAGTTTGGCAACTTGAAAAAAAGTTAAAAAGCCAAAAAGTTACTCAAAAGTTAAAAAGTTATCACTATTTACCAAAGTCAAAAATTACGGCTACACAACTCCCAATCCTAATTTTCCCCTACACACTAATTTATACAATTTTTTAATACACATTTTTTCATAAAAAGTCAAAAAGTTAACCCAAACATCCATATTTTTTTCCTTAATTTTTTAGTCCAAAAAGACAAAAAGTGCACTTATTTAGGATACCCCAAACAACCCCTTAATATTATGTATATTAATTTTTTTTTATATTTTTTTTGGTGAATAATGATAACTTTTTAAATTTTTTTGATAACTTTTTGATTTTTTGACTTTTTTTTGAGTTGCCAAATCAGTCCTAAATTTCTTTAGGCGGAGAAATTATTTTTGGTTAAACGAATCCAACTGTTAATCTTGTAGATGGATTGATTTGAATCGTTCTAACCAATTGTTAGAGTGAGATATTTTAAAAAATAAAGCTATTTTATTATATAGATTTGACACAAAGAGAGAAAATTATATATATCTATAGAAAGAGAATATTTAGTGTCACGCCCCAAACCTGCTCCTAAAAGTTTGGGCATGACCACCTCAGAAACGGACACTTAACCCGATGTACGTAAGATATGGGGCCTGAACGGAAGCATTACATGTAATAAAATAACATAAAATAAAAAGAAACTACATCCATTGAGCGACCACTATCATGCCAGGATCACAAACAGTGCATCAGATGGTAAATATTTACATATACATATACAAACACCGCCCCTTGTTTGGGCGTATAACAAAAACATTGAAAACACGTTATAGACAATTAGCGTACAAATCAAAAGCTTGGCAACACTCCACAAAATGGACAGGCTTCATCCAAATGCCCAGACACACAGAGGCTGACAAGAGAGGGACGAGCATCGAGGGTTAAAGCTGACCTCCAGATTTGCTACCTACAGAATCAGACAAAATACGATGTGAGACAATCTCAGTGAATAATAGTACTTCGATAATTCAACGATCAACTTGAATTACAATGCATATCAACACGTATATAATGCAAAATACATGTAGTTAATCTTATCCTGTAGTTGTTACCAGAACGGCCTCGGGCCCAATCTTTAAACAGAATGGCTTTAAGCCCTTGAACAGAATGGTATTGAGCCCTTAAACAGAGTGGCATTCAACCCTTATCAGAATGGCATAAAGCCCTTTTCATATATGTATGAACTTAAGAGGTGGCTCGCACGAATTCTAGAGGTGACTCGCATGGCAGCACTTAGTTCCGTACAACACTTTGTTTCATACTAACAGATCATACAGAATGGCCATAGATCCAGATGTCACAAATTGGCCATAGGCCTCATAGATGTTACAGAACGACTATAAGCCTCATAACTTTCACAGAACGGCCATAGGCCTCATAACTTTCACAGAACGGCGATAGGCCTCATAACTTTCACATCGGCTTTAAGCCCAGTTCACATATGTATGGACTCAAGAGGTGGCTCGTACGGATTCTAGAGGTGGCTCACATTGCAGCACTTAGTTCCGTACAACACTTTGTTCCATACCAGAAAATATTAGGCCTTAACGACCGAACAATTCATATCATGTCGCAGTATGAATGGAACGAATAAACAGAACAGAATAACCTCATGGTTTATTGCAAGTTAACATAATCGTCTTACGTATATCAGAACATTAACAATATTCATTAACATAAGACACATATATTATTAGTCTCAGAGTTAAACAGAGGCACATAGATTCTTCCAATCAGTCACATGAGTTAACATAGCTAGTTTGCGTTTAACAGAGTGTTAATGATAATTAGTAACAAATGGAACAATTTCGAAGGTACATAAATACCATAATTCCATAATGCACATACATTCTATTCGCTTGTCATTAATCAATACTGCTAACTCGTAGATAATAGAATGTTAACCTTAACGATCAACAGTAAACAACGTATGATGCGTTTAGATTTCTTCATGGTTCATTGTAAATCGACATACTTGTCTTGCAATTAACAGAACATTAATAGTAATGATAATCCGAAGGTAAAGGTATCATTACATTAATAAGCCAGAACAATGCGCACCATAACATGAGTCACGTAACAATGTTATTGATACTCAATTTCTTTCTAATAGTTTGTATGCAATTCTTATACAGAATCATAGGTAAGTTACATGTTGGTACATTAACGATAATCATTAACCTTAACCGGAATACAGAGTAGGTTTAGAGTCGTACCGATGTATGCCAAAATCTTTCAATGTTCACACCGATTCCCAATCAATAAAAGGTTAACATAACTACTTGTGAAAAGCAAAGCGTTAATCAAAAGAATTATTAACGGTAATCAAATGTGCGATTACAGTACTATTACTCACAGTGTTGTGGTGGAGTGGCAGACGCTCCCGGTATGTGTCCTACATACACGCAGTTCAAGTATTAGTTCATTTCCCTTTTTAACTCAGTTTTGTATTCGTTTCGGTCAAATGAATTTACGAACACTTTAAGGGTATCAAATAATTATTTTAATAATATCCGAGGGTCGAACACGCAAAACGAAGCAGACAACCTTTTTCAGCTTGGGCCGCACGTGCGGCTGTGAGCCCCGCACGTGCGGCAGTGAAGCCCACACGTGCTTTTTTAGCAGTAGCCAAAAGCCCAAATTTTGCCATTTCCCCGCACGTGCGGCAGTGCTTCCCGCACGTGCGGCCATGACCCCCACACGTGCGGCGATTTCCTGTGTTGCACAGTCCGAAATTCGCACAAAATCTTTCTTGACACACATGGAGTAAGGTTCAAGATAGGTAAATATAATACAAGAATTAGGCTCAAAATCATCTAAAAACATACTCACAACCTCTTTTAGTCCTTATTCACTTTGAGCTCACAATCATATTCAAACACACCTCAATTCTTTTAACATTATCCATATTAATATTGCCATGTGGGTTCAATTTAGAAACAAAGAGTAAAATATAATTTCAACATGAAATGCAAGGAATCATTTACCATGCTTCTATATAACACAATTTATCTTCAACCAAGGACTAAGATTACTCCTCAAGAGGACAATATTTACACACACTTGATCTCCAAGAGGATTCTTACTTACTCAAAGAAAGGGTCAATTAGAATAAATTAACACACCTTGAGTTGAAATCTCTATGAACCTTCTCAATTTTGTTTCCTAACCTTCTTCTTGATGTACTTCCCTTCAAACCCTCTTCTCTCTCTCTCTCTCTCTCTCTCTCTCTCTCTCTCTCTCTCTCTCTCTCTCTCAGGAGCTTCTCTTGTGATGGTTCTCCATCCAATGCCCAAGAACATAGATATTTATATAAAAGTGAATAATGACGAAGATTAATCAGTTTAATCATCCTAAATCAAATTTTCACAGAAATGCTTATTATGACCTAAAATTATGCTGATTTCAAATATAAAATCAATTTCGGTTTATCAAGTCTCTAAAGCCCTCAATTTCCGATTTAAACGTTTTATAATTGTGACAGATGTTTTTCTTATCAAACAGATATAGGTCTCTAATCATAAAATTTATTTGCTTAAACACAAAGTCATATAAAATTCCACAGTGAACATTTAAATGCACAGACTGAGGGACTGCGAATATACCGGAAACACATGCGATGGTTGGGTTATTACATTTAGTCTCATTCTCACCCAAGAAAATTGAAAAAAAAAAAAAAAACCATTAAAATAGTATGAAGGTTCATCAAGTTGATGAGTCGGGCTAAAAGTTACCATCATATACTTTTTGTAGATACATTAGAGATTATAGCATGCGAAAGTAGAGTCTCGCCATGGAACATTTGAACCCTTGATCTTTTAATAAAATATAAGAATTTTGTATAACCAAAACTAATCTCAATTCATTTGCCATCTTAGTTATTATTTCCGTCTCAAAATATTAATTCTTTATTTTATTTTTTATTATCTCAAAATATTAGTTTTTTTTCAAAAATTAAAGACTCAAATACTATAAATTTTTTATTTTGCCATTCTTTTAAATTTCTTAACAATACAAAAAGTACAATTATAACAATTGATATTTCCAAAAAAAATATATTATCAAAGAGTAATTTTGAAAAACTAAAGTACAATAGTTATACTATAATAAAAAAAGTTAAATTTTCTATTATAAAAAAAAAAAAAAAAACTATTATTTTAACACGAATGGAGTATTATTTGTTTTGAACTCTTGTAATAAGAACTAAAGGCTCTGTTTGTTTGTATTTTTGAAATATGATTCTACATAGTAATTTTAGAATGGTGTTTGGAACGTGTTTTCAAAACACGTTTCCAAAACTCTGCAGAGTTCTCTGCACAGCCGCACTTTTCAGATTTTTTTTTTTCAAAATTTTACCTTACGGGACGTCCGGCCGGTTGACCGGAATAGTAATTTTTTTTTTTTGCAATTGATTTATATAATCGAAAAAAACATTTTCTGAAATTTTTGAAATTTTTTATGTGCTTTAAAATAATTTTGAGTTGTATGTTTAGTTATGAGTTGTAAATTTTTGTATCACATATCAAATGTCACATCAACAATTCCCTACTCAAATCAAAACTATTTTCAAAACTCTTTACCAAACAAATTTTCTACACTCAAATCATAATTCCACAACACACAAACTCAAAATACAACTCATACTCTCAAATCACATTTACAAAACTCTACCAAAATCTTTCTTCATTATTAACTTTTGGTAGTGTTACATGTACTAATTAGTGTACTAACTAGTGTACCAACATTAGTTATAATATTATTATTGACCCCATTCATTAATCACATTACAAATATCAAAAATCTCTTAAATTATGTCATATCATCAATTGATATACTAATTAGTACATAAATAGGTACATAGCGTTATTCATTAACTTTAGTAAAAACTCTACTCCAACATTGATTACCCAAAAAACTATGGGCTCGTTTGGTTTGTGTTTGGGAAAAAAATTTCAGAAATTTTTTTCAGAAACAAGTTTCAAATATTTTCTCTACCAAACAAATTTTCCCAAAAAAATTTCCCAAAACACACAAACCAAACAACTTTTCCAAACAAACCTCTCTCACACACACATCAAATCAATCACTTTTTCCAAAACTCTCTCTCAAAACAATTTTCCAAAACAAATTTCCCAAAAAACCAAACCAAACATGTTTTCGTACTTTTTTTTTCAGAAACATGTTTCTGAAACACAAACCAAACAAGCCCTATATGCCTCATGTCAGTACCTTTGATAGTACATTTTTTTAGACTAGTTAATACATTAATTCATGATGAGTAATATTATATGTATTAATTAGTGTACTAACTAGTGCATCACTTGATGATGCGACATAATTAAAGATATTTTTAGTATTTGTAATTTGTATAATAAGTAAAGTCAATAATAAGATCATAACTAATGTTGGTACACTAATTAATACACTAATTGATACATGTAATATCACTCCTTAATATATTAGAATGTATAATCCGTTATGATTCAGTTTGACAGATAATTTTATTTGTTTATTTTTTAGCTTCAATCCAAAAGACATTTTCAAATTAGAAGCATTTTATATTATCTTATAATTTCATCTTGAACATTGCTCCTGCTCGAATCACTAGAAGTACAAATTTAACTTTGATACGATGTCGTAAACAATGCCATCTTTTGAAATTATTATTTTCTTGCTTAACAATTAATCTCACAAGTTTGATGCTTCAGACTACTTAAAAGGTATCTTAAGATTAAGGTCTCATTTGGAAAGTAATAATTTTAGTCTAAAAGTTAGTAAAAAAATCAAAAAAAGCTTATAAACTATATATTAAAAAGTTAAAAATTCTCTTTTCTCTCTATTTTTTATACATCTTTTTGTAAAAAATTAAAAAGTCATTCCAAATATATAAATTTTTTTTATCTCATATTTTAATTAAAAAATTAAAAAATTACTAAAATAATATATTCTAAAACGAGGCCTAAGTGTTATACCTCGTCTATAAGCCTATTATGAATTTCATTATTAGTAATATGAGATGTTGATATATATTCGCACCTTGAAACAGGTATAATCGTGACTTTAATATATTTTTCTCTAATATACACCATGATAAATGCATAATCCAGTTATTAGATAGGAGTATTATTCATTATGATCCAACTCAATACTTGATTTTCTGAGTTTGCCCATCAAAATTAAAAGACATCATCTTCAAATAAAATGTGACTAACATGTTTATTTGAAGCATACTAAGTAAATTTAATGTATATCCTTAAAATACATGTTATGTAAATTTAAATAAATTATACATTCTCAATTAAACTCACTCTATGTAAAATGTATATTTTTTTAAAGTTTCTTAAGCTATATTTTAACGATACAAGGAATATTTTTAAAGTTTCTTAAGGTATATTTCTTAAGGTACATTTAACAAAATTCTTATTCTAAATACCAACAATACAAGGAATTGGTTTGATGAGCTTGAGATTATATTCTTTTCATGATCTCAAGTTCAAAACTTCTTTTTAATTGCAAATGATTTTTGCGAATCAATCCATATGAAACTATAGCGATCTCAGTTTCGATCCTTCTTTCACGTTTTGCCACTTCGACTAGGCCGGTCGGGGGTCGAGCTGCTCGGTCAGCTCGCGGGGGTCGAGGGGGCAGCGCCCCTTAATGGGGTCGAGGGGTAGCGCCCCTCGAAGCAAAAAGAAAAAATGCATTCGACATTACTTGTCCACTTGAGCGTCCATTTCCCCGCTCGAGCGGAGAATGTTTGGTTCCTGCACTTTGACCTGTCTGCAAAAATACTGGAAAGGTGTATTCGACGCTCGAGCGGATCTTTCCACACTCAAGTGGGAGTCTGTATCTTACGCTCGAGCGGGGATTTCCACGCTCGAGCAGACCACGCTTTATCAGATCGTGAAAGTGACATTTCAAATCATTTTCTGCTTTCTCTCTCTCTCTCTCTAAAAGTCTCCAAATTTCCAGATCTAGAGCTTCTCTCTCTAGAAACTCACATTCTCTCTAAGATTTCATCTAAATTCATTGTGTTTTTGACCTAGTGTCTTTGAGAATAAGGTAAAGGGCTTCAAGAGCTTTGTATTGATCTAAGTAAAAGTGGGTTTCGTCATTTTTGGAGTTCAACCTTGCTTTGCTCGTTTTCGCTTCTTGAGGTAGGGATTCTCTATACTCTAATATGGCTTTTAGCTTAGTTATTTACTATTGTGTATAGATGATGAGATTTGGTAGTGGTTTGGACAAATCTAAGATTTGGGTGTGAAAGGAAAAGAGTGATTTTTGATAAATATGAGGTAAATGAGTATGGAGTTTGAATATAAGATCTTGGTATACCAAAATAGTTAATTTTGGGTGTTTGGGTCAATATTAGAAAAAGAGAAATTTTTGCCCTAATTTGATAAATGATTATTTTGTATAAACAATTGAAATTAATATTGAATATGTTAAATTGGATGGTTATTCATATAGGTGGTGAAATTGGTTATGTGTTATCTCACACCTTTAGAAGTTTTAAATGATTATTTATCTTGAAATTTCATATATGTCTAGAGATAAATGTATTGGGCTATCGGTGGAGGATAGTCATGATTGTTGTAGAAATTGTATGAGGATTAGGCGATTTAATGCTAATCTATTGATTGGTTGTCATTGAATATGACCATGCTATAAATACATTGTATATGTATGTTTATTGGGAGGAGATAGGGGATGTACTCCATATGTGGTTATGTTTATAAGTACATTGTATATGTATGTTTATTGGGAGGAGATAGGGGATGTACTCCATATATGATTATGTCTATAAATACATTGTATATGTATATTTGTTTAGGAGGAGAAATGGGATGGACTCCATTTTAAAGCAAGTTGGCCAGAGTGTCCTAGGTGAAAGACTTGAAATTATATATATAAATGGATGCCGGTTCTTTTGGACGAAATATCCATAAAATGCCAGGATTTAAGTGTTTATGTGTGTTTTGCATAGTTGGAAAACCATTGAGTTGTACTCTCATTTTGGTTGTTGAAAGATAAAGAATTTAACTTATGAATTGAGTAGCATATACGAACTGGAAATGAATTGAAACAAAATGGAATAAGATTGGTCTTAGTGACATATAATTATGCAGGCCTTGTGAATACTTCCGTATCGGTATTGTTTATATACGTGGTATTTATACCTTTGCTAAATCTCATAAATTGTGTTAGATTATTTCTACTGGGCTGTTAGCTCACCCTATACGGGAATATCATTTTTAGGTACAGGTCAGATGTTTCCTCCAAGGCAATAGCATGGATGGACTTTTAGGAAGCAAGAGCTTCTTAATTATGCATTATGTGTGTATGTTTGTTATTTGTAAAGCCAATGGCTTAAGTTGTAATGAGCGAGACTTAATTTGTGTAATCAAGTAATGACTTGGAAAGATGTAAGTCTATAAGGCATTTAACTGGCTGTTAAACAGTGAACTCTGATGTATGAAAGTATGTTATTTCTCATATTTATTTTGCATATGAGCTATTTTTATTGTATTATTTTGGGGGCGTTACAGAAACTTTACTCCAGTTTTAATTCAACCATAGGCTAGTAAACTGTGAAATTAATCTTTAAGGCCCCGTTTGTTTTCAGAGATAAGATGGAGAGGATTGATAGTAAGGGGATTAATAATGAGGGGATTGATACTGAGGGGATTAAGTAAAATTGTGTTTGTTTTGATGATAGTTGTTAGTGTAGGAATTGTTAAATTATTTTTATATAAAATAAATATAAAATAATAAAACAAATAAAAAAAATACAAAAACATTAAACATTAATGTTTTAAAAAAAAATGCCCAACATGTAAAAAATTTTAAAAAAATAAAAATAAAATAACAAATTTTCAGAAAAAAATAAAATAAATAAATTAATGATTTTTACTTAACAAAAAACACAAAAAATTAAACATTAATGTTAAAAAAAATATGCCCGACATGTAAAAAATAAAATAAAAAATAAATAAAAATAAAAAATTTCTACTCCGCTGGACTATTTTTCTAATACCATGTCCTGGAGGTCCATCCGAATCCCATCTGCAAGGCCTATCCTAAGCCCTTCGGCTTAGCAATCA
This sequence comes from Camellia granthamiana, assembly GCA_036172215.1. Taxonomy (NCBI): domain Eukaryota; kingdom Viridiplantae; phylum Streptophyta; class Magnoliopsida; order Ericales; family Theaceae; genus Camellia; species Camellia granthamiana. The sequence goes on along the minus strand of CM069914.1, from coordinate 52,353,488 downwards.
TTGCCTCAACTCTGTAAACAAACAGAATATTAAATAGTACCCATAGCTATTTTAATCCCAATCTCTCTCTCATATCCCGAAACAAACAAGGCCTAAATTAGTCTATCTATTGGACCAATTACTTGAGTTATAAAAAACAAAAAATTAATGTGAGATAGTGCATCATGATGGTCATCTAGTTTTGAAGGAAGATCCACCTTCCTACTGAAATATCCATTAAGATTTGCTGCCGGAGGTGGGAGGGGCTCTTTATATTCATTGACATTCAAAGGGAACTCTTTAAATTGATTTGATGACAACATTTATGAGCCAATTAAGCACACAGAGGAGGGGAGAGAGAGAGGAGGAGGAGACTTTTCACAGTTGTTCTCAATCACACTCAAGCCACTGCAAAACGTCCTCCATGCAAAACATCATTTCTATCACATTTATGAACATTTATATGCATGCATAAAGAAATGAATGATTTCAATAAAATAATAGTGCAAAATAATATATTTATAATTATTAAAGAGTTAATTATTTAAAAATTTTATTTACAAATATTATGATAGTTTAAATTTTATTTAAGATTTTTTGAATCATAAGTTCTATGTAATAAAACTGAAAATATTATTAATTTTTTTCAATTTTTAAAACTAAGAACATTATCAATTTTGCATAGTAATATTCCAGATAATTATTTCACTAACTGATCAAAAAAAAAAAAAAACAAAGTATGAGATTAAACGTTTTTATCCTTCTACTTATTGGTTTGACTTAACTATCCAATAAAACCGAGAATATTAGGCTCTGTTTGGAACGGTTCTGGAAATCGTTTTCAACGTGTGAGTTTGAGCATGGTGTTTGGTAGGAGTTTTGGAACGATTCTGGAAATCGTTTTTCAAAACTCTGAAATTTGTTCTGTAACATTCTGTCGAAAGCTGTAACAGTTTGTGAGGGAACGGGACGTCCGGCCGGTCGTCCGGCCGGTTGACCGGCCGGCTGTCCGGAACAGTAAAATATATATATATATATTTTTGCAATTGATTTATATAATCGGGAAAAATATTTTCTGAAATTTTTAAAATTTTTTATGTGCTTTAAAATAATTTTGAGTTGTATGTTTAGTTATGAGTTGTAAATTTTTGTATCACATATCAAATGTCACATCAACAATTCCCCACTCAAATCAAACTTCTTTTCCAAAACTATTTCCAAAACTATTTCCAAAACTTTTTACCAAACAAATTTTCTACACTCAAATCATAATTCCACAACACACAAACTCAAAACATAACTCATACTCTCAAATCACATTTACAAAACTCTACCAAACGCTACCTTAAATTTTTTTTTTTCAGTTTTAAAACTGAGAACATTATCAATTTTTTTCATTTTTTTTTTTTTTCAGTTTTGCACATTAATGTTCCATAATCATGCTAATTTATAAACATAAATTTTCAATTTTGCGCAAATCTTTTTTTAATTTTTTTAATTTTTCAAAAAAAAAAACAATGTTTGGTTTGGGTTTTTTAAAAACACTTTTCAGAAAATTCTACTTTCTTATTTTCCGTATTATTTTGTTTTTACTAAACTTTTTTAATATTTTAAGCATTTTTTTTAAAATTTTTAGACACCTAACATAAATACACTTAAAAAGTATAATTTTCGTAAAAAAATATTTAAGAAATTTACTAAATACCAAAAATATAAAAAATATAAAAATTCAATATATTTTTTGTATTTTTGTATATTTATTAATTTTTTAAAATATTTTTTCACAAATATTTTATTTTTTAGATACATTTAAGTAAGGTACATCTAAAAAAGTAAAAAAATACTTAAAATTTTAAAAATATTTACTAAAAACAAAAAATCACGAAAAATAAAAAAACTCAATTTTCAAAAAATTAAATTCAAAAAACTAAAACTAAACACATTAGTTTTTTTTTTTTTTTTTTTTTTTGCACATAATTTTTTTTTAGTTTTTTAATTTGAAAGTTGGTATTTTGAAATTTTGAAAATCAAAATAAATGTCAAATCATTATATTTTTTTATAGATAATCATAAATGATGAACAATTATTATTTGAAAGGTAATTTCGATTATTAAAAATTTAATAGGACTTGAAGGTCTAAAAAATTTTAGTTAAGACTTAATGGAGTATAAGTTCATAAATTACGACTTGTGTATAAATACCCTATTATTAAATAATTTAATTTTTTTACATATGATCCCATAATATTAGCAATCCATGAGGACTTGGATTTGCTAATTCAATCCCATAATATTGGGGGAGAAATTGCCTTATTGCCCTATTTTACAAAAATAATAAAGTTATATTTTACATAATTTTATAAGATTAATCTCAACCAATTAATATCATTATATTAGTGCACAAATAAATAGAATTTTTCTTATATCTCAAACTTAATATTAACACAATAGTAATTGCTTCATTCAATCTCACTGTATTAATAATTACATGCAACTCAAGTCTAGCAAATAAACAAGGCCTAAAAGATCCATAAAATAAATTATTCAAATCATAAAAATAAGACTTGTGATGGTTCTATTGAATCAAACTATGAAGTAGCGAGAAATTACTCTTACATAATTCCTCAAAAAATGCTTAAGAATTCTAATTGAGCACTTTTAATTCATTTCTAATGACATAGAATAGACTATGGGGTTGTTTGGTTTTTGAGTTGGGTTAAAAAATTACAAAAGAACAAAAAAAAGTTACAAAAGAACTATGAAGTAGCGAGAAATTACTCTTACATAATTCCTCAAAAAATGCTTAAGAATTCTAATTGAGCACTTTTAATTCATTTCTAATGACATAGAATAGACTATGGGGTTGTTTGGTTTTTGAGTTGGGTTAAAAAATTACAAAAGAACAAAAAAAAGTTAAAAAATACAAAAAACCAAAAATTACAAAAGGACAAAAAATTTATCATTCCAAAGTTAAAAAGCTAATCAAAAATACCAAACAAATAAAAAAATCTCAAACTAAAAAAATCAAAAAACTAAAAAAACTAACTAAAAATATCATTACCAAACGAAGGCTATGTAAAGAGACTTACACCTCTCTCTATCTCTCTGTTCCATTTCAATTGGAGGTCATGTATTAAGGCTTGGTTTGGGGTACACTAAATAATACAAAAAGTCAAAAAGTCACTATCCTATTTAAGTCACATCATCTTATTTAAATCACATCACCTCTCTAACACATCACATCAAATCCAACCCAAACCCAACCCATATAAGCCAATAAGTCAAAAAGTGCACTTTTTTATAACATCCCAAACCAACCCTATGTGATGTGACTCCACTCTAATTTCTCATGTTAGGCTTTTCAACAGTAGTTTTACTGTTTAGGATTGCTCTCTTTTTTTATTACCAATTTTGCCCTTCTTTAGCCTTCATTATATAGGTTAACCATTTAAGGCTTATTTTGTAATTTCACATCAATCTATTTGTCTTTTGTTATTTATAGAGACAAACGTGTCAGTTTTCATCACGATGATAATATTGTACTATTTAATTTCAGAATTATTATATTTAGAGCTCGTTTGGGAAAGGGAGATTAGGATTTTTTGATTAAAATAGTTAAAAAAAAAATAAAATTAACTTTTTAATCCAATAAGATAAAACATAACATATAATCCATAATTATTACATTCATTCTCTCACAAAAAAGTCAAAAAAATCAAAAAAATTTCTCAAACGAAACTTTTTAGCTCTAGACTAAAATAGTTAAAAAGTCAAAAAATTAAAAAATTAACCCACTTCCGAAACAAACCCTTATTACATTTTGTTTTTAATCGTAGCCTTGTTTCATTACATTTGTAAGTCATTTTATTTAATAAAAAATGTCACTAGTAATGTTTGGTTGTAATTTTAGATTTTAATTTATTTGATTTTTTTTATTATTTATATTTGGGAGAAGAAGGGCAACTTTTTTCTTTTTCATCATTACATTATTATTATTATAACAGACTATTTAGACTAATTTACGTATATCTTGGCTAATTTTGAAACCTTTTTATCACTACCCTTTGAAGATTTTGTTAGGCGGCATTAAGGAAAAATCTCATAAACAAGAAATTGTAAAAATAATTATGAATTAATAGAATGCAGGTGAGATATATACCTAGTACAAGTAAAAATTGTGCAGAAATGATACATTTCTTACTAGTGTACAGTTATAACTGATTGATTTATAATTTGCTTATTTGTCATTTATTTGATAATTTTTCTAAAATTCCTCCTCTATCAATTTGTGAGTGCTCTATCCATGCTCTATTCTCTGTTATGTTAACTCAATAATGTAAATATTGTGGCCTTGCAACTATAACATTTTATTTGAATTTTAAATTTCTCAAGAGACAAGAATTAATAATAATAATAATAAATTTTGTATATAACTTTTATGCAGACAACCAAACAAAAATGAAAAAAACAAAAAACAAAGACTTCTTTTCAATTTTCAAATCCAACCAAAAAATAATTTAACTTGTTTTACTTTATTTCTCATATATTTACCTTTAATTTTCTTTTCATCAAAAAATCCAAATTTAAATGTAATATATGAAGGATGAATATTTAAAAAAAAGAGTCATACTTGTGTATCTATATCGAATATTGATACTTTTTAAATAAGGTATTTGATAGTTCTTAAAATGTACCCGATACTTGATCTTTATATTGAGAAATGTGGGATAGTTTTGGACAAAGTCACGTTATCCAAATTGTTATAAAGGTGAAATTGTAATAGTTTTTACATATTATTAGAGTATAATTTTTTAAATAAACAAAAATATAAAATTTTAATATTTTATTATTTTTTTTAACCCACAAAGTGAATAGTAAGAGTTAAATAGTACTTTGATTTAAGGGAAAAATACAATCTAGTGGATTGGCAGAAAAAAAAATACAAAATCTTGAAAAATTTTATAATTTTAATTATTAATATTGATAAAAAAATTCATTAATTTACAATTATTTTTTTTAAGGCCAAGTTTGGGAAGTTTAGAATAAGTGCACTTTTTGACTTTTCTTGTATTATGTGTAGAAAAAGTAGAGAGGAGATGTTGATTGATGTGACCCAAAAAAGATAAAAAGATGAAATAAGTGCACTTATATTGAGTACCCAAACAAGGCCTAAATATAACCTGATATGTAATTTCTCCTTGAATTAAATAGTACTCTTTAAATTTTACCCAGTAATAGGCTTTTCTCATGTTGTCATCTTTAACTTGAGAAAGTGTTTGGACTTAAAAAGTTGATTTTGGAATCGATTCCGGTGGTTCAAACCATTTACTTTTTTGGACTCGTTAAGTAGAATAATCATGTAAAAAATTAAGATGATTAAATATCAATAGTTATATGTTTGAATTACTAGTTTTTAAAAAATGAATGATAAATATAATTTCAAGAATAATCATCTATTTTTGTATCAAATATATAACTACTGATATTCGATTACCTTAATTTTTTGAATGAATATTAAACTCAACGAATCTTAAAAAGTAACGGATTGGATCATTGAAACGAGACTGTGTTGAGCTTCACGAGTCACTTAAATTTTCTCATATGGAGATATAAACCTAATAAAAATTTATTTCTTATTAATATCTAACTTTTAAAGAATATTTTATCAATATTCCTTGAGCTCATAGATAATATAATATAAATATTTTTCAATGTATCATCGCTATACTTGTATCTATTTTAAAATTTTATCATATTATTATATTTGTATCATATTGTATAGTATCTACATTATGTATCAAGATTTGGGTGGTTACTCTGCTAGGAGCACAACAGTTATTGCTATATAGTCAGATGGACTCATTTTGAGATCTATTTTAATGATTTAAATATTTCATATTTTAAAATATATCGAATAAAACATACTTGTAAAAAATCAAGTTAATTGAATATCGTTAACCTTTTCATTTACTCACATTTATATCTACTTAAATAAAAATTATGATTTAAAGTATTAAAATGAATATAAACATGAGTGAATGAAAGAATTAACGGTATTCGATTAATTTAATTTTTTACAAATATATTTTACTTGATATATTTTAAAATATGAACAACTTAAATTATTAAAATAAATTTTAAAATAGAGTCATTTAACTACCTAACAATAATTGCTATGCTGGAAACACAACAACCACTCCAAATCTTATGTATCATATCTCATTCATATCTATATTGGTATAATATCCATATTCTTATTCATACTTGGGCTTGGGATAAGACCTAGGGGTGAAATTTCCAAGATCCTATGTTTGACTTTCTCTTAGGACTAGTCATTCAGGCATAGTACATATAATTGATAAGACAAATAATTTAAATCTAGACAAATTATGTTAAGAGCGTAAGTTTTAAGAGTGTAAGTTAGAATTTTTATTTATATATGAATTCACGATTTATTGCTATATAGTTAAATGGCTGGCTCTCTGCTAATAAAATTTAACTTATTAAAATCTAATCTGAGTTAGGTTTCATGAGAGAGAGAGAGAGAGAGAGAGAGAAAAGCCCATTTAAAGAGCAAACAGTGAAAGGAGGGCCAACAATACAAAGCTCATTTAGTTTCCGTTTGGGAAATGGGTTAGTTTTTTAGTTTTTTAATTTTTTGACTATTTTAGTTTGAGGCTAAAAAATTTGATTTGGAAAAAAAATTGACTTTTTAACTTTTTTGACTTTTTTTGTGAGAGAAAAATGTAATAATTATGAATTAAATTTGATATTTTATTTTTTGACTAAAATAACCTTTTTTTTTTTTTTTTTTTTTAAACTATTTTAACCCCTAACCCACCAAAACCAACTTCCCAAACTCAGCCTTACATATTTGCACAATGTAAACACACAAATTAAGGCACCAACAAAGTGTTAATGCAAAATGTTGGAAACTGTACTAAGTCAGAGACAACACTCACCCACAACAAATATATTAAATAATATGAATAATGTCCGGGACCCCTTTTTAAGATTCCCTTTGGATCCCCTCTTGATTTGATTGGTCATCTTTTTCTTCTTTTCTCTTTTTTTTTTCTTTTCCCTCCAATCACCACCCACCACGTGTCAAAGGGGTGGTGGGGGTGGTGATTTGAGGGGTGCCAATCACCACTCAAATAATATATACATTTTTTTTCCCCATTAAAGTCGCAATAAAACAAAGTGTCAGCTCCATTACATTAATAAAACTTTCAAATCCCAACGTCTATCTTTTCCCACCCAACTCCAAAGAGAAAAAGATAAACTACTTTCCTACTACTTCTACATCTCTCAAAAGCCATTAATCATTTTCATAATATCAAAAGTCAAAAAAACCCCTGCTGCTGGCTGCAGCTGCTACTTCTACTTCTACTTCTACTTCTACTTCTACTTCATCCACATTTGGCTACGATTCTCTACTTGTTACCCACCCTACTCTACCATGCTCTAGTGACCAATAAAATTCTTGCCTTGCCTCGTTTGGTTAAAACTATTTTAATTTTTACAAAAATAGATTGATTTTCATCTTTTTAAGATTCTTCTCAAATTTGATTTTTTAAAATTTATTTTTAGGTTCCTCTAAATTAGAAAACCCTGAAAATAATTATTTTTAATCAAATTTAAAGAAATCAATCTTCACAAATTAAAATAGCATAAACCAAACGAGAGATTAAAATAAATATCACACAAATAATATTTTTAATTTTAAATAAAAAATAAAAAAATAATTACAAATTAATAAAGTACAAGTAAAAACTATACTCAAGTGAAAATTATATCTAAGGTAATAATTCACATTTCACGTTAAGAACAGTTTTTACTTGCACTACACATTTGCAATTACTTTTCTATTCCTTATTCATGTGATATTTATTCTTCATTTATTTTTTTTATATTAAAACGGCAAGATTTTTATTGATCATTAATGCTATGTCTGGTTCATTAAGACAAACTAAAATGGATCGATGATTCCATCATAAAATTCATTTTATCAATAAAAAAGTTACGAAAAATGAACTACGAATGGAATCATCGATTCGAATTCGTTCGAATGAACCAAACACTTACTTAAAAGGGTCGCGAGGCAGAAGACTTGACGGAGAAGACACCATTCCAGATATCAGTGAAAGCTCGAACGATGACACCATGGTAGTAAGGTGAATTGAGCTGCAAGAAACAGTTGAGAAGCTCTCTCAGATCGTCTTTAGCGTAGATCTCTTTTTCAAGTATCATCTGAAGCATGGATCGCCGGAAATCGAGGTAAGGGTCGTCGGAGTCTTTCTCCACCGCGACGCTCTCGCCGCCGATTCTGCCGAAGCCCTGAACGGCTCTCAGGCTTCGTATGTCGTCGTCGGTATCGTCGGTGGTGGTGGTGGTGGTGGTGGTGGTGGTGGTGGTGGTGGTAGTGGAGTAGTCGTAGTGGGGATTGAGAGTGGTCCAATGGTGTTTTTTGGGTGGTTTGGGGTGGAAGATGGAGGAGAGTTTTGGTCTCCGGCAGCTGCTGCAGCCGAGGTTGACTGTTACGGTGTTGAGGCGGAGCTTTCTCCTGTTGTTTGACATTTTTGTGTGAGAGAGGAGAGAGAGAGAGAGAGAGAGAGAGTTGGGAGTTTGGGATGAGGATGGTTGTGGGATGGAGGTTGTCTCAAAGTGTGGTTAGGTTGACTGAGAAAAGGGAGGGAGGGGATTGTTCTCTCCCTCTAACTATAAATTGGGCATGTGTGGGGATGTGGAATTGAGATCCTCTGTAGCCACTCTCTCCTGCCTCTTTTTTTGCAACAGTCCAAATCACTTTAAAAAAATTTAATGGCTCAGATCACTTTATAAAAAAATAAATTTATTTTTTAATAAAATGATTTAGACCATTGAATCCTCTTAGGTGAATCTGAACCGTTGCAAAAATTAAAGATAATAGAGTGTGACCGGAGAGGATCTCAATTCGGATGGAAAGGGTCCCTCCTTAATATGACAGCTGTTTGGTACAATCTAATCTAAGTGCATAAGTTCAAGAGAAAAGGATAATTAATACACTGTCAGAGACATCTCATTCATATGATAAAAGATGACCGTCCTAAATAAGAGAACGATATATAAGTTTATTTTGTTGATTTATTATTTAATTTAATAATGTATAAATAAGATAATTGATGGGTGATTAGAAAATATATTAAATAGATTTATTTTAAATATTTTAATATATTATCACATTATTAAATTTAAAAAATAATCTAATTTTTAATCTCGAATAACACTACTCTTTATATATATAATCTAATTACTAACATAGTAATTATTATCGACTTTAATATATTCATAATTAAGATCCAATTAATTCAAAATAGGTGTGTATCATTTGTATCATATCCAATCGTGCTACCGTCACATTTTAAATGAAAGATTTAGGCTTTTTTGAAAAGTGACTTGTAAGTAATTTATTAACTTTTTAATTTATTTAAATTATATCATCTCCCTATTTTTTTTTATTTCTTTTTTAATAAATAAAAAGACCAACTTATTTCACACTTCTCAAAACAACCTTTCAATCATCATTTTGTGGGGGTAAAAAAATTTATGATTCTTTATTTGATATTCATTACTAATACTCTAATTAAATCTATATAATAAGGCAGCTCAGTTTTTTTGCCTTGATTGGACTTTTGTGCGTTTGTCAATACATTGACCGTTAGATTGAATTCAATCCAATGGCTCACAATCTCTAATCACCTTATTGTTTCTCTCTCTCACCCACACACTCCTCTCAAATTTTCAACACTCTTTCAAATTTTGAACACAGACGTCTCTTTCTCTCTCTACATTCCTCTCTTCATCTTCTCTGTTTCTCTATTCCTCTAAACCGCCCCAAACCCATCTCAATCCCTCTCTTTACATTACTCACTTCATCTTCTCTCTTCATCCATTCCTTTGAACCGCCCCAACAAACCCATCTCAATCTCTCTGGCTCCGACACAAAGGTAAAGAACGAAGACCAGAGTCAGATCTGCGAACCCTCCTTCAAATCCACAGAGGTAAAGAATTTTTCTTTGTTATTTTCTCTCATATTAATCAACAAATCGGACATTTTTGGAGATTAATCTAGATAGCTTTTTGGGGATTAATCTAGACAGTTTTTTGTATCAAAATGGGACAATTTTTTGGAGATTAATCTAGACATTTTTTTGTTTTGGTTGGGAAGGTTTGTTTTGGTTGCCTATTTTGCCATTCTTTTTTTTTTTTTTTGGGTCTGTTTTACCATATCTGTTTTTTTATTTCTGTTTTGGGTCAAACAATTTGGGTTGCCTCAAATTTTTTTCTACATTTTAGGTTTGAACTAATATTTATAGGTTCATACACTTAACGTTGGGCTGGGTAAGGCTATACTTGATGTATGTATGTCTGTATGTTATATGTATACTCAGAGCAAGATAAATTACTAGGCATGGTTTGTGGCATTACCGTTGTCATATCTTTTTTTTTTATCTTATTTTTTGTTCATCTTTTTCGTCTTATAGAATGACCCAATAAGTCATGTATTGCAAGCGTTTGATAGAATGACCCAATAAATTTTCTTTATTTTGATTTTGGGAATATATATAGGCGCACAAATGGTTGCCTCAATTTTTTTTCTACATTTTAGGTTTGAACTAATATTTATAGGTTCATACACTTAATGTTGGGCTGGGTAAGGCTATGCTATTTCATATTTTTTAGCTGGAATAGTTATCAAATCAAGAAGGCAGCTCAGTTTTTTTGCCTTGATTGGACTTCTGTGCGTTTGTCAATACATTGACCGTTAGATTGAATTCAATCCAATGGCTCACAATCTCTAATCACCTTATTGTTTCTCTCTCTCACCCACACACTCCTCTCAAATTTTCAACACTCTTTCAAATTTTGAACACAGACGTCTCTTTCTCTCTCTACATTCCTCTCTTTGTTAGGGAAAATCGATGAATCCCAACAAGTAAATCAATCAATGGGAATATAAACTAATGCGGAAAAATTAAATCAAAGACAACACAAGAATTTTTACGTGGTTCCCTCAATGTGAGGTACGTCCACGGGATCGAAATCCGATTCCACTATCAACCAAATAAATTCCAAACGATTACAAACGAGACACTAATGGTCTCACAAAACCACCCTTAGGTGAATTCCAAATAATCACAAATAAACAAAGAGGAAAAACCTCACCAAATAGAAGAACTAAAATCTTCAAAATCAGAGTTGAAGAAGACCCAAAATAACGAATCAAACACCAATCGAAGATGCCCAAAACCAAGCTTCAAAGTAGAGCAACACACAAACAAACCAATTTTGGGTTGACCAAGTCAAAAACCCAAAAGTTTTGAATCACCAATTGATCTACACAGTAGCACTATCTCACCAAATTGATTTCTTCAATGTTGGCAGCCGCCGTCCTCCTTGCTTCGGAAAAAACAAACCATAAACAATATGTCTATATTATTAATTCTAGGGTTTGTTTTGTCAAAACCCTAGTTGTAACCAAATTAGATTGGGCCTCCACAAATATAATATATAAAAATATATTATACTAAACCAAACCAAATTAAAATTCTTTTTTCAAAACCAATTGGGTCCCACACTCCAATAAGGAGGTATACCCAACAATTCTCCCCCTACCGACTTAGGTGGAGACATCAACCATACCCGCCAAAGTTCGACACTTTAAATGTTTGTCCCTCGACAAAGCCTTTGTCAACATATCCGAAATATTATCATCTGTGTGAACCTTTTCGAGTTGCAACAATTTCGAATCTAACACATCACGAATCCAATGGTATCTCACATCAATGTGTTTCGATCTCGAATGAAAGGTAGAATTTTTACTCAAGTGAATAGCACTTTGACTATCACAATAAAGCACATACCTTTCTTGCTTCAAACCCAACTCTTGCAAAAATTTCTTCAACCATAACTCTTCTTTGCAAGCTTCTGTAATGGCAATAAATTCAGCTTCGGTAGTTGAGAGAGCAACACATTTTTGTAATTTAGATTGCCATGCCACAGCTCCCCCTGAAAAAGTCATCAAATACCCCGAAGTAGATTTCCTAGAATCAATATCACCAGCCATGTCAGAATCTGTGAACCCATCAAGCATCGGCTTACCATCCCCAAAACACAAGCACACCTTCGAAGTCCCTCGAAGATATCTTAGAATCCATTTTACCGCTGCCCAATGTTCTTTACCCGGATTAGAGAGAAAACGACTCACCACACCAACGGCGTGAGCAATATCCGGCCTTGTACAAACCATGGCGTACATCAAAGAACCAACTGCTGAAGCATAAGGAACTTTCAACATCTCTTCTTTGTCTTTCTCACTTGTAGGACATTGATTCGAACTAAGCTTGAAGTGTCCTGCAAGTGGACAACCAACCGGCTTTGCTTTATCCATGTTGAATCTCTCAAGAACTTTCTCAATGTAGCTCTCTTGAGACAACCAAATCAGTCCCTCTTTGCGATCACGAACAATTTTCATACCAAGTATTTGCTTTGCCGGTCCCAAATCTTTCATAGCAAAAGATTTACTCAACTCTACCTTCAACTTGTTAATCATGGTAGAATCTTGACCCACAATTAACATGTCATCAACATAAAGCAAAAGAATAATAAATTTGCCATCCGGGAAATTTTTCACAAACACACAATGGTCCGAAGTGGTTTTAGAAAAACCATTATTCATCATGAAAGAGTCAAATTTTTTGCACCATTGCCGCGGAGCTTGCTTGAGGCCATACAAACTTTTCTTCAATTTGCAAACAAAGTTCTCTTTCCCTTTCTCCACAAAACCTTCCGGTTGCTCCATGTAAATTTCTTTTTCAAGATCACCGTGAAGAAATGCGGTCTTCACATCAAGTTGTTCAACTTCAAGGTTCATACTTGCAGCCATGCCAAGTACAACCCGAATAGAAGACATCTTCACAACCGGCGAGAAAATCTCGTCAAAGTCAATACCTTTCTTTTGCCCAAAGCCTTGTACCTCAGATTCTTGCCATCATTCTTCAATTTGAAGACCCACTTATTTTTCAGAATTTTCCTCCCTTTAGGCAACTTCACTAAATCATAAGTGTGATTTTCAAGTAAGGAATTCATCTCCTCTTCCATGGCCTTTTTCCAATCACCTTTCTTTACATGCTCAATTGCTTCTTGGTAGCTCTCCGGCTCCCCTTGATCAGAAATCAACACAAATTCATTGGGAGGATACTTTCTTGAAGGTTGTCGGTCCCTTGTAGATTTCCTCAACTCAAGTTGTGGTGGCGGTTCTTGAGTTGGATGCTCTTCCTCAATTTCTGGCTCAACTTCATTAGGATTAGCATCATCCTCCACATCTTCAATAGGTGGCTGCACATCTCCCCCATTTTCATCATCAACTGGAGATGAAGGAGATGGATCCATGTCAATGAGATCACTAGTTTTTGGCTCCGGTTGATCACCTTTACCAAAGTCTTCAATTGTTTGGTCTTCAAGAAACACAACATCACGGCTTCGAATAACTTTCTTGTCGACCGGATCCCATAATCTATACCCGAATTCATCACGCCTAATGGTGATGTTCCTGAAAGAGTTTGGATTGGCAAAGATGTGTCTTATGAGCACTTGAGAGTGTTTGGTTGCCGAGCTTTTGTTCACATTCCAAAGGATGAAAGGTCCAAGCTTGATAGTAAGTCAAGACAATGTATTTTTCTTGGCTATAGGCGTGATGAATTCGGGTATAGATTATGGGATCCGGTCGACAAGAAAGTTATTCGAAGCCGTGATGTTGTGTTTCTTGAAGACCAAACAATTGAAGACTTTGGTAAAGGTGATCAACCGGAGCCAAAAACTAGTGATCTCATTGACATGGATCCATCTCTTTCATCATCAACTGGAGATGAAGGAGATGGATCCATGTCAATGAGATCACTAGTTTTTGGCTCCGGTTGATCACCTTTACCAAAGTCTTCAATTGTTTGGTCTTCAAGAAACACAACATCACGGCTTCGAATAACTTTCTTGTCGACCGGATCCCATAATCTATACCCGAATTCATCACGCCTATAGCCAAGAAAAATACATTGTCTTGACTTACTATCAAGCTTGGACCTTTCATCCTTTGGAATGTGAACAAAAGCTCGGCAACCAAACACTCTCAAGTGCTCATAAGACACATCTTTGCCAATCCAAACTCTTTCAGGAACATCACCATTCAAAGGATAGCAAGGAGATAAATTGATCAAGTCAACCGCTGTACTCATTGCCTCACCCCAAAAGGATCTTGGCAATTTAGCTTGTGAAAGCAAACACCTTGTTCTTTCCACAATGGTGCGGTTCATCCTCTCGGCAACGCCATTTTGTTGAGGAGTCTTCTTAACTGTCTTTTGATGCCGAATACCTTGGCTGCGACAATACTCATCAAATGGCCCAATGTATTCACCACCATTGTCTGTTCGGATGCACTTCAATTTCTGCCCTGTTTCTCTTTCAACCATGGCCTGAAAAAGCTTAAATACTTCTAGAACTTGATCTTTAGTTTTTAGTAGATAAGCCCAAACTTTTCTTGAATAATCATCAATGAAAGTAACAAAATAAAGTGCACCACCATGTGTTCTAACTTTTAAAGGACCACAAACATCTGAATGAATTAACTCCAACACATTTTCTTTTCTAGAAGCAACATTTTTATGAAAAGAAACTCTATGTTGTTTACCCGCTAAACAATGAACACAAGTTTTAAGATGTGTACCATTCAAACCGGGTAGAAGCTCTTTCTTGAACAATACTTGCAGCCCCTTTTCACTCATGTGGCCAAGCCGCTTGTGCCACAATTCGGTAGAAGTATCATCTTCAAGTGCATTGACAACACCTTTACAAATTTTTCCTTGCATCGAATAAAGTGTATGAGTCTTCTT